>VXBJ01001855.1:75941-88061 GCA_013400055.1 Nycticryphes semicollaris | reverse complement strand
TTTTTCTGTTTGAGATTGTCCAGTAGCTTCTTGTTCATCCATGCAAGCCTCCTGGCACTTTTGCCTGACATCCTCTTTGTTGGGATGAATTGTTCCTGAGCTTGGAGAATATGGTCCTTGAATTTTAGCCAGCTTTCTTTAGCTCCCCTTTCTCACAGTGCTTTATCCCATTGTACTCTACCAAGCAAATCCCTGAAGAGTCCAAAATCTGCTCTCATGAAGTCCAGGGTAGCAAGATTACTGTGTACCCTCATCCTAAGGATCTCAAACTCTACCATCATGGTCACTGAAGTCCAGGCTGCCCTTGAGCTTGATGTTCCCCACCAGCCCCTTCTTGTTGGTGAGTACAAGGTCCAGCATAGCACCTCTCTTCATTGGTTCCTCTATTACTTGAAGAAGGAAGTTATCATCAACAAATTTCAGGAACTTCTTGGATTGCTTATGCCCTGCTGTGTTGTCCTTTGAACAGATATAAGGGTGGCTAAAGTCCCCCTGAGGACCAGGGCTTGTGAACTTGCTCCTATCTACTGTTATGCAATGCCCTGCATTGAGGGAGGCAGGCATTTGTGCTTTTCTTTTTTATTTCTATTTAGTTGCCTCTGTTTAGCCATAATTATATTAATCAGCTTGGTCAAAATAAGCCTTCCTGGGAAGACTAGTTACTATCTTGTACAAATTAAGTAAGTTCATCCTTATCACAACCTCTACAGTTGTGTAGGTAGGTAACAAAAATAGTTGCTGGATTAAGTATTTCAGTTATCTAGGGAGAGAAACTTTAATAACTAGTACAAGGATAAAGTTGTACAATGTTACTCTGTTATTTTTTCAAACAGTTTCAAGAAAGTTTTTGTGTGTTTTGCAGTCTAATTATTGTTCATTGTTCACTGGGGATCAATATGTAGTAGTGAGAGATGTCCAGTAGTGTTTCTGGCTTCTGTTCATCCATAGAGATAATACTATTATTGTCTTTAAGAGGTTGACAATTTCCCTTCATTCACATGTTCTAAGGAGGTATTTAAGATACCTTCCACACTTCTCATCATTCCTTTTTATAAAGGTATTCAGCACAATTTTAAAATAATGAGGTTTTCTATTTTACCTGGACACTATAATACTGTTATAAAAAATCAATTGCCCTAATAGGTAGCTTCTTTACTTAGGCTTTACATTTGTTTGAGGCAAATATTCAGTCATGTGTTCATCTATGATTTGTTGTTATTTACTTTAGAAAGCTCTTTTTTCATCCTTTGTACTTGTCCGTCAATATTGATAAATGCTACTAAGCTTTTACTTGGCAAGGTACAAGAATCCATTCTTTCTTTCCTTTCCAACCCTTCATTTTGCTCAGTCTCTTTCACTCTTTTTTTTTTTTTAATGTGTGATCAGGTTTAAGTGTTGTACTATGTATGGGAGCTCATCTGTAATTTCTACAGTGGCACTGAATGTTCAGTTTCACTACTGCAGCTCAGAACTACATTTACAATTTTTAAGGCTTCATCACACTGTAAATTTATCACCATTTTGCTAGTTGGTTTATACTACTGTGTAAGTGTAATCTTTGGCCATTTTCACCTATTGGGCTTCTGACTGGCAGAATATTTCACTTGTGTTAAAATTTACTGGTATAGTAATTGCATGTTTAATCCTGTTGCTATTGGAAAACTGTGTTGTCCTAAACATGGTGTCACAGCATCAGGTAAAAATTTACTTTTCCTATGTACAGGGAATGTGCCTGGTTAGCATGGTGACTTCCACAGCAAGGGCTGTGATTGTAGGAGAGGGACTGCACTGTTTTGCATGATCATATCCCATGTGGAAAATGCTAGCCATCATTCCAAGTCTGCTTGTACCAACTAGCAGGCAAATGATTAGTGAATAGAAAAAAATTGTTTTGCAAAGGTCTTAGTCACACATGATGTTAATTGCTCAGGGAAGCAATTCAGTGCATCTCAGAGGGAAGTTGCCTTTTGGCCTTTCAACTTTATAAGTCTGTGATTTGCTATTTTCTCTTTTGATGTTGTTCATTGTGAAATAACTGCAAGTAAACAAGTAAATTATGAGAAACCCCCAAAAGAGCTCAAAGGACTGTCTTTGAACACTGGGCTTTCTTTTTTCAAGTCAATTACTTGAATCCAGAGTTGAACATCTGTGGAAGACAAACATGGAGTAGTTTCCAGTTTTGCTCGACAGCCATTGTAGCCAGGACAAATACTGAATGAATGCTGGAGTCTGCTGGAAGAGTTGATGTTTCTGGGTGGAATATGTCGACCATGTAGTGCAGATCTTATTATGCCATGACTTCGTACGTACTTTGGATAAAAGAGAAATCCTGTGTGTGCTGTTTATGAATGCTTTAATTCAGGAAGAATTGAAGTGGAAGACTCCAATTAATTGTTTAAGTAATGAAAGCTTAAAGAAGTATCATCACAGAATCATCATGGGGGGAAAAGACCTCTCAGGTCATTGATTCCAACCATACGCACACAAAACCCCCCTAAAATCTCAGCCACTAGAGCATGCCACTAGCGCATGCCCTGAAATGCCACTTGTAAATGTTTCTTACATACTTCCAGGGACAGTGACCCAACTGCCTCCCTGGACAGGCTGTTCCAGTGCCTGACCACTATTTCAGTAAAGTAATTCTTACTAATATCTAATCTAAACCTCCTCTGCCACAACTTCAGACCATTTCCTCTGGTCCTGTCATTATTCACTTGGGAGAAGAGGCCAACACCCACTCCTCTACCACCTCCTTTCAGGCAGTTGTAGAGGGCAATGAGATCTCCCCTCGTCCTTTTCCAAACTAAATATGCCCAGTTTCCTTAGCCTCTCCTCATAGGACTTGCTTTTTAGATGCCTCACCATCTTGGTAGCTCTCCTCTGGACGTGCTCCAGCACTTCATGTATGTATGCATATGTGTAAAAACACACATCTAGGTATGTACATGCTAGAAGAGCATGCCAGTATTTTTTAATGTGACAGCTTGAGGCAATTTCCTTGAAATATCTACAATAAAACACAGACTTTTAAAAGAGGTTTTTGGATAAGTTGGAAAATATGTTCCCATGAAAAACAGGTTTGCATAAATGCAAGGATTATTTCCAGTGTTAACACTTCTTCAGTGCCTTTCAGCTTCAGTAATAAGTATTGAATATACGTGTGTTAAATCTCATATGTACCTATACTCGGTAGGCAGTTTAGATTATGACTTGATTGTGTGTCTTGAGGTTGGTACCAGTCCTGCAACTGATAGAAAACAAACAGCTGAGTCTTTGCAGTGTACAAATAGTCTACTTCTGCAATCTCTTGGAGTTTTCTTGCAAGAAAGATGTCAACTTTTGAGGACTCAACTTTTCCTAAGTCAATCAATTAATGCAAATTGTAGACCTAAAACTACCACTAGAGTTTCCTTCCAGTGGCCTGTGTGACATGCTGCTACATCCTTATGTATTAAAAAAAGCCTGTTTTCACTACCCTTTTGGCACTCAAGTAGTAAGAAGAGTGAAAAAACTCTTGAGGAAGCTCTGGGGAACCATAGCCCACACAGATGTTAAAGTTACTGTCCATGAGAGGTGGTGTGAGCTGAGGTGGAATCAGTCCACCTTCTCTCTTTGTTTGGATCAAGTTCCCTATCTTATTATCTCCGTTTCTTATAGCTGTAATGGGAAGCCTGTGGCTTGGAGGGATGCAGTACTTAGTTTATCATAGGCTGTAGTCCCTTTTTTGTGGTTTGCTTTTGACTAACACAAAACTGTGTGGTAGCAGGAAACTTTACAAAGGGTTTGGTTAATTTGAGTCAGTCCTCACCAAGGGAAGGTTTTTCTCCTCTCCTACCTTACTTCATTTGCTGTCTGTATACAAGGAGAGATAGTGTACGTTCCTGCATCTGATCTCTTTAGCCTACTTTGTGGGAAGTCTTTTAAATTTAAAGTTCAACTAAATTTATGTCACATAATGAATATAGTGACTCACTTTCTGCCATGAAAGCAATTGCCTCCTTGCTTACATATCATACTCCTTCCACCCTCTGTCCCTTTTTCTGGGGCTTGACCTTCATGTTCTGTGGCCACCTTGTTGCAGTAAAATTTTTGCTCTGGCTCTTGTCTCTGCTTTTGAAGTGACACGAGAATCTGTAGAACCATAAATAATTGCTCTGTGTTACTGTGGGGATTAAACTGTTTTAACAAAAACTACAATCTGTCTGCAAAAACAAAAAAATCTCAGGAATGAAAAAATGTGCAAGTCAAACATATTAAAGGAATTATGTGGGCTGTTAAAGTTTTACTGGTATTTTGAACATCCAGAAAGGGGAGATGGCATTTTCAGTGCATGAAGGATTGTTGAGGAGGAAGCACGTTTCTTCTAGCTGTTTTTGATTTTTTTTTTCTGAAGTCCCAGAAAAGTAGCTGTACTTTCCTGTGCTTGCTTAAATCAAGAAGTACATGCATAGACACCTCTCAAGTACGTTCTCTTAATCAAATCTTTGGTTGAAAAAGTGTTTTTTAATTAACCTGCACATTTTTCTAAGAGTACGGCTTCTGTAGTCTTACGTCTCAAGAGATAGTCTTACATTGCCAGAGATAGTCTTACTATTTTTTAAAAGGATTTTTAGTTTTTGCTGTTGTAGGAAGGTGACATCTGGGACGTAAGTATCTGAGGTTGGGTGGGGAATAGGTTAGTGTTGTGTTGATCTGTGGTGCAGTCCATCCTGGAAGAGTGTGGGTCACCAGATTTCTGTTTCTCACACAGTGATGAAGGCATTGACAACAGTACTCCTTTTCCCTTCTGCATTACCTTGTAGTGCTGAGCAGCTGAGTGCCATTGCCTGAAGTTGTGCTTTGACAACAGACATATTTTAAGATAAAACTCATTTTTTGTGAGGCTTCCTGTACACCTCTATATCTTGAGTAATTTTTTATTAGTAGCTTTTTTTCAGTACAATTGCTGTCTTGCACAGTCATCCAAACTACTGCTGAACTGCTGAACTCTTGAGGCCACATTGTTCATAATTGCCCCTTCTGTTTGCTCATTATCAAAAGTTCTTTGGCTATTAAATATTCATGATACATAACATTCTTTGTCACAAATTTCCAAAAACTAAAGACCGTTGTCATCATGGGGCACATGCCTTCAAGGTTTTGCCTAAACTGAGGGAAGGAATAGCTTTTAGAAAGCATTTTTAATGTTTGATGATTTCATACACTTTAATATTTTAGTGTTCTCTAGATAATAAAATCTTCTGGCAATAAAAAGGCTTTCAGTGTGGTGATGTGTATTTGCATAGCGTTTTTCCTGGAATGCCTGCAGCCATGTTCTGTGTTCTAAATCTCTCAGATTTAATCAGTTAAATGTGGTTAGTTCTCAACATTATTTGGATGAGAGACTTATGGCAGACCTTAGGTGTTTGAAAGAATTTATCTTGACAATACCTGATGCAGCTCTCGCTTTCCTGAATCCAAACTTAGTGAATGTTTCCAGTCTGTAGTGAAAAGTGGCGCTTTTGGGGTAGCGCTTGTTGAGATGCTGCCTCTATAAAAGATAACAAGTCGTGGTCCTGGCAGCTAATGACCCAAAGATACCCCACTGTAATCTACTCAACAGCCTTTGTCTAACGTTTGTTGTTTTATGATCAGCTTATATAAATCTTTTTGCAAAATGTTACAGCACTGCCATGTGTTATTAGCTCATCAATGTTCCTTTTTCAGCTAGATGAATTCTTGCCCTGTAGAAGAGTTGAACTCCTTGGACTTCTGTGAAATACAAGTGATTATAAAATCTTTTGGTATTCAAACAGTTTATAACCTTTATGCAGGTTACTTGTCTTTCGCTACATGTGTCTTCAGTACTTTAGCACTGAAGAGCACTTTAAGCAATTGATGATGTGCAAAGCTGAACAGGTTGTTTGGATTGTTAAGTGCTAGTGCATGCCATTGGGTTGGCTGCAGAATTTCTATAACAGTATTGTAAAGTGTTTCTGAAACATAGTTGCAGGAAAAAGTACATAAAACTTTATTTTAAAGCCTTACGAGGATATACTTTGTTAAGTGATAAACCCAATTAAGTGCCTGTAAATGAAGATCATATAAGTCATATCAGAGTCAGTATGGCAGGCTGATGAAGTTGTTCATCTTCTTCACTTTCATAATGCACACATGTATATTGTTTACTTGTTGAGTACTGGATCGAAACACTCAGTAGTATAGCACCTGATTGTTTCATTGGTTAGGTCAGACAGGACTGAGGGTGTCCGTCCTACTAGGTCGGCCTCTGTTTAGGAACCAAATTTTTCTTCTGTGAAAATTCATAGTGTCAGTCTAGTTTAAATGCGATAAAGGGGGAAAAACAAGTATAAAATTGCAGGTGTAGTGTCTCCTAATCAATTTATAGCAACCATTTATAGGTAGAATTGTGTGTGGCCCCCTTTTTAATACTTGGTGGGCTCGTGTTTTCCTTCAATTGTTGCTTTTCAGGCATTGGATAAAAGTAAACCTCTTTTTCCATAGTCCAAATGTACAGTCCAAGTCAAGGACATCTCTCTGTCCAGAGGCTCTGCTTCTTGCAATTTCAAAGAGGCCTCCCAGACTATGTGGAAAAATATGGGATTTGAACCTGGGACTTCTAAATTCGTGATCGTTTTTGCTCTCTACTCATTGGATGCTTCCCATCTTGAGTCAAATAAATTCTTGTTTTCAGCTGACCTTTTTCTCTTCCTACAGAAAATTAAGATATAAAAATAAAAGGAGTGGAAAATGTGTTGCTGTTAATTCTGTCAATTATACTATTTTGTTTCATTGGTAGCCTCATTATCAAAATTTGGTAAATTTTTCATTCTACGTGGTGATTTTTTGGGACACAGTGTCTTATGTGTAACCCAGTCTTATGCTGCATACTATCCTTATCTGCAGATTCTCAGTTGAAAATGTGTACTTTGACTTCACTTATATCAACAGTTATCTTCAGTAAGTTTACTGCAAAGCAGCTCAGACTTTTGTAAACCAATGTAGAGCAACTTCTGCAAGTGTGAGCTAAAGGTAAAATTCTGTCATCGTGGCAAATTGTAAAGTTTTGCAGACGTGCCCTGTGCAGTGTGGAAGCAGAAAAGCAAACTACCTTCAGAACAGCTATTTTGTAAAAATAGATTAATAGCAACATAGTTGATCTCTGTCCAGTTTACAGACTTGCAAGGATTTTAGTAATTCATCTAAAGCCAGTAACTTTATATAGTATGTAAATTGTGTAGTGATTATCTTAATCAGTTTTAGCATTTGTGCTTTGCTTACAGGTATAAAACGTTACTTCTTTCAAATGTTTGCTAGTCAGGTGGTGTAATTTGTCTGTTTTCCTTCCCAACACATTTCAAGGATGTTCTACTGAAGTTAGGGATCCAGCATGAAAGCAAATGACCATCTCATAAAATAAAGCCTGTAAGGAAAGGAGAGGTTCTGATTCTTCTCTTTTGCTATAGTCCACAGCACTTCCATTACCACTGTCATCTATCAAAACAAGCTCTTTGTGAGGATGAAATGTGAGAAAATTCTCCCATAGTGCATTTGTTAGGGTGAGAAAGTGGTGGGAGACTCACAAAGGGGGTGATGAAATACTTGCTGTCATCACCTGGCTGAGGAATGCAAAAGAAGAAGCTTGAGCCTTCCTTTTGGCAGCCAGAGAGGACTAGGAAAGTGTTTTGTCTTTCCAAGTGCAACCAACCAGGAACTGGTATATAAAAGGTGCAGTTCAGGTAGTCTTTCTTCCCTGCATTCTGCTTATCAGCATCCTCTGAGACCCTCTGTATGCATGGGTGGTCCTTCACTTGCCATAACATACGAGGAAAATAATGTGTCCCTGTGTGAAGGGGAGGATCATAAAATAAGGGCATTTCTGACAGCATTTTTCTTTATTTGCTGACTTTTGCCATTCCCAAGATTTGTCCCATAAAGAAAAGGCAGATTTGAGATGATGTGATTTGCCATGCAAATTGCCAGCACTGTAACAATTAGGATCTTTTTCTTTTATAATTCTAAATTTTAATCTCTGAGTATTTTAAAGCATCTAAGATGTAGACAACACAACATGGTTTTGCTGCCCCTAATTGACCTTTAAATTAATAATTTTACAGACATTCATTGCATCCACAAAGTTTAAAAGAATGAAACTTTTCTTGTCTTTAATTGAGTTTGTTTCTGGTGCACAGAGTTCATAATCAGTAAGTTCCGTGTGCCTTTTTTCCTCTGCATTCTCTGAAAGAGTTGATGTTATTATCATGGTGTTCTCTAAAAAAGGCTGGAAAACAAAACTATTCTCTTACTATTTTGACTTACACAATCAAATATAGTTGAATAAAAAAGCATGGATTGAAAATAACAACCTATTTAAGAAACTTGTGTGTCGTTCCATCTACCTTCTTGATAAGTCATACTCATGTGAAACATACTGTTCTCTGCAGATTCTTATGTTCCTTATGTTGTATGAGCTGTTTCCTCCTATTAGTCATGTTCCAGCTGTGCAAAGAAACCCACTTTTTAATGAGTATTTTTTAAGTAAAGGAATACTTAAATACATACACTTTTGTTACATTTCTAGTTTCTTTATGTTATTACTGCAGAAGATGGAAATACTATATGACAGTTCCAAAAGTGTTAAAAACAGTTTGGGAAGATTTCCAATAAGGACTGTAGTGTTCTTTATGTTAATATTCACTGTGTTCAGAAAGTAATTCCAGGCACAAATAATTTCTCCAGCAGGGAAAAAAAAATAAGACTAAAGCTGGGGAGAAGCCCTCTTTCTTTCCAAAAGGCAGTTAGTGTTTCAATTGGTTTCAAAGCATGTTAGTTGTAATGTTTTCCAGGCTTTTGTATTAAATGTTATATCCGTGTTGCATTCTGTGTGAGCCGATGCAGGCAGGATGCAGGAACAACCACAAAACCACAAACTAAAGACAAAGAACAAATTGAATCTCAGTACCTCGTGGATCAGGGAATCTCTGAAGCAGCACCCGGGCAGAGGCAAGCAAGAAGGGGACACAGGCATTGTGGAGTGAGAGTCCTTATTAGCAAGAGAGTCCTTGTTACAGAGTGAGAGCGGTCACACTTGCTGTTTTGGCCTGTATTTCAAGGATTCCAGCCTGGAGAGTTTTCTGCTGTGCTTTGATCTCTTCAACATCAGGGCAAGAATCTCAGGCGCATTCAATAAGGTGCCCCTGAGTCTGTCCCAGGACTACATTATCTAAGTGCAAATGTTCTCCTTGTTGAGCACACAAAACTAAACAATTAGTGTGATATATGTGTTTCCCAGGGCCCCACATGTGAATCAGTTGAGTGTGTCTACAGTCCTTCTCACCAATCTTCCACTTCCCACACATTCATTTATGTATAGAAAATGAGTTTTATTTCAGTCCATTGGTATGGCAGAATAGCAGGATGTGCTTTAGATATTTGTTTTCAAGTGAGACAACTGTTATTGCAGGAAATACAGTAAAACCCCACAACAAAAATAACAGCAAGGTCAATCTGTGCATTGTGTGTTTTCTTCTAGTGTTGAAATAGTGTCAGTGATCCCAATACAGACTGTAAAAACTGCTCCTCTGTTTTAAGTTCTGGAAAAAAAAGGCAGTTTTATAATTTTTTGTTTTACATAATTCTATTAATTTGTCCTTTTGCAAATTTAGTTCTGTCACTATTTGGGCTTTCTTGATTTATTTATTTCTTAATAACTCATGTCTCATTTAAATGGTACCAGTAGCTCAGGTACTGAAAATGCCATTATAAGGAGCACACATTCAAAAAGATATGATCAACATTCTAGTAATAATTGACTTTTATACTCTGTATCTTAACCTCAAATCATTACCTTCTTTGAAAATGAGCCTAAAATATTTTCCCTGGATAAGTTCTTTCTCCTTTCCATTAGTTTTAAATAGCTTTTTGTGACTTTGGTTCATCATTTTTGCCTATGTACCAGCTTTAGATGTGCTAAATATAAAAGGTCTAAGAAGCATAAGCTAGATCAACAGAGCACTACTAAGGCTGAAAAACTCCTGGACTGCTGGATCTAATGGGTGTAAGTGATGGTTCAATGTCTGGTCAATGTCTGGTGAAAAGTGGTGTACCTTCATGGTCCAGTTCTGGGTGCAGTATTGTTCAGTATCTCTGCCTAGAGACTGGTCAATGAGATGGAAAGGAAGACTGTACTCTCAGCAAGTCTGCAGAAAACATTAAACTGTGGGAGAGACAGAGATGAAAAAGCTGAGGTGCAGTACAGAGAGACCTTTAGACACCTGAGGAGTGGGCCTTCAGAAACCTTATGAGTTAAAGAAGAAAAGTTGGAAAGTTCTGCAGCTAGGGTGAAATAGCCCCATGGTCTATGTGGTCTGGGAGGGGACTGGCTGAGGAGCAGATGCGCTGAAAGCAACTTGAGGTTTCCAGTGGATGCCAAGTTGTAAAAGTCAGAAAAGTGTGCTCAAACTACAAATAAAGCAAGCCCCTTGTTGGTTTGCATTAGGAAGAGCACGGTCAGTAGACTGAGGGAGGATTTGTTACCCTCTATTCTCTGCTTGGAAGGATTATGCACAATTCTAAGGGAAATGTAGTAGTGGCATTTTAAAAATACTGGGACGGTTAAAAAGGTGATAGAGCTGAGCTCATCTTAATAAATCTAGACAGTATATGAAGGGGGCAGTTGTTGCAAGTTGTGGCTTGGGAGGATCATGTTGCACATTAGGAACTTTTCCTCAAGGGAAAGGGCAGGGCAGTGGAGGGATGGATTTCCCAGGGGGATTGTTCAGTCTCCATGGAGAAAAGTTGGGAAACTGCACTTCACTCCAGAGGCTGGATTGGGTGATTAGCTAGACCTCTGCAAATCAACATGTCTCTGAAGACAAGACAGTTTGAAGAATGAGGAAGACACAGGACATCTTCGATGATGGTGGGATCTCAGCAAATCTCACTTGGGGTCCAAGCCTGTAACACAGCTCAGTTAAGATAGCTCTGAAGTTGACCATAGTGGCCTTTTAGCCAGTTCTGCTTCTGTTGTATCTAAAGCAGTTACTGTGTGAAGAAAAGAGTGAGTATGAAATGCATTAAATTTGCAGACTTGTTTTTATATTTGCTAACATTTTACACCTGCAAAATCCAAGCAAAGGCTAATCTAAACATCTGATGAGATGGCTTCTTTTTCTCTGAAATTTTGTGTGTTAGGAAAATACTAACCTAACTTTTGAATAAAATCCTATGTTAGTACTGCACCTTTCTTCTGAAATTTCTGCTAAAAATGGTTTTGATATTGTAATGGCAATTTCTAATCTCTGACAAATGCCTAAAGTAAGATGGATTTATTTGGCCAGTGGATTTCCACATGGTAATTGAGGTCTGTATGCAGAAAGCAATTAATCCAGTGCACTGTCCATTAGTTTCCTTGACCACAAAATGGCAGTAAAAACTTTTTGGTGAAGGCTTTGGAGATCTGGTTGATCTACAGAGGCAAAATGTTGACATGGAAACAAATGTGTTAAGAGTTATCAGCTTGTATCCTGAGTAATGGTATGACTGTAGGGAGTAAATTTATCTGGTAAAAAGTGGTTTTGGCTGCATATGAAAGTAGGCTTGGCCCATGTGCTGTCTTAAGTAGATGAATGGGGAGAACAACAAGATAGTAAGATAAAAGAGGAGGAGGCAAAAATATGTATTTTTTTTTTCTTAATAGAAAATATAAGTAGATGGAGAAGTCTATTCTACGGGTTGCAAATGCAGGCTTGGTATTTACTATTTAACCACTAAAAAATGGGAACTTAGTATTGTAGGTCACTGATGTTTGTTTTCATAGTCTCTTTTTATTACTTGACAAAGACACCTGCTCTACTTGATTACTTACTGGCCTAATAATGTGTATTTCTCTGCTTTATTTACTGTAACAAGACCTTTAGGGAAGGCATATTAAATATTTTATATTTGTAATTTGAACAATTTGATACAAATCCTATCTAGTAATTTTAATTATTTAATAATAAAAAGAATATAACAGCTTTTTTCTCTTCTTTTAAATGTTACTAGCAGTGATAGTGTTAAGTCCATACATCTCAGCAGAACATTGTCACCTCTATGATGTGTTCATTTCTTGCCCATTAA
>VXBJ01001855.1:58318-75770 GCA_013400055.1 Nycticryphes semicollaris | reverse complement strand
TTTATATCAAAAGGACACCAAGATGCTGACCCGTGCCATTCATAAATCTGTGATTCCCTCAGGTTCTAGGGAGATCTGTCCAAGTTATGAATTGTTTAAGTGACGTGTCATCACACCAATTTTATCTTTTGTAAGTTTGGATGACATCGCTGTACAAATAAAGCATGCTATAGAAATATCTGTACAGTAGTAGGCATTTACCCTTGTGAAAAATAACCCTGGACCATGACAGAAATTTATTTGAAAAAAAATAGTGGGGAAAATAGGCTGTTTTCATAACTTCTAGCACTTTATAACAATAAAGTTATGGCATTAGAATTTTACAAGGTATTTTGGAAAACTGAGGGGTTGGCATTCATATGCCAAAAGTAGGGAGAAAAAAAAGTGACAAGCTTGAGGATGGCAGAATGATACAAGTCCGTAATTTAAATATTGTTTTTAATCAGAGTGGAGCCTTGTAAAAACCATTTGAAAATATCTAACTTTGCATGACAGTTTTAAACAGCGTAAGTTTTTTGGTTCTATTGATTGGCCATTTAATTTTAATTTTCATAAACTTCTTTTGGGCATAAAGTGGGATTATTCTACCTTTCCAGTGCTCATATACCCCACTGAGACTCATTGTTTTGTGTTAGTACATCAAATTTGGCTAATTTTAGTTCAGGAAAAAGTAATGTAAGTTGTATAAACTCTTTGACTTGCACCTTTTGATAATAACCAAATTCCAGTATTGTTCTGTCTTTAAGAAGCTGAACAAAGACTTTTCTTTGTCAGATTGACCTTAAGTCATAGAGACTTGGTGGGGTCACTGTTCTGGAATTTAAAATTTTTTTTTCCTGATAATGTACAGAAAAGGCTTATTTAATTTATGAGTTTATTAGAACATGTTGTATACAATAAGCAAATAAAAATATGAAAACGCACAATTGTCATTAGAATGAAATTATCTCTGTAATGACAGCTGGTAGTAACGTGTTGACAGTAAAGGTTTATGGTCTTGTAGCATTGATGACCATAAATTAGGCTAATGGCTGTTGTCTCTTTTTTCAAGATGTGCGATTTTCTTTCCTGCTGATTGCACCAGGGTTGAGGTTAGTTGAAGAAAGTGGTCCAGAAGACTTGGCTGCATTTAAAACAATGCAAAAACCAAACTAACAATTTCATAATAGACAAAGTTATCCATCCTTTCTTGCTTTCCTTTCCTTTTGTAGGAAGGATAACTCTTAACAGTTTTATTAAGTACAAAAGAACCATGGTAAATGTTACATTATCTTAGTTGCGAATTGTAATCCACTTTTAAAGCTGATTTCAGGAGATTTTGGGGATTATGTCATTGTCCATGTCTCTCCCCATTATTACTCACAGAGAAATAATAATATTACTTATATAAGTGAAAGATTCAAGAATGGTGTCTGCATATTTACAATTGTCTCTAATGCATGGTATGAAGAAACAAAAATGTGGGAAACATTAAATAAGATGCACACCTTGTTTTATGATATGTGCAGAAAAACTTCACTTCTGCTTCTCCGAAGATAGTTGGTTTTCCTCTTTAAAAGAGAGGGGGAAAAAACCCAAAGAAATAAACAGGAAACTGATTTTCAAGCATAATTTCTAGTACTAATGTATTGTATACATTGAAATCTGTTACAACTTGATTTCAGACACAGGTCTTATGAGAGATGAGTGCACAAGAAAGCTGATTATAGAAGAGTCAGATTGCCCCTTTATGGAAATTTCTGTGTTATTTAAATGTAGAAAAGAGCAATTTTGATGAAAAGAAGTTATGCCTATTAAGTATGTTGCTAGAAAATGCAAATTAATTGGAATCAGATTACCTCAAAAGCTTATGCTTGAAGCTCTTTCAAAGAGCATATTAAATCAGGTTTATCTTTCTCACTGATGAATCCCTGTTAAATTGTTTGAAGCTGCTTATCTGTTATAGACATTATATACCCCAGGTGGATATGTAAATTCTAGCTGATGCTTCTTAAATACAGACAGGTGATCCAACTTTGTCACCATAGGACATTTTTCAAAGTTACTGAATGCTTTGAGTAATACATTCTCTTTTGAAAATTCTTTAGTTTTTTATAAATCTTAATATTCTTGATATTATTAATATGATAATATAATCTTTGTTGTCCTTTGATGACTGGTTAGCTGTCTGGAACTTGTATGAACAAAGAAGATGACCTGTTAAGTCTCTATGCAGTGAGATGATGGCCATCATCAGCTGGTGCCATACTCCTGAAGCTCCTTGGTATGAGCCTGATTTAGTGGTCTGGCCAGGTTCTGCACAGTATGAGCATAACATCTTTGTCTTATGTGTTTGTAGAAGTTTTGATCTGGCAAAAAATCTGAATGGCCTCAGAACAAAAAAAAAAAAGAATAGCAATACTGCACTATTTTTTAAAAATTAAATAAATGTGATTGTATGTAGAATTGACTATAAATTACTGTCTATATGAATCTTAATATAAGTACTTCTGCCTAAGTGTAAACACACACAGGAGCAGAGATATACTTAGTGCTTATTGTGCTCTTTTACTTAGTGTTGCTATGTGTTTCAAACTTAGAAAAGTTTTAACACTCAAATGTTTTCAGAGATGACTTTACAGAAGCAACTTAAACTTTTTTGAAGCTTCTCGCAAATTGGAAGTTTCTGAAAGTTGGTATATCTATCCTGATAACTTTCTCATCAGAAATGCAAAAATATATTTCAATAAAATAGTATTTTTAATTGTTTCAAAAAGGATATCGTAGTCTGTTCAACCCCCTTGTAGACTAAATATAGTCACGTTACTGAGGATTATTGTGTTTAATTCTATTTTTGTTAGATTTACTATATGACAGGGACATAACTAATCTTCTGAAATAAAGCAGAAAATACAAGAGCAGTACAAAGTACAGTAGCTGTAGTAGTAACCTGTCTGCAGAGTGTGGTGACACAGAAGAATAACATGGAGACCCTCTGTGAAACAATACACTGCTGAGGACAGTAAAGGAATTAAGGGATTTCTCAGCTTTGTTATGGATTGCCTCTTCATGTAAATGAATCAATTAAAATAATCCTTCAGCATAAACTACATTTATAAAAAAGACCATTAAATGACAAGTAATACGACATCATAAGAGTTACCTGAAGTGAAAGCAAAAAAGAAATGTAAAAATGTTTCAAAACTTGATGTAGCTTATTTTTGCATTTGAATATTTTATAATGAAATCTGGGATCTTTTTACGAGAGGTACATCCTCAAGTATCCTGTTTAAAAAACTGCCGTTTACCATTAAGCAAGCCAATTATATGTCACTTGATGGGTCTGGAAGAGTAATGGGGTGATGTGACTGAAAGAATTAGTCAAGATGTGATAAATCTTACCACCATGATCCTGCTCAGGGTCAGATAGTCTTGTTACCTACTGATAAAAATGTAGAGAAGACTTCCACGATGGTGTTTTGCTCCCTGTTGGCAATCTTAGGTTTCTACCAATGCCTGGGAGAAATCTGTGTGATGAGGCTTGTATTGGGCTGTATTAGGGTTTGGTTAGTTGTGGTGGTTTTTTGTTTTTGTTTGGGGGTTGTTTTGGGGGTTTTTTTTTGTTGTTTGTTTGTTTTAAACTCTACGTTAGATTCAGTTATCATAGTACGTTTTGAAATTGCTGTTAGTGAAAGGAAAAACCTGAGTGTGCTGAACTGGACATCCTTCTGAAATGGTGCAGTGAAACTTGATTCTGGAAGCTGCTGAATTAGTTTTCTTTCTGCAATGATTTTCCATTTAGCAGTGAATTAAAAGCCTGAATACAAACCAACCAAACCCCATCTATTTAAAAGTATTAAGGTTGCTTTGTCAAGCACTTAAAACCTGAAGTACCGGGATGTTATTTAAGTGCATCTTGCTTGTGTTAAAATAGAATTTCTAATTACAGACTTGCATGTAGGTGTTCTTTCAGTGGATAAATGTAAAATTTTGCTTCAGAGTCTTCCCAAAGTGATAATGGAGCACTCATTGCTATACAGTAGCATATTATGACCTTGAAAAGGTGGCAGATCATGATTTCTCTTTTCTAGTACACCTCTCATTACAAATGACAACAATCCTATAAATGGGGTAGTACAATGAATAATGGATTCTTCTTGCTAATGCATATTCCTAATCCTAATGAATATGTTTTGTACACTGTAAAAACAAGCTTTAATAACGTAACTGTGCACTCCAGAGCTTTCTCTTCTCCGTGCTAAACAGTGTGAGTACTCTCCACCTTTCCTCCTGTGGGAGTTGCTCCAGTCCCTTCCTCATCAGCAGTACTGGTCCCATTGTGTAGTCCTGAGGGACACCACTTGTTACTTATCTCTGTTTGAAGATTGGGCCATTGACTGCAACTCTTTGGATGCCTCTGTCCAGTCAAATCCCTATCTATGGAATAGTCCATCCATCTGATCCATATCTTTCCAATATATGAGCAAGAATATTGTGTGAGACTGTATCAAAGGCCTTACAGAAATCCAGGTAGATAACATCAGTTGTTTTTACCTTATTCATCAATGCAGTCAATCCACTGTAGAAGTCTACCAGTTTAGTCAGGCTTGATTTTCCATTTGTGAAGCCAAGCTGGCTTTCTCTAATCATGGCTCTGTCTTCCATATGCTTTGACATAGCTTCCAAGGGGATATGTTCCATGATCTTGCTGGGCACATTAAGTTCCTAAGGCCCTCCTTTTTACCCTTTTAAATAATGGGTGCACTGTTTCCCCTTTTCCAGTCATGGGGGACTTCCTCTGCCTGCCAGGACTTTTCAGACATGCTTGAGACTGGGTTGGCAACTATATCAGTTATTTCCCTCAATGCATCCTCATTCCTGGGATGCATCCTGTTGGGTCCCATGGACATTTGTACGTTCAGGTTCCTCGGATGGTCTTGAACTTGTCTTAGGTGATAGGAGGAATTTCATTCCCCCAGTCTCTCTGCCTTAAGATTCAGGGACTTGAGAATGCGGGAAGACCACTTGCAAGTGAAAACTAGGGCCCTGGCTCTCTATCTGTGGGATCCTGCTTTTTCTTTCCTCTTGTTTGTTCTCCCTATCCTTCCTACTTAGTGTCTGGTAAACTGAATTGATTCAAGATGCAAATCCTTTTCATTTTTTTTGTTCCTCGCTATTCCACTCCCTCCCCCTGCCCTACTAAATCTTGTGAACTAGCCTTATCCTGTAACCTCTTCCAGATCTACTCTTCTCCAGGCTAAACAGTGTGAGTTGTCTCCACCTTTCTTCCAATGGGAGATGCTCCACTCTCTTCATCATCTTATTCCAGCACTTTGCTGGACCCTCTCCAGTACCTCCTTTTCTGTCTTGTACTGGTAAGTTCAAATCCAGACACAGTACTCCAAGTGTGGTCTCAGCTGTAGTGCTGAGTAGAGCGGAAGGCCCACCTCCCTCAATCTGCTGGCAAAACTTTTACAATACAACTCAGGATATCAGTAGCCTTGTTTGCCACAAGGGTATGGCCTTGACTCATATTCAACCTGACGTTGACAAGGACTCCCATGTCTTTTCTACAGAGCTGCTTTCTAGCAGCCTGTATTGCTGCATAGGCTTGTTCCTGCTTAGGGGGAGGACCTTTCAATTCTCCTTATTGAAACTTCAGGGATTCCCATCAGCCCATTTTTCCAGCATGTTAATGTCTCTCTTGGTGACACAACAGTGCTCTGTAGTATTAGCCACTCCTTGCAATATTGTATGTTTGGCAGACTTGCTGTCGGTACATTCTGGCCCACATCAATGAAGATGTTACACAGGATTGCACCCTTTAGTGACCGCTAGTTACTGACCGCCAACTAGACTTTGCTTAACTAATTGCCACCTTCTGAGCCCAGGTGGCAGTTTTCAGCCAGTTTTCAGCCTCCCTCACTATCTTCTCACTCAATTGATACTTCATCAGCTTCTCTATGGGGATCTCGCTATGGAGTGGCTGTCTGAAAAGTCTTACTTAAGTCCAGGTAAACAATATCTGTTGCTCTCCCCTTGTTTCCAGTCATTTTATTTCAGAAAACTGTAAAGTTGATCAAGCATGACTTCCCCTTAGGGAATCCATGCTGACTATTCCTGATCACCTTCTTGTTCTTCATGTGCCTGGAAATGGTTCCCAGTATTACGTGTTCCATCATATTCTCAAGGATCAAGGTAAGGCTGACTATTCTGTAGTTCCTGTGGTCTTTCTTCTTGCCCTTCTTGAAGATGAGTAACATTTGTTTTCTTTGAATTCTAAAGTACCTCTCCCAATTACCAACGATTATTCAAAGATTTGTCAAGTGACCTCAGAATGACATCAGAATGGTAGGTAGGATAAAGTTATTTCTTTAAGTTTCTTTGAATTAAAGAGTTTATTTTTCCTTGGAATGTTGAGGGAAACTACAATTAAGTTGAAGCAGTTTAAAATGGTCTTGTGCTTTATACCACTACAGACTAAATGTGTGGTTGCACATTTGCACAGCTTGAATTGAATGGTCAGCCCTCTGCCAGCACAGTAGTTGCATACCCTCCTGGTCCAGCTCATGCTCCCCTGAGTCAGAAGCTGCATCTGCTCACTGAAGCAGCAAAGTAATGACCCCAGAACATTAATATTGTGAAATGGCTTAGTGCAGTTCAATTGGCTTACTGTCTGCTTGGAAGGACATCAGACTTGGGCCACGGTAAGCAGTGGGTATACACAATCAATAGGTAAGAGTGCGTCTTAGAAAGAAGAGAAAGATTTCTTATGTTTGATGGCAGAAAACTGTTAATTTGGTTCAGTAGTGTAGAAAAACTGTTCTCTAATACATGAGTCTGAACAGTGACAAGATCAAAGCAGTTAAATTTAGGAAGTAAGAAGAATATGTAATGACTCAGAGAAGAAACACACGTTTTAAAATTAGTAAGTTAATTACAGTGTCAGTTCATTGGATATCTTAATAAGGCAAGTATGTGGATATTTAAGTATACTAATAGTTTCAGGTATATTTCAGTTATTTTGCTGTTAAGTCTATATTTAATTTTATTTTGACAATGTTTAAACATTGCTGAGAGATGTTACAATGGTATAATTTACTATATAATGAAAATTAAATAATTAAGCTTTTTTCCTTAATATTAACCGAGTTTTCAGGTTTACTGCTTTAAAAGCAGCTTGTTTACTGTATACACAGTACAATATAAATTACTGACAGATTTTGGATATGCAAATCTTCGTGGCTGTGCATCAGCATTTGAAGTAGCAGCTCTCTTGCAAGTATTCTGGTTTTGTAATGAGGTTGTTCTCTTCATTGTAGTTCAGTTTTATAGAGCATTGCTTTGTTCATTCAGCAGTTTAGTGTCTGGCCTGCCAAGAAGATCCTGATGAGTTCCAGTTTTCCTTTTGAAGTACAGAAGCACTTCAACACTGGAAAACAAACACACTTTCAAAATAACTACCACAAACTGCTGGCAGGATGTCTGCCTTCCTTTGGCTGTTTCACTGCAAAATCGTGTGTTTATATAGAAGGCTTTCTATAGTAACTTTGTTAGTATCAAAGATGCAGGTAATGTTTAACAAATGGCTTCTCCATTTCACCACACCTGTGAACTTCCATTTTGAAGAGAGGAGTAGTTATTTCTATCAGAGCACTCAGACAGATTTTCAGAATTCTGCAGCTTACAGAACACACATACAGTACTAAAGATTCTCAGTTCTAGCAGTCCAAAATCATTGTATTGGTTGGTAGTCATGAAGATTTCATCCTTTTTGCATTGTCACATTGCTGGAGAGGACTTAATAAAACATGGGCAAATATATGTAAAGGTCAGTGTAACATTAGTTTAAATGAACCTTATTTTCCAGTCCAGTTATTTGAGCAAGCACACTTACTTCCTTAGTTGTGTGTTATGCAGTGGCATTTGATTTATGGAGGGTTTTAATATTTTGATTATGTTAGGCACACTGGGATTCTTTTGTGTATATTCTGTCAAAAAGAGCTGGCACTAGATAAGAAAGTAGGCAGAACAAACTACAATTACATAAATAATGGTGTGGGGTTTTTTTCCCATTTCTCCAAACTGAAATTGTAGAACATTTTTAACATTAGGTTATGGTGACTTTTTTTTACCATAGTGCTTCCAGCTGTTGCTTTAGAAAGGAATGCATAAACCATGTTAGTCTCACCGTACATTAATTGCTAACACAGGAACCTTGTTCTCCATGATATCACAAACAGAAATATGGTTCTATTCCTGGAGGCAACACTGTATTTTAAAAACAACAAGATATTTGTGCATTCTCTTGGAGAAAAATGTAATTGTGTATGAAATCATTATGGCAAATATATTGCAGGTCATTTTCAGTGTTTCTTGCTAATGCTGTTTTCTGTATCACATGTAAAAGCATATATTACACCTTTAATTTCATCACTGTTGGATGTTGCGTGCCACAAGAAAAAAACCCCAATAAGTTAGTTTATCTCAATAATTTCTATTGTGTTTTGTTCTTTCAAATGGTATGTAAAATAGCTGTACTCATAACACAGAATTGTGGTAGTTTTGCAGTTTCATGATTCGAAAATTAGAGGTGCCAGCTGTTTATTTGTAATTCAATTGATAATGCTTTTTCCTTTGAATCTATGCTTATATTCATTTTCAGTGCATTATATTTATTTCAGTCTGCTCATTTACTAACATTTCTGCCTGAGAGAGGCCATTGCTTTTGTTTCTGTAACATGTGCTCTCTTCGTTCATTCTGTCATGTAAGCTAAGTGCATTTCTCATACCTGTTAACATTTTCTAACCCTTTCCTTTTTTTGCGTCTGTTCCACTGCAATACAATAACTCTATCTATTGTGACTTCTGATACTGTTCTGTGTTTTAACATACTTGGAAGTCTCTTTAGGTCCTCCATATATCTTGTTTACATTCTTGTTCCTCCATTGCTTTCAGACTTTGTACCCCTCCTCCTCTCAATGTTGTTCAACAAGTCATACTTCCTACCCATCTCTAAATTGTATTTACAGTTTACATCATTATTTTACAATAATGGAGTGTTTTTATCTATTGTTGCTCTCTCCTGTGTAAAAACTGTAANTGTTCAAAGTTGTTTTTCAGGTCTCCTTTCTCCAGTTACTTTCATATTTATATCAGGCATTACTTTCCTTATTGTTCTGGGTTTATTCTTATCTTTCACTATTATTTTATCATTATTATTGTCAGTATTTTCTATCTTCTGAGTTGTCCTCTCAACTTTACTTACGTGCTTTTTTGACTTGATATATCTAAGAAGACTTTTTTCTCTTTTTTTTATTTTTTTATTTCTTCTTTTTTTTCTCTTTTTCTTTTTCTCCTCTGGGAGAATAACCTATCAACTAAGTCTGCTTCTGTGTTTTGTGCACTCTACTAATATTCCTTCCATAAAGCTAATGGGGTCAGGAAGTGATTATAGATTTTTCACACCTCTCTTGTGAATCTCTAATACTTTACTTATTGTGTAACATTGACTTGAAATTTGGTAACTTGTTTAAACCTAAATTCTGATCACTGGTTGTTTATTCATGTTCTTGATCCAACAGGATCTGTAATTTCAGTTTAGGCTCTGCTGCAGGTTTTTGCAGGGCTGCTTCTTTTTGGGTTTTGTTTTTTGCTTTTTTATTTGTTATTTTTTTACCTGTGGTTCATATGTAATGGGAATCCCAAGTGTTGAATGTTTTCCTGTTCTGCTGTCTCCCTTGTGGTAATTATCACAGTTGATTGCAATCACTATTTTGCCATATGTAAAGTGTTCGTTTGTGCAAAAGTGTAAATTACAATGAAAAGATATTTTTAACCAAACTATATTTTTGTTAAAAAAAAAAATCCCCACAGTTCACACTGTAGCTATTTAGGTGTTTTGAGTTGGTGTGGTTTTTTTCTAAATCTTAGCTCTGACTCATCAGAAAAATACCATCCTGCTGGCTGTTTCTTTGAAAATACAGCTATGCAGTATTCCTAGTATTGTGCATATATGAGAGACAGAGAGAGTGGTTTGTTTTTTAGGCTGCCTCATTAAACATTCCTTTCCACCCCTTCTTCTGAGTTGTCCCTTTAATCAACTCTGGCATACTGCTACTTAGGGAAACTGAATCACAAAACTGTTGGCATTTTTTCTTCCAGTAGCTTAATCAGCGTCATGTTCTTCCCAGCTAGCTGATGTGACCAAACAAGAAATTTAACAAAGATTGTGCTCAAAGTTCATTGCCCAGATGTTTATCGAACAAGACCATTTCTGAGGACTTTAAAGAAACTCTGAAGTCCACCAGTCTGAGCAACACATAACAGGAAACTCATGGTTTTTAAGAGCAGTTTCTGAATGTTCAAATAAGTTGTTGACAATGATTCTACATATTCTTCACGGAGTCTTCTATCATACATGACATAGTTTATTGCCCCGTGCAAGATAGAAAAAATCTGTGACTAATTACAGTGAAAAAAAATACTTAAGTATAAAAATAAAATACACAGCTAATAATCTGAGGTTTGTTGAGAGCTGTAGGAAACCAGAACTGCTTAAAACTTTGTGGATGTGACGAAAACCCAAAATTTTCCTACTGTTTCCTCTCCTATTCTCTCCAGCAAGTTTGGATTGCTAAAATATTTTGATAATTAATGCAGTGCATAATATAGTATTATATTGCTCAGTATTTTTTAAGTAGAAAAAATAAACAAGATTATAAAGACTGTTAAAATCTATTTTGTTAGAAATGTATTAAAAACTTGAATGCTCCACTGAAATATTTTTAATTTGATTTAATAGAATTCAGGGAAAGAAATAGTATAGAATTTTTTTTAAACAGGCTTGGGGTTTTTCTTCCAAACTGCTTTTTCTAATTGTTAATAGTCTTAAGTTTTAGCAGCAAAGTGATTTATACTAAGCACTTCTATTGAACGGAAATAAGTCTCATAGAATGTATTTTAGGAAGAATTTTTGTAAAGCCTGCTTTATATGTATGTTTTACACAAACGTAAATTTGAATGCTGTGTGGAGTGGAAGTTGGATTTTTACTTAATTTTCATTGCTGGAAATTAAGTTACAGCTAGATCTATTTTTTTTCTTCCCAATATATTTGGTTGTTTGGTTATTTTATATGATTTCTGTAGAGCAGATTCATTGGCAGCAGAGACGTGTGAGATGGCATGCCTGGGAGTCAGCACTAAAACAAGTACCAGGTTGTTTAGGTCAGTAAGCATCATCAAGGGAGATGCCTGCTCAGAATTTTCCTTAAACAGTGTGTAATTCACTTCATGAAGTTGTAAGAGTGGGCCTCTAAGTTAGGTTGTGGTGCTACTGAATAGCGGCAGTCAGTCATTTAATTCAGTTCTAAATTGAAAGAAAGGTTATGCATAAGGTAAACCTAAGGAACTGTTTCTGCTGAAGAGTCTCCTGAAGAATTTATGATGCTTGTATTTGTACCTATTCTAAAATTTGTGGTCTTGAAGATTCTATGTTGCCTGTTTCAACTATTAGAGCAGAGGGGATATTGCAATTACTGTTAGATTATGGCAAGCAATGAGTCTGCTGGCTTTAATTTTAATTATGCTTATACTTTGAAAGAACAAAGAAATGGTGAGAACTATCTTAGTCATGCTTCTTTTTTTTTTTTTTCTTTTAAATTTTCCATGTATCTTTCAAATCACAGGACAGGAAGAAGAAACAGAGGAGTGGAAGATGTTTTAGAACAAATGATGTATCTGTTTGAATCCAGAATAAATAGTTCTGTATGCTAAGAATGCTTGAAACTGGGAAATTTCAGAAAAAATATTTCTCACTGAAGTAGTTTCTTCAAAACATTAAAACAGAGATGGTTTTGTTGTTTTAATACAATTTGATAAAATTCTGATGAACTCAGAAACTGATTTGCCTTGGTTTTTCTATGTTTTAATTCCTAAAATAGCTTTAGTTCAAAATTTCATGTATTCTACTGAAAGGCTCTTCCTTGGTTTACATTTCTTGAGTGGCAGCTTTGTTGAAAGCAAATCCACATTTTTGATAAGTGTATTGAAATATCCCCTAATAGTCTGGCTCGTGCAGNTGCCTGACCACTCTTTCAGTAAAGTAATTCTTCCTAATATCTAATCTAAACCTCCCCTGCCGCAGCTTCATACCATTTCCTCTGGTCCTGTCAGACTCCGGTATTGCTTCTGAAATACAGTCTTCTGAAGACTGTTAATTCCTCACACTATTTTGATAAATTGTTGCCAGATTTTTTGAAAATTTTTTCAAGTATTTCTTAATAAAGATGAGTTGAGTTTTTGGTTTAGCCTGATACATTCTGAGAACCAGTTTGGCTCTTTACACAGGTCGCAACATTACAAGGTTGAGGTCTGGGCTCTGTTCTGTATCTTCTTTTGTCTAGATTACTGCTTTAGTCATGTCATGTTATCTCTTCTAATGAATGTATTTTGTCTCTGGAGAATTATGTTGCATTGTAAAGGGTTTCAAATTTTCTCTCTGTATAACACATTTGAAGTATGACTCTGACACTCTTTCTGCCCTCTTTGCCTGATGTCTATATCTTTTTTGCAGAGAGAAGATTTATTTATCCTATTTTTCCTCACAGTCAGCCTAGATACAAGATATGGCAACTCAGTTTTGCAGCCCTCTCATTTGCATTCTTGAACTGTTTTGAGGGGTTTTGTTTTTTTATTTTTTTGTTTTGTTTGTTTGTTCTATATTTGTTCTGAAATGCAGTCTGAAGATTGAATCATTTCTTAAATGCATGTCAGCTCCCATCAAGTTTAAAGGAAAACTTCCTGTGGCTTAGTTTGGCATTTGGTGACTACCTTTAAAAGTTATTAATAAAATACTTCAGATTTTTACATCATTTTTAAAGCTCTGTTAGCACACAAAAGACACACCTGAGATTTCAAAGCAGCTACAGGCAAAAAATATGGTAACGTTCTCCTGATAACTGATTATGTAAGCAGCAGAGTTAAATGAGCTGGCTGGAGAAGGAGAATGACTTATTCATCTGCCTGTTGGACTCAGTTTTACAACAAAGTGAAGAACTTAGTGTTTTCATTTTGAGGCTTTTTCAATCTAACTTCAGCTTTTCTAAATGAATATCCTTAGGGTACCTGTTTGCCTTTTCCCCCTCTATTTTCTGTTTGGGGTTTTTTTTTTTTTTTTTTTTTTTTTTTTTTTTTTTTTTTTTTTTTTTGTTGTTGTTGGTTTCGGTTTTGTGGTTTTTTTCCCCTGTTAAGGAAAAAATTCCAACAACCCAAACTTGTAAATATTGTCCCTAAAAAACTGAAAAAAATATACTTAGTTATTAGCTGATGCGGGATATTATTTTTTTTATTTTGCTTTATTGTTTGTTTTTCCAGGTGTTGTGGTTGAAGAATATCAGAGGTGTCATTTTTTACTACTTTTCAGTGGAATTACTGATTAGAAAGAGTGCTGTTGCCAGTATTATTGCCCTCTCTTTATGGCAGGACAGAACCATCACATATTAAGCTTTTGTTACTAATACTAATATCAATCAATCATTTCTAATAGTGGATCTTGTTTTGTGTAGTCGGTCTTACAAAAACAAGACCAACCAACTAAAAACTAGTTTATACTTGATCCATGAAAACAATTACAGAATCTTCGTATCAAATATGTGATGTAATAAGGTCACCTTTACAGAGATTACAGAAGTAGATGCATTTTGTCAAATCATTTATTTCATTGTTCTTTGACAATGTACTGTACCCTGCATAGATTTGTCAACAATTCGCATTTCATAGCCTTTCATTGCATACTACAGCACGGCTCTATTTGTCGATGGTCAGCTGTAGAACTATTTCTTCTTTGTATAATTGTCATATATTTCATTATTTAGAATTAGTTTGGACAAATTAATTCCTCTCCAGGAAAATTCTAACGGTTGAATGACTGTGAATACAATTAAAAAACCATCATGTTTTGCATCTGTATGCATTTAAAGTATAAAATAAGCAGCTAGTGCTAGAATTTGTATTTTGCTGTACTCTTTAGGGATGCACTGTTTAGTGCAGGGGCCATTGCTTGACAGGCTGTGCAGATCTTTAGGGTTTCCACTATTTCTCATCTCCATACAGGCAATTAAGTTCAAAATCAGTTTAAGGATAAAATATTCAGAGGAACATCCAAAATCCAATAAAGTGGATAAAATACATTGACCTTCTTTCTCAGATCCAAATTAAATTAGGAGTATTAGATAAAAAGGAAATAGCAGCACAGTACTTCTTTTTCATATAATTTGTCAGCTTGTCTGGTATATTAAATAAAGGCAGCTTATAAAACACTCCGATCTCTGTTATTGCTTGATTCTGGTCTTTTGAAGAGTAATAGGCACAGATACCTGAATTTGATTCAGAGCAAGTAAACAAGTCTGTTAAGTGTTCATTCATGATTTCAAACTGTTCTGAAACTTCAATATAAATACACTTCTTAGAAGAAACAAGGAAAGGTGATTCCTTTACTTTTGACATAATTATTGCAATTTATATTTTTAATTTCTTTTTCAAGTTAATAATTACCCAGATAAGAAAGTGTTTGCCTATTCTCTCTCCTATCAGACAGTTTATTTTTGTTACAGTCAACTTCCCTGCAGTTTCCACTGTCACTTCTGCTGGTTTTGGCATGTGATGATACCCGCAACTCTTTCGTCATGTCATTATGTGAAAATAATTTTAAAATTTGTATTAAGAGTTATGTAAATATTTTTCAAATACAGCCTGCTGGTTAGGTTAAACAATTATTTAAATTGTGATTACAAGGTTGTAACTCAATTAACTTTGACGCTGAGGCAACCTTACTTTTAGCATAAGGTCATGCAAGTCATTGACCCCCAAGAAGCTTAATGTTAGCTGCATATTGCTTCTTTCCACAGGGAGTGCCCTTAGCAAACAGGTGTTCTTCCTGTCCTAATTATGATCAGAATTAATTTATTAAGGTTTTAACTTAAAAAAAGGAGATCGGTTTTGCAAAGGCAGTTCTGTTTAAAAGGCTGGGATGGAGCAAAAACATAATAAATGTACGTGTCCTCTCTGTTAACAAGAAATGAACTCTGACTTGGACAAAATCTATCTTCGTATCTTGGATGTCAATAAATAGGAAGTTTCCCCATGTGAAACTCTCTAGTAATTGTCTTACTATCCTTAAGAACGTAGTAGATATATAAACCTTATAACACTAAGTTCCTATTCAGTGATACTTGTAGCTTAATTTTGTTTGGGTTGTGGTAGCTTAGTCCTTCATGTTAGCTGTGTGGAAGATACAGTAAAGTATGGAAGATACAGTAAAATAAGAATTTGCATTTTCATTTTATCAAAATGTGTGAAATTCATAGGTCAGAGTTGGAACTCTGGGTACTGTCTGAGTGGGAAGGGGAAGGAGCATCTGCTAGCTGGTTAAGCAGCATATGTAGCCCCAGGGTTTAAGAGACACTTTATCGTGATTGTCTCCAAATAATGTATCAGGAAATATATACGAGAAGTTTTAAAAGATGTTATAATTTATTTACTTGCCTGAAAATTGTAGTTGGCCTTCTGAGCTCTGTAAATCAGCTTGGCAAACTCTTCACACCGACAGAGTTTCATAAGCTGTCAAGTTGTATTTATTGCATATATTATACCTTCCAAATGTTTCTGGTGTTTTTTGGGGGTTTTTGAGTTTGGGTTTGGTTTTTTTTACAGTGTGGATCAATTTTCAGAACATTATCTCTGAAATAGTTTCCTTAAGTCCCTTTAGGAGCTGGACTGCACATTTTGCATTTGAATTGTACCTGAACTCTTTATTCTGCAGAATACTGAATTCTTATGCATAATACTGTTCTTTGTCGATTTTGATAGTTTAATTTGGAAACATAGATATGACTGCTAATTGACACATCTGTAAAAACCTTAAAGATGATGGAAGACAGCGCATCTGCTAATAAAATCCTAGGAAAGCAGTGCAGTAAGAAATGAGCGTAATCAGAATCAGATAATAAGGACTAAAGTAGATAAATAGAAATATATTGCATATTAACCCACCTTAAATCTCACTAGCTATTCATAGTCATATCTTTTTACAGTTCTGGAAAAATATATTACCTCATTAAAAAATTAGCTCTGGTTGTTTTAGAATTGGGCATGACCATATCAATGGCAATATTTTCTGCTGAACTTTCTAAGGCTAAAAAGGAAAACGAACAATTAATTTGAATTAGCCTTTTTATATTTTAACTTTTTCCTTGATGCAGTACTAGTTTAGAAGATTAGGTGATGTGTACTTAGTGATCCCAACAGCTAATAAACTTTACACTTTACAATTCTGACTTGGATTTGAGAGTTCCAGGTAAATGCAGATCAACAGTTTCACTTTTAACAGAGGAAACAAAGCTCTTCTCTGACTCATATTTCTGAAACTAAATGTGAGGTTTTTCATAGCTATTTCTGATCCTGTTCAAAATTCCAGAGCTGGAATTCATCTTGCTTGTCAAAAACATACATGGAAGAACTGTGAGTTAGGTAATGCTGATTTCATTAAACACTGTTTGGAAAAGAGTATGAATATATAATCATTTGTGTATATGGCAAGTGTAGAGGGTTTTCTTGAGGAGACAGGGACTCGGTAGTGGCAGTAGCTGAAGTTATGGTTGCCTTCTTTTGCCCTGACAAGCACTGTACACCACTCTTCCTTTTTTTCTTGGTGTGCATGGATTTTCTGAACTGATAATTTAAGCAGCACTGAAACTCTTTAAGGCTCTTGTACACACCACACCCTTTTGCTGTGGCAAGGGGAAGCCCCAACACAGCCAGCAAAAGGATGGGTGACCCATCTGAAGATGTTGTGACTGTTCTGGGCCCTCGTTTTCACCCTCAGTGGCCTTGCAGAAGAACACAGGATTCCCTTAAAATTTTAAGGGAATATAACTCGGTTCTGTGAAGAAATGGATGAACCAGAAAATACTACATAATAAAATAATTTATGACTCAGCTCTTCTGAAGTGTGCAGATTCATTTAAGTGGTCAAGGCATACAGCCCCCTCCTCCACTCCAGCGTGGGCTCTATAAACAAAGTAACTAATACTAGAATGTTAAGTCTTTCACATAGGCCAAAGGGGAGAAAAACAGGTTTTTTATGTTAAATACTTCCTAGATGCCCTTGTAGATGCACAGTGGATGTACAAGTATATTGGTTCACAGTTCTTGTAATTGCTACATTGTGTACTGTTTTAGGGATAAGCTGCTTTTTAAACATTGTCTTTATTTAGCAGCAAAAGTCTCTTCCTGTTCTTGGCAGGAACCGAAACATTTCCATGACGATTTCTATTTTAATTAACGGTGTTTTAATATTAATGCCAGTATTTTTTATTCAAACTATGTTTTATTTTTAAGAATGGGCTGTATTTTTTTAAGTAATCTGGTCTGGTGACACTTTTCTTTCCCGCAGACTAGCTGAATGGGGAGACTG
>VXBJ01001855.1:0-42196 GCA_013400055.1 Nycticryphes semicollaris | reverse complement strand
AAGTGCAGTGTAATGTTTTCTTGTGGCTGTTTTATTTTACTGAATTTTACAGGACTAGTCTTTGTACAACTTACGTTAATGTAACCCAGCATACTAAAGTCATTGGACTATAGTGAAATACCTTCTCCAGTTTTACAATAATTTCTAAGTTTTCCAAAACCTTTTCAGTGAACATATTCTCAAGAGTATTTTACATGCTAAGAATGGAGTGTAAATTACAATTGGAATAAAATGGATTATACTATTGCTGTCTAATAAATACAGCATTTGTAACAGTAAGAGGAACAATGCTTATCATTAGAGTCATATCCAATATCTGTATGTATGGGCAGACAGTACACTACAGGTTTTTTCTGTCCTTTATTAACAAATGCTTTTAGAATTCACTTGAGATTTAACCTTGTGCATTAAGGTTCCTAAGAAAATTCTTAGAATTTAATAAGGATTAATCTGGACACTGTTTTATTTTTAAGTAAACACAAACCTGGGTGCTAAAAGAATAATGATGTTTAGACTTCAGGTTTGTATCCTGTCCCTACAACTCCCTCATATGTTCCCTGATTTCAGTCATATTGTGATATTTTGCTCACTTGTAATAGTTCTAAGACACCAGTACATTGTGTATTCATTAAAAAGGAAAAAAAAAATTCAAGTTTTTAAATCCTATTTGCAGTCTAAAAATAAGATATCTTCAAATTCATTTTTTCTTTTCAAATTCATCTTCTCTGCGTGACTTTCTTCTGCTCAAGTTCTCTATAAGTAGACATGCAAATATGCCTGTATCAATTTTATGTTTGCATCATTGGCTTACATTTAATTAATTTTGGATTGTTAGTAATATTTGTGTGTTTAGTGATTTCATGTTAGAACAATATGCACATTTAAGGTACAAATCCACCAGGCTGAAGATAGTTGACTCTTCTGTTGACAAAATAAATGAGAATTTGACTTTACATTTAATAGGAGAAGACTAGGAAAGCATTTTTCTTTTTTTTCTCTTTCTCTTTATTGTTTGATGTTATTTTTTGTTTGGTGAAGCATTGCAGAAAAAAATAATGAAGAAATTGATAGATCGAACCATACCTTTGGGAATTGTAAGTCAAGTGCTGCTGAATTACGTGGGAACAAATATGAGGGAACAAACATGCAGCTTTAACTTTGTCTTGACTGACTACTAAGATGTAACAGCTAATTAGAAACGTTTCTTTGCCTTATTTAAAGTTAATAGAATAAATTGTGATCTCTGCATATTTTAGTTATTTTAGAGCTTCAGGCGAAATCCAGCCAGACCATCAAATAACACCACCAACCCTAAATCTACTTGTTAGACTTTCTCCATTTTTTTTTCAATTGACGCTGCTTTTCCTACTAGTCTAGGTCTTGGCCTACCCATCAACAATATATACCTTTAGTCAAAACTTTCTTCAGTGTTTCTATGATTAAAAAGCTAAACAGATTATTAGTAGTGTTCTGAGAATCATGGATTTTGTCTTGCTTCTATTCTGATGTAGGCTACTTTAGGCAGTGATGCACTTATGTATATGTTTAAATATGAATTCTGAGTTTGCAGAATGTGCAGTGAAATAAACTTTCCAAAACACAGTTGAAGGACAGTTTCTCTCTTTGTGTCCAAAATCCTTGTACCATCTCAGGAAAGTAGACAGTAGGCACGTGGACTAACTCTTACAGAATCCTTTTTTACACTTCCATGTTATGCATAAATGTCACAGTGGTAATAAGAGTTTTCTATTTGTTATTTGTGAATGCCACTTAAAAAGTCTAATGTGATTGCCTTTTGTGTTAAAACTTTTTTATGAGGAAAGATTCTCTGGAGAAAAAATTGATCTTAGTCTGTAGACTGTGGAACTGTTGATTAAAAATAATATATTGAAAATATCCCTTGTATGGAATTTAAAAAATATTTTTATGTGACAGGAATACCAAATGGCAAATCTGAATAAAGAAAAAAAATTTTTGTTCACATTTGCGAATATCATCGTTGTTTCAATACAACCTATACTGACAAATGAAGGTTTATTTTCTCTTCCTTTGCCAATAGAGAAGTTATTAAATTTTAGGGGATTTGGAACAGCTATAGTGATGCTTGAAGCCACTGTGCTGGACAAAGTACCCACTGGTCCAGCAGACCATGAAAGGAGCTGGAGTCATATAAACAATAAAGAATTCTGCATTTTAGGAGACACTGAAGACTATAGGAACTATAAATTGATACAATAAATGGTGCATAGTTAATGCCTTCTTTTCTTCCACAAAATGTGTTGAGTCAGATTGTTTTAAACAGCCTTTCCTTGAGAAACATCTTGCATAATAAAATATTCCATCTGAAAAGAAACCTAAAGCTTTCATTTTTCGATGCTGTAAATTGTACATTGAGATCCACACATGTGCATATATATTGTTAACAGTTTACAGGACAAAGACTCATCTAGTACAAGACTTTTTTTTTCCCTCTTAAACAGTCAATCTCTGTGTTTCAGTATGTCAATATAGTGATATTGGTCCCTACTATGTATTTCACCCCACAGAGGCACCAAGAAACAACCTTTCCTGCTTGTAGTGTTTGCAGTGTGTACGTGAAGTCTTACATTCAATATAGAAATATTAGGTAAAAGGCATAGTCAAGCATTTGTGCTCAAAACCAACTCTGCACACACTTATGGTAATTATTTTCCGATCAGACACACCCTGCAGCTCATCTACAGGGCTTGTGTGCGATATGCCCACATGCTAGCTGGATTCTTGCCCTGTATTTAGATCCAGGCAGCAGGGGCTTTAGATGAGTAGTTCTTCAGATGAGTAGTTAACATCATGACTGATTTTCTTCAAACTTGCAGTTGCTGATGTGATTGAAACTTAATGGCCAAGCCCAGACTGATGATAAGCATTGACTGCTGTGCATAAACTTTTGTATAAGGGGAAAGATCTTATTACTAAATATATTAGCTGACAAATAATCAATTGGATGACACTCAGTATTTCAACTTCAACATTTTATTTCTTTTCTCTACTGATTGACTGCTTTGTTACCTCTCATATGTCAAATAGCATGCTGTGTCTGTAAGTATTATGAGAAAGGAATGATGATTTGGGTTTGGGCAGAAGAGCAGTGAGGCAGCAAATATAATTCTGAGCTGGAAGAAAGGTGGAAAAGATGAGATTCGGAAAAACAGTTTGCAATGAGAAAGAAATAGAAGGATGACCCAACTTATATTCCAAAAAACAGAAAACATTACTAGTAAGAAAGAACAGTGTGAAAATGTGAGAACAAACTTTGGTATTGTTTACCCAATTTTACATGATATTAGAGTGAATAATAAGTGGTCAAAAAGCTTACATGTGTACAAGGAATAATGAATGATTTGTCTTCAAAATGTTGTTAAATAGGTGTCCTCCTTCGTTTCAGAAAGACTTAGTCTTCAGTAAATATTCTAGTCATTATATCAAAATAATGTCATTGAGCATTTTCTTTCGTGTGTTTTCTTTTAAATTAGTGTTCAAAGTCAACATTATTATTTATAGCCATGGATTTTCTTTTCACTTTTCTTATGATAGTGGAAGTTTTGGCTTTGCCTACCTCAATTTTATAATATTATCTGTGACTGTGATCCACCTTCATCTGGGTACCTTATGCCATATATACTTTTGTTACATCCTCATTTGCATTCCTTATAACTATTTTTCTCATTCATATCCTCCCTTCATACCTCTTCTTTGTATGTCCACTTACCTTCTCTTCTGCTATCTTCTTTTCTAAACGTGTAATTAGAGAAAGGCTAGAAGATGACTCACTGATGATAGTGACAGTTTCTACATTCTCTATCCTTGTCCTTTTAGTTCCTAAAATTCCACCAGATTTGTTTGACCACAAGCTAGTACTGGGCTGTAAGTTTTATTAGAGTACATATTCAAGTGCCAAGATCTTTTTTGTCGTTGTTGGTCATTGATCTGAAATACACCAAAACACATGAAAGCTCTTTTCTGTATGATTGGAATGTTGCACGTTGCATATTCCATGGTGGAAGACAGTCATATTAACATTTTCCCATCATTCTGTGGATAAAATTGCTGAAACTTTTATTCATTTACAGTCTGTATATAAAAGAACTGAGTGGAAGAAACTCAGAACAGTGTGTAATTACTGACCCCAAGTTAGAGTGACAGTGGCCCTAGACAAGAGTGGAAAAATTAATAAGAAGGGGGAGATTATAGTGCTGACTTCACAAATGGGTTTTTGAGGTATGCCTGTTCAAATGGCCATGTTTTTATCTGCCCATGTTGAACTTAACAGTACCTCTCTGAACATGAGCTGCAAAGAGCTCTGACAGGGTGTCATCTCAATCTCTGGAAAGTTGCTGCTTGTCCTTGATATCATATTGGTTCTGTTCAGACCTACGATGTCCTACCAGCAGAAATGTGTTGGAACATACGGCTACTGCCCACATGCTGGAGACCTGGGGCTCTCCGATGCAATGTAGTCTTAGAGCCCTTTTGCCGTTTGATTGTGAATGAATTGCCACATGTTGTCACTTCTTGGGAGTGTTTTAATAAGAAAACCTTGGATTTCTCCTCTTTACAAAACAGTGAGTAAACGGGACCAAAATAGCAATGTGTTCTAAAATAAACTTCAGTGTTTCTGAGCAAGAATTTTGTAGTGGTCTTCAGGGCAATTTAAGGGAGAGAGACATTGTTCTGCCTGATGTGTATAAAAGCTTTGATGATTTCAAGAGCAGACACAGCACTTACATAGCGCTTCTCAGTTAGTACCTGAAAGGCATTCCTGCGAGGAAACCGTGATTGTTTTGACAATATTTTTAGAGTCAAACAAAATATAGCCTTTGAGTCAGAACTAATTTTTTATTGCTGAGTATTGGATTTGAGCAGGTTAGAAAACTCTAGGCTTACTCATGTCCTCCAGAAAAAATATGTTATTTTTCCAGATGTTGATGTTCTTACTCAGATCTTATACCAGTCATTCACAGGATTGGGGTTTTTGCTTTGTTTTTGTTTTTGAATTACTGTTGATACTATTTACAATTCAGAAGTTTTTATTAAAATGTATCAATATAAATGTAGATGTTTCTGGATATAAATTATTATTTCATGAATTCTCAGACATTTTTAAAAATTATAACTTTTTTAACCTAGTTCACTGTTAAAATACATTTAATTTCTGATTTGTTCCCTCTGATATATTTTTGATAACTGAATGGAACATATAGGTCTAACTTTTTCAGAAATATAATTGGATGAAGGTCATCTGATCACAAATGATTCAGTTCACTGAGGCCTGTTTATGCATAGTTGGATCACCCCTTAATATAAATCTAAGAACATAGAAATATTTTTGTAAAATAATCCTAGGTAGGACACTTTAACATATAACATATAATGATGATAATAATATAATGATGTCCTATAGTTTTTTTACTATATATGTCAGTTTCTAACATGTAGCATAATAATGTTGCTGCCAAGTAAATCACATTCCTCATATCCTTTCCCCAGAGGCCAAATAAACATGAAGAAATGTTCATAACCACATTCCTGATTGTAATTTTTGAATACCAGAAGGCTGCTAACTTAATTTTGCTCATTCTTTTCAATGTAGTTGATTCTGTTTTCTCCAGCTAGACTGCATTTCCAGCATGAGTTTTCCCCAACCTCTGTAGATTGTTCATATCTTAATTAAAAAATTATGCCCCAAAATGAAGATAGTATTCAAGGTAAAGTGTCTTTCAGAGTACACTTTTCAGATACTTTTAACTTCATTTAAACATGATGATCTGCACATATGGTCTGTCTTCTGTGAGTTCTATCTATGAAAGAAACAGCATCTGGGGCTATGAATTGGCTAAATTTTTAAAAAATAAATATTGACTTATCTTTTGTTCTTTTCTTAAATAAGCAGCAAGGATTCTATTTATGTGTTTTCACTACTTCCATAAGAGATGATAATCACTTACATTCACTGCTATGGCCTTGGTAGAGAAAACTTTTAACATCAATTCTGAGAAAAAATCAGGCTTGATCTTACAAGATTACTTAGTTCATGATTCAAGGATCAATTCCTAAGTTATACTAGATAAATTTTTCCTTTCTCTTTTTAGAGAACTACTGTGAGGGGCATCCAATAACCTCATTATGAAGTCTATTTCACTATTAAACAAGGTTTGTTTTACTACTTTTCTTCTTTCCTTTCTCTTGATGCAGTTTAATGTTAATACTTTCCCAGTCCACTATGGAGACAAGGAACATCTCTGCATCAGCATGTTTCTTCTTGGTCTTTTCTAAAGTAGTAAAAAAGGCTAAATTTGAGGACAATGTCTCAACAAGGACTTCTGATGGTGTTTCCTGAAGAAATTATTTTCTACTCTTTCTCATTTAGGTATTTGAATGATTTGTTGGAAAACAGTGTTACCAGTGTTGTCAGAAGAGGTCTATCATTGCACCTTGAACTCCAAACTGCTGGTTGCTTTCTTCTTCCCTTCCCAGTCTATGAAAAGATTAGACACTCAGTTTTAGTATATTATGTATTGGCATTTATTGTCCTTCTCATGCCATGTCTGTGGAACTTGTTCTGTTTCCCCAGCCTCTCATCTGGTGGATGTCTACTACTCTTCTTGTTTACATCTTTTGTTATGACTTCCATTTTTCAACAAACACAAAGAACCTTGTTGTCGTTCAGTTCCCACTATTCTAAGTGACTTTGTTAATGCTTTCTGATTTACATTGACTATAGCATTTTAAAAATAAAGGTGACACCTGATGTTTGGATATAGCTGCTCTCTGCATTAGGCTTGCATTAGGATTAGAAAAGAAAAAGTGATAAAAATAAAGAGGCCACATACCCTAACTGCTCCAAAAGTCTGCATTTCTTCTTGATATTTTCACACAGTCTATAATCATATTAGTTTCAGGGTACATATAGCTATCCTGTGTTGAAAAAGGAAGAATAGGGCATGGTGGTTTGTTTTTGGCATTGTTGTTGGTTTTTTAAATTTTCTGTTGGCCAATATGCAATAGTTGTTTTATTAGGTCTAGAGCATTGGAGGCATATAACAATTACAGGATTTTTCTTTTCTAGTTTGTTGAGATGTTGAAATAGCGGTACTGCTGAAACTTCACTGAGTAAAAAGCTGTTTTCTAGAAGAAATAAAGAACAACTATTAGATTTTTATCTATCACTTTGTATCACCGAATTCTGTCTCTGAATAATAATCTATAGATTTGCATATTTTCAAGATGAGAATGTCAGCCATCACTCAAAAGGCATATTGAAAATGATGTAAACTGACTAGATCAGTTACATTTTTTTACTAAGTTTCAATTTATTCTTTCATCCTAAAATGAGTGTTGCATTACTGTTTGTCCACTAAACATACTGTATCAGAAGCACTCAGTGGGTTGTAATATGCTCTAGTTACATTGAGAGAAATTTAAATCTTTACTCAGATAGAGCTGTTGGTCATGATCTTATGTAGCTTGGTAAACCTAGGATGTATTCAGAATGAGTTTGTGCTGGTGCAGTCTGGAATTCTAGATTCAAGCTTGTTTTCAGATTACTGGCTCTGTTCTTGGCAATATGTAGACTTACAGCTGTCTCCAAAGTTAGAAAATTAGGTCACAAACAGGCTTTATAATGAAATATATTGTGACTGGTGTGTAGAAGCTTTTCAGGCCAAAAATGTGCTTGGACATTATTGGTCTTCTACCTGCCCTTGTAAAACCCCCCACCCAACTGCTCACTCACTTCCCTGCCTCATGGGTGAGGAGAAAAGGATGAGACAGAGAGATCACTTACCAGTTGTCATCATGAACAAAGCAGTCTGAAGTTGGGGATAATTAACAAAGTGTTGCCAATTAAAAGGTGAGCTCCCTCTCTGGCCTTGATAGTCTCTCTGCTATTTATCACTCTTTTTGTTCCCTCTTCCTCTCTCTCTCTCCAGCTTTTTTATTTCCTTTTCTTAAATATGCTTAGAGGCACCACTAACATGGTTGAAGGGATTGACTGTGTCCTGCTGTGGGTCTGTTGGAGGTGGTTAGAACTGGCTGTAACTGGCCATAATGAACACATGGCACTGCACAACCCCCTCCCTCCAACACCAGGACATGAACACCCTATACACCCTGACCATGGAGCCTGCTATGTTGTGTAAAATGCCAACTTGGAAGGAGCTAGAAGATACGTCTTGATGCAGCCTAACCTCTTGATACGACACTCCAAATTTAAATATTACCTCTTCAGTACAAGTAACATTTTACTTTCTCACTTGGTGTATTCAAAGGTAATAAATAACTGTCTAGGTACTGGTCTGAGCATGTAGAAATGGCAGTATTTTCATCCTGTGAGTTTATGGTTGAAAGAAGACTGCATGCTGGGTGGGATTTGCTTTTAGGTTTTGTGGTTTTTTTTACAGCACAATATAAGTTTGTGCAGCTTTTATGTGGGAAGAAGAAAAATCTTTTCTGTTTATGAAGGTACAGTTGATTCTGTGCTTAAAAGCTGAGCAACAGTAAACTCCTGTTTTTCCTCAGCATAAAGATGGTAAATTGATCTAGAGGGTTTCTTTCTTTCTTCATGTGAATCTATTTGCAGTTATGGGCATACTACTAGCAGCAGAATGGGTATTATTAGGATTTTCTCTACCAGTATCATTACTAATAAACCTGTTCAGGCTCATTAATATATATGAGGCACTCTGAGCTATAAGCGTATTTTTTAAGATTATTTAAAAGTGCTTTTAGTAGCTTCAGATAATATTTTTGTAAGTGCAAGCTCTCTTTTCTCAATGAGTTGGACCTCTACTTTGCACTGAAAGGCCTTTGCCTCTTCTGGAAGGCAGAATGATACCTCTTTTTGTCTCTTGTTTATTATTTTAGTTCATTTAAATAACTGAAACTTCCATATCCTGAGTGGTTTTTGTCGTAGAGGCCAGTAGAGAGCACAATGAAATAGTGCCTATTTCATATGCACTTACATTTCCAGCATGTTGTCATCTACTACCAGGATCTGCAGACACCGTGGTTGCTGGTCATTTCTGCAGAGCTGCCTGCCAAGATGAATGAAAGGCTGAGGGAGGAGAACTCTTAGTGGCAGATGCTGGAAAAAGCAGAGTAGCAGTAGTATAACAGGATCTTAACTAAGCGGGTTTTATTTTATCCCATGACATATAGTTGGCAGATCTATTTAATATCATATAGTGTGTAGGGTGGGAGGATGTTACATGCTCTTTAAGCTACTTCAGTGACTCTTGTAACTTTCTGATCCTTGCTCTGAAACCGGCTACTTTATACCTGAGAGCAGAGAAATGAAAAACATCTGGAATAAACTGCTATTTATCTGTTTCATAAGGAATTATCCAAGAGAACTCTATATGCCACAAATGCGTGGTTTCCATGTTCATGAAAATTCTCTTTGTTTGAATCATCTACTTGTAAAGTAATTTATTTTTGTGTACATTATGCACATAATGCTTATTGTATGTATTTGTCGGCAAATCAGATGCGATTATCCATTGATCTGAGACAGAGTAAAAAACCCAAAAGACATGAAATAGATCTGGTTCCTCTTACAGTGGTGTATATAATGAATGGGAATTTAATGACTAAAGTACTGTAATTGTAAAGCTCCTATATGTATATTCATACATTTGGGATTCTGGGAGCTCTTGTGTATGTAAAAGGAGCAATGTAATAGAGGGTCATTGTGGATTATTTTTCCATTCAGTGGAAAAATGGTGCCTAATGATACTACCATATAACAAGCTTTCTCTATGCTTTCTTACCACAGTAGCTAGATTGGTATAGTCAAACACATTTAATAGGCTTGGATTTTGTGGTAACATAGAAAGTTTAGGAAGGTGAAAAGGTTAGGAGATCACCTAGTCTTTTAGAGTCTGAAATCTAACTAATGCAAAAGAGCATCTGATTATATAAAGAGACTGCCTTGAAACAAATCTGGATTAAAAAAAGTCAAACTAATGACCATTTTTAATGGGACTGAAAAGTAGTCAGTGCAGAAAAGTAAAATAAACATTGAGGGGAAAAAATATCAGTATATAAATAATTTATTTATTTATTGCAAGTGTCTCTGAAAAAGAAATAAAATATTTTGAAGTGTATGTTTGAGTACATTTATGTCTTTGTCCTTGTTGGATACTTATATCACTGGAAGTTAGATCAAGAGGAGATCAGTTATCTTAATTTTTAAGTCAAAGGGATTTATTTACAAATTGTGTCTAGAGAGAACATTTGGTGGTAAATTCAGGCAGATGTTGCCCTAAATATTCTTGTTCTCTTTATGAAAAGGGTACATCAAGAATGATAGATTTGCTTCAATCTTGAAAACTCTCTTGGAAATGGCAATACGATTATATGGCAGTGTTTTCAACACTTTTCAGAATATATTTTTAGTAAGGCTGCTTATTTTCTTGACCTTTTTTGGGGTGAAGACTGTTGTATACAAGCTTAAGACCTTAATACCATCTTTTTTGTAAAATTTATGGGTTTATATTATTCAGAGATGTTTACATAATATGCAGTAAATCTTTTTCTGGCTACAGCCTTGCTGCCTTTTTCCTATTGCTATTACGTTGTCCTTAACTCTTTCTTTAACGTCCTTACTTGTTCAGTTCCTCCTCCAGTCTTCTTTTTTTAAAATCTCAGAATGTGAAGTGTTCTCCATGCCTCTTTTTAGAAGTTAAGTCAAGGCAAAAAAATCAGAAAATACATTTTGTAGGGGAATCAGTCGTAGAGTAGAGACAAATTAGCCCCATATTAGGCTCAGTTTCCTGAATTCAGTGAGTTAATTCCCTGAATTCCCTGTTTATGGTATGTTTAATTTTTGTGACTTCCAGTGAATGTTGTGTGCAGTGTACTACATATCAATGTAAATTATTCCTCCGATATGAGTTACGCACACTTTTATTAAAAATCCTTTTTAGACAGAGCAGATAGTATGCCAAGTCTGTTCTTTTGATCACTTTGTGTGACCTCTGGTGGACTGCTTATATGATGACTATAGGTTATTTTTTGAGTAATATTTTCATATTATCTAATGAATATATTCCATGCATTTAATGAATATATTCCTGTTCCATTGTAATTATAGTGCAATTTATCTTTAAAAAGGAGTTGGCTTTTATGTGTTCTCCCAGCTAACATATGCAGCAAGCACTAACTGTATTTAAACCATTTAGGTAGCGTATATGTGTCTCCAGTAGTTAAGTTTCTGAAAAAAAAAATGAACTTTCATATGATTATGTCATACTATTTTATAGTAATCTGTGCATTTAATGCTGAACTATAAAATATAGGATAAGATTTCAGGACTTACCTTAGCTATTGACTTCTTGACAGTATGTTCACAGTAACAGATTTCATCCAGAAGTTTCAAGCATTAGTTCAAACATATGATGTCTTCTGGTAATAGGATCTACAACTGTGAAAATACATAATTTACTGTAAAAGCACAGTTAGACTATTTGGTTATTTTGGCTGCTGGCCTCAGAAGTTTTTATTCAGACAGAATAAACTTTGTTCACTTCAGAGGTTTCACAGTTGCAGTCTACAAAATGCACGTTATCTTCTGTCAGGTTGTGGCCATTCTATTAGCTCTTCTCTTTATAATTCCATGACCTAGATATTTGCTGATAGTTCTGCAGTCAAAAATAAGAGATTACTATGCTTGAGACCAGATTCATGTTCTCAGTATTTCCTGTAACCTTGTAGGTGGATTCTGTACTTAAGGGGGATAAGGAGAAGGATTTGGCTGAGGCAACAAAGAATTCTTTTCATTTGAATTTTTTTTGCAGGACTTTCAAATATATTTTTTTAAAGAAAAATAAAAAAGGAATCCATTAGGCATGCCATAGAAATAATGATGTGGTAAGATCTTATTTTTCTTGAATTAATAACTTTATGAAATATTTTAATGTATTGGAATTGTGTCATGTCTGTCATAGACTGAGGCAGCTGTTTCACAGTTGCCAGAGCTAGACTGAGATCCTGGGAGTTATGATTAAAAGAATGAGGAGATAGCTATGGCAATTTCTGCCAATAGAAGTAAGTAGGGTAATAATTTTAACAATAGATGAAGGATCATATTAAACAACTCAGCAGTGTTACTGTAACTTCCTGGTGGGCTAAAATAATATGATATGATACTGAAGGTTGAAAACTGTCAGCATAATGGGGACAAATTTATCAGATTTGCACTTGAAACAAAAGGTGACCTTTGTTTGACTAGAATAAAGCAAATATGGCACTGATAGGTCTAAGACTTTGGGAATGAGATCCAAACAGATGAGATGACATAAAAAAGGAACCTAGGGCAAGGTCTGTCCTTTGGATCCTGTGTGTGACTGCTACTACCCAAACGAGCAGCAAAGTGCTTGGAAGAGGGAATGTAGAGGTGCAGTTTGACTTATGCCAACTACTGCAAATGTAGTGTGAAAGCATGTCCAAGTATTTAGTACACTTCAAACCATTGCCTTGTAGAGCTTTTACCACATTAGAAAAGTCTGATTAATTTCTGGTGATAACTGACAGATTTCTTGTGCTTTTAAACAAGTCTCCTCTTAATACATTGCAAGTCTCTAATTATTTTATTCTAAGTATATTAATTCCAGTAGAATAAATGAACTCAGAAATTCAATTCTGTTAGTATGATCATCTCTCTGACAAATACTAAGCAGTCATACAGGATTTGTGATTTCAGATACAGAGGCTTGTATCTGTCAAATAATTGGTACTTGAACATTTAAACACTTCATTAAAACTCAGAAAGGAGGAAACCATTAAACCATATGACACAAACATTTTTAAGGAAGATTTGCATTATTTACAGTCTCCTTTATTTTCCTTTTGTTTAACAGCAGAAAGTTGTTACTATTATTTTTTTTAAAGAGAAACGCTGCTTTTAGTATTCTTTTGGAAGGTTTTGGAGGGGTGTGTGTGTGTAACTTCATTAAAGTGACCTGTGCTTTAATCTTACTTCCATTAACACCCCTTTCCTCTCACTCCAGCGAAGAGATCAGAAAGAAAAAGATCCCTGCACTGCAGGGAAGAACAAGGAAAGACAGGAAAAGGATATAAAAATGGAAGTCTCACATTCCTGGATGGAGGTGGTTTGGATTTAGCAGAAATGCTTGCATGAGCTTGAGCTCATCAGACCTTTGGGAGTCAGTCCAGTGCCACCCAAACAGTATCGTGGTGTGTTTAGAGGTGTATCCAATTTTGCAGCCAGTGCCTGTTGTTGCTGCTGTTACTTACCCAGTTTATTGAATACCTTTTTGCAGTTGGCACTGCTCCATGTTAAGCACAAGGCTGGGATGAGTACCTGCAAGTATCACCTTGCGTATATGCAGGCTTTAGCATAAGCTTTAAAATTAATTTCAGCAAGACTTCGAATTCTCTGTGCCCACGTCTCCGTTTCGTGCCTTCTTATATATGTCCTTTAGTTTTTTTATCAGGACTCAAAGTGAGTTGCCTCAGGTGTCACCTGGTAGGTTTGTGGTGGCATAAGGAACTGAATAGGTGTTCCACGAACTGCAGTGGCTGAATCGTGGAACTGACATTTCTTTCACTGTTATTTATCTACTCTTATTCTCTTTGCTTAATTAACGTTTGGGGTAGAATAAAGAGGGAGATCATTAGTTTTACAAGTATTATGTCCATCTGTTTCTGGGATGAATACACCTGTTTTCAAAATGATGAAGACATTCTTTCTTACTGTTTAAAAAAAAAAAAAAAAGACAAAAGACAACACTCTAAGCACCCATTAAGCAATCTATAGCAATAGATCCTGCAGGATCACCTTTCTGTGGACCCAGAAAGGTTTTGCCATCAGGTCTGCTGCCTAAAGCAAACAAAAGATGTGCTTGACTGTCTGTATGAAAGATGTAGAGGACCACTAGGGAACATGATAAAATGTGCTAACATAGCAGCAAGGTTTCATATTTTGGCAATCATTCTACAGCTGCAAGGTGTTTCTTAATGGAAATTTGAGTTTAATAATTCTTATGCAAGTTTGGCACACAAGTCGGATGAGCTGGAGAGTAACTGCAGAAAAAGTTAACCTTAAGTAGGTCTTTTGTGTTAGAAATTTGGCAGAGAGAAACTTGTTCTCTTTCCAGTGAAAAACTTCTTACATCTAAGCTTAATGTGATGTGTTTTTTACCCCTTGCAGAATCAGTGAAGCCCTTTTTCTGTGTAGTTTTTTGGCATGTCTAGAGCAGGAGTCAGTGTTACGCTAGTTATTTTTCACAATTTCATTTATGACACCTAGTGTTATAATCCCGTGGGCAGAAAAAGCAGAAAGTGGATTATAAGCACTTTGGGGAGGGTGTGTGTGTGTTCAGATTGATTATATGTCTTTTCCTGCTGCAAATATTAATGGAAGCAAATGGTCTTATTTACAATACTGAAACAGCAAACCGCTATGTGACTATCTGTAATGATAATACATTTCCAGGTAAATTCTAAAGGACATTTTTTGAGTTAGTATTTCCAGATGTGATGTTAAAGCTTTATCTTAGTAATATCTCATGATATTTATCTTCTGACTGTAACAATTTCAGATTCTTTGAATCATTTTATTTACCTTCATCCCTGGAAAGGTGATGGAACAGCTTATTCTGATGTCATCTCTAAGCATGTAGAGAAAAAGAAAGTTATTGGAAGTGGTCAACATGGATCCACCAAGGGGAAATCATGCTTGACCAGTATGATAGCCTTCTATGATAGCATGACTGGTTGGGTAGATGTCAGTAGAGCAGTGGATGCTGTCTATTTTGACTTCAGCAAGGCTTTTGACACTGTCTCCTATAATATCCTCATAGATAAGCTTAGGAAGTGTGGGTTAAATGAGTGGACAGCGAGGCGGCTTGAGAACTGCCTGAATGGCAGAGGTCATAGGGCTGTGACCCTGTGCAGAATCCAGCTGGAGGCCTGTAACTAACAGTGTTTCCCAGGGGTCAGTACTGGGTCTGTTCCTCTTCAATATATTCATCAGTGACCTGGATGAGGGGACAGAGTGTACCCTCAGCAAGTTTGCTGATGACACAAAACTGGGAGGAGTGTCTGTCAGCACCAGAAGGCTGTGCTGTCATAGAGTGAGAACTGGACAGGCATGAGAGTTGGGCAGAGAGGAACCTTTTGACATTCCACAAGTGAAAGAGTAGGATCCTGCACTTAGAGATAAATAACCCCATGCTCTGGTACAGCTTAGGGTTTGACCTACTGGAAATCAGCTCTGCAGGTCTAGTAGACCTGGTGGACAACAAGTTGACCATGAGCCAGCACTATACCCTTGTGGCCAAGAAGGCCAAATGTATCTTGGAGTACATTAACAAGACTGTGTTCAGCAGGTCAAGGGAGATTATCCTCCCTTTTTAATTTGCCCTGGAAGTACTGTGTCCAGTTCTAGGCTTCCCAGTTCAAGACAGGGAACTACTGCAAAAAAGCCAGTGGAGTGCTACAAAGATGATCAAGGGACTGGAGCATCTCCCTCATGAGGAGAGGCTGAGAGACCTGAAGAAGAGAAAACTAAGAGATCTCATCAAAGCTTATAAATATATAAAGGGTATGTGTAAAGAGAATCAGGCCAGACTCCTTTCAATGATGCCCAATGACATGACAAGGGGCAACAGGCACAAACTGGAACACAGGAAATTGCATCTGAACATGAGGAAAAAAAATGGAGAAAAAAACCCCAACTAAAACCTTGTTGCAGTTGATTCCCTCTATCCTTGTTTAGGGATATTTTATACATACTTACATGCTCCTCCCCATTTCTAATATTATGTCTTGAAAGTTTTGGCCTTGGTCAAGCTACACCAATTGCAGAATATACAGACAATTATTTAAGTTTCTGTTTTGAGGAATGTAGGAAAGAAAAGATATAAATGCATGATTCTATGTAATAGTCTGTGAAACTTTTCAGTTTGGCTACAGCCTATTGGACATCAAAAGGTTGCTAAAGAATTTTACAGGAAAGGTATCTTTTTTACCTCTGTTTAGATAAGGAGGGCTGTGATAACTATGTCTAGGGAAAGATGAACTTCAGTATGCTTTTATACTAGCTAATACAGGAAATCCAACCATATAGCTTTAAACAGCTAAAATACCTAGATAAAAACAAAGCATATAACTTTAAACAGCTGAAATGAATAGAATATGAATGGGAACTTTTTGGGGAATTAGTATCATTAAAGAAGTTATGCATGATACAAAACTCAATTTAGCATTACAGTATCCATCTTTTCTGTTGTATCTTTTGAATCAAATGCTATTTATGTCCTCCTTGGAGTAGGGGCACAGCACCAGCGTGATTGTCATGTGCCCTTTGAAAATTATATCTGCTTTTCTCAAAGATCTAGCTAATTTTAAATTCCTTATAAGCTAAGAAGAATCCTCATTTCTGAGTAAAAGCATAATATACAGGGTACTGACATCATCAGTTGAGGTACACATAGGAGGAAGTGTTTCATATACATATAAATAGCTTGATTTTATGTTTTTTTTGAGGGGGGGCATACTTCTTGATTGTAGGAATTCATCAGTATGTTGGTGCTGTGAGTCTGCAGTCACAAAAAATTAGTGTGCTTTTGGCAAAGACCTGATGGTGAAATTAATTGAAAAGTTTGCCTGTGTGAGATAGTGTGGGACTATAGTGCTTATCATTCTCAGTTACTCTATATATGCACACTCTTTTACAAGTAAGAAATGTTTCAAAACCACTTGCAAACTCAATGAAAATTGCAGTAGACACAGCTACGTGTAAGAATCTCTCAAGCTGTAACACCAGAAAGATCAGAGAACTCACTTGCACTTTGCAGTTGGTAGATGTCATTTCCATTGCTCAGGCAGCAATTAACAAAGAACACACTTTCAAGTTTTCATATACACATAAAAGCACCTTTGAACAGAGATTTATAATGCAATAAATGTTGCTTCTGCAAGCAGCTGGAGACTCCAGGTCACAGTCTTGTGCAGAAGATGGTGCAGCTGGCATAGAGGTTACACTCTCCGTGCTCCCAGCTCTCTTGCAGGATTCTTGAATTAATCAAGGCTGGATTATTTGAGCTCTAAATTGAGTGGGGCACAGACAGGCGTGTGGAGCTGGTCCCATACCAAGCTGGCTCAGGACAGGCAGAATGTTTTTCTTCCAATACCTTCTTCAGGGATACAAACCTGTGACTCCTAGGTGGAGAAATGGTACAGCTGCTTCAGGGCAATACAGTGCTAGGCCTGATAAACCTGCAGCAGGCAGCATATAGACCCACACAGAAGCATAGCTACACACCACCACTAGCAGTCCATTACCATTGCTGCCTAATACTGTGTGGTCTGTTTTACCTCATCATGGCAGGAGTCCCTTTTCTCCTTTCTCCACATTACTCAAGATAACAAATGGGGACTAGTATTGGTCTTGCCTCTTACCCATTTTCTGTAAAAAAATCCTTGATTTGAGTTAAGTGGTGTTTTAAGCTGATGTCAAGTGCCCAAGTCCTAGTGTGGAAGGGGGCTCCTAAAACCCACGCAATGCTGATAACTAACAGTAATTTAAGGGAACTGTGGAAAGTGGAGCTACAGAAATGCTTGAGGTAGCAATCAATCATGTTGGCCTCAGTATTGATTCATAGGATGACTGCTTTCATTTGGGCTAAATTAAGGAAAGCAATTGAAGTATAATAACTTGAGCTAACTACTCCAATAAGGCCCTCACCCTGATTTAACAGGACCATAAAAGGTAAATTTGCTTGATAAATTATTTTTGAATACTTTCTAATACTATATAATAACTGGTAGATATGAAAGTGTCATCTGAATCTAAAGTTAAGATTGAGTGCAACAAACTAAAGTTTTGAAGTTTTTCCATGGTAGAGACTATAATGAAAGGGAAAACAGTTAAGATAAACACAGTTCTTGGTCACTGATGGAGTGTGGAGTCTGTTGGTTCTTAGAGAAGGATCTTTTCACTTGTTTCTCTTTCTAATAAAAGACTTCAGCTGTCATAAGGCAGTTAGCAAGTTCTTCTATTTCACAGCAGCTCTGACATAAATTAAATGCAGCTGCTGTTTACAAAGAATGTTAGCATTTAGTTTTTGCTTTCTTCCATCATTATTATTGTATCAGTGTGCCAGTTGCTAGGCCAAATGTAAAAGATGCCTTTTTTGGGTACAATTTGATCCCATTTGTATCAGCCTGTTGAAGAGTTAACACGCATTCTTAAAAGACCTTGAGATTGTGGATTGATATACATATTAGCCTGTTGCAATATTACTGCTAGTCTGCAGGGTTTGTACATAATTTTGCTTAATCTAAAATGTCACCATTGAAATATGTAGTTATTTCTTGACAATGGCTCTTGGAGAGGAAATGATTTATGAGTTGTAGTGGTAAATGCTGACAATATGTTACGCTCCATTTGGTTGGAAGCATGTCACATGTTGAATAGGCAGGATTAAAAAAAATAGTGGAAAATATTTCATCTGTTAAAGCAACCATGCTAGTTTTACTAATCAGGGTGATCAGTTCTAAAGAGTTAACCACACTGTTTTCCTAAATTTTATGTATTTACATATGTAAACTCCCAACTGTGAATTGTGAACTGAATTGAGTGTGCTGTTGCTGTGTTTCCTTATGGCTCTATCCTGAGACAGAGGATTGTGGATTTTCAGAGACAATTTTAATGCAATTCTGGGCAAGCTTTATGCAAAATGAGGTGGAATAGGACACTGAATATATATTATATATATTATTTTATCTCATCAACAAAACTGTGTTTACAATTAGCTGATAAAATATAGGGCGTTAATAAAGGGAACAGAAGATAGAGTTGTTACTCTTTTCAGTTTGTGTCATATGTCCTATCCATTCTGTCTCTTAAAGATACATCATCACTTTCATAGGGAAAATGAGGTTATTTGCATTCCTCACTACAGACAGCAATTAAGTATACAGAGATATATATCTTACTCAAAAAGGGAAATAAATCAGTAATTACACTGTACAGATGGAATAGTTAAAATACATGTAAAAATTGGCTTTACAAGCCATATAAAGAAACCCATCTGTTTTAATAGAAAATATAACCAAGTATAAAATCAGCTTGACTTGTCATTTTTTTCATAGCTATTGAACATCTGTGCAAAGAACTTCACTAGTGTAAATGATGGTGGTTTTGCTTTTATCAGCAAATATTTCATTCCTATGGCTATAAATACAATACACACAGTGCTGAGATCAGAAGTAGGAGTTGGACTGTTTCCATCAAAGGTTTGTTAAAAGGGTGCTGCAGCTCTGCTTTTAGGCTTTTGTTAGTGTGGGCTCCTGTCTTCATGTTGCATCAAGCTGGAAGGTCATGTAAACAGTCATGGCCTGCATGTAGGACCAGTGGAAAACAGTATTTGTGAATTAATTCAGTAAAGTAATTTATTGCATTACTTTCCCTTCCAATTTTTGGGTATATTCACACAGCAACACTATATTGAACGTTGCCTTTCTTATTTTTTATCCTTTAAGAACTTAAATTTGTTTGTTTCATAATCCAAAGAAGTTCTCTTCCATTTTTTTACTTATCAAATTGTGATGTTTTCTTCTACATTTTCAACATAGTTCAAATCTGTGGTAATACATTGCAAGAAAAATTCTTGAACTTCAATCACATATTTCGTGCCTGCAATACGTTGAACTTCAATCACATATTTAGTGCCTGCAATACCCCATATTCATAATTCGGAAGTACCGAATGCACCTTTGACTAGTAAGGAACTTAGCTGGAACCCAAAATGTCTCCTCACAAAAAATGCATGGCCAAAACTGAGGAGATCTAAATTTTATAGTTAGCTATTATCTGCAGTGACGTGTATATTTCGTATATACATATATACCTATATCTAAATATCTGTATATTTAGACCTCTTTTTGAAAGAAACTCTTGTTGGTAATAATATGAGGAAAATATGTTGATAGATGTTTTAAATGTTAAAAAACTCAGCTAACACTAAAGCGAAAAGACCAAAAGTAATTCCCAAAGCGAAGACAGCTGACTCTTCTGCTTCCTTGCTGAAATCTTTCTGCAAACAATTAATCAGTTCAGCATATTGACAATAGTGGCGGGAACAATAACTAATTATGACTCTAATTTGTAGTCTTAGTGCATTTTAGCGTATTGGCATGAAGCTCCAATACATTAGATCTTTCTTCCTTTTTGATAAGATTTGTGAACTCTGTATGTGAGTGAGGTCATTTGCACATTATAATATATAGTTTTTCTCAGAAGACAGAGTCTACCTAGTTTTGAGACAGTTACAGTGACATTTCAACCCAGCCTCCTAAACCCTATTTCAGTGCAAGTTGAGTGTCAATACCATTTGTGCCTTACTGCTTGCATCCCCACATTCCACGTCTATCTCCAGTCACAGTATAGGAAAAATAATTTTGTTGCCACACTTTTGCATGAACATATTACTATTATCATCTATCTCTAAATTTCTTAGATTTCTTAAATTTCCCCATTTTGTTCATTATTTTAAACAAACATTTTTGGGTTTTACTCTTTATAGGAATTGGTAGGCAGAGTTATAACAGAAACAACAGCTCAAAGTAGGCATACATCCATGAAAACAAATTTAATAATCCTGTTAGGTGGGTTTCAAGCAGCTCTGTATTGCTCTTTCAAGCTGATCATAGAATGAAATTGTGTGAGAAAGAGTTTATCTTACTATATGGTGCCACCATCATTATGAAATAGAATTAATTGTCCACCTTTATAGAGGACTCATTTTCTTAATAGTCATCCTATTAAAAATAAATGTAATGTTAACTTTCAGAAATAGCTTCAGTGCTCTATAGTTCTGGTCTCATTCCTTCAAGGTATTATAATATTTTGCAGTGAGAGACAGGAGACAATTAAAATGAGCTATCGAACTTGGTTTTATTTTTACTTCTTTCCCGGTTTCCTTCTGCCTTATGTCCTCCATACAAAACACAAACCAAGTGAACCAACAATTTGATAAAAACAAGGGCCAACTAATTTCTGAAAGACTTACGTCAATTATATTGGTAAAATCTGAAGTCCTTCTTTTTTTATCTGAATTATTTTTACCAGGAATTTACTTCTCTTGAGTATTTCTACAAATGTATCAATCCCTGCTGTTTGCACTACCCTGTTTATAATCTTTTTTGTTTCATTTTGTGAAAAAATCTTTATAGTAAGGTAAGCATTTATAGAACTGCTTTCTGTATATCCGATTGTGCTACAACGGATATTGTATAAAAAAATTTATGAAATGTAATGTTTTACAAGCCGCAGTACATACAGATTATCAACTCTTTAATGAGTTAATTGCCAACCTAGACATGATTTTGTGATTTATAAAAAAATTGCTAGTGTTTATTACTGGAGAGCCAATCAATGTGCAGGGTTTTCACTACCCAAAAAAAAAAATCCGTTTGTATTCCATGACTTGAATTAGAAATTGATATTAGAAGGATAATGCCACTTTTGTTCATAACATAAATCGTCAAATGTGTATTAAAACCAGTAATATTCTCTGCCATAACGACATATGAGGCAGTAAAAGATGAGTTTTAAACTACCAGTCTGAAGCTTTTTTTTTTTACTGATCAGCAGTGCTTCCCAATTCAAAAATTCAACAATTAAGTATCTTGTTAAGGATATTTTATAATATTGGGAGGATGAAGAGTCAGTGTTCAAAGCAACATCTCCAGTCCCCATGCAGCATATAACTAAGTAGGTTTGGATTTTGTTTATTTTTAGTGTAAGACTAATTCTCTGTGATGTTGCAAGAATACACTCATGTTAATTAATGTAATACTTTCATCCCATCTAGTCAGAAAGCACAGCTATGCCTGTAGAAAACCATTATAACAGACATCCTGCCATGCTTATGTTACTTTAATTGGATGTGTAACTTAAAGACAGTTCATAATTTGTCATAAACTTTAATGTTAATAAAATCATTATATACTTAATCTCCTGGAATACACCACAAAAAGAAAAATCTTAATTTTAACATCTTTTTTTTTTTCTTTTTGTTTGTTTTAACTGTCAAGGCAAGAAGGCAAAACTAGGTTGACACTGTTCACTTACCTGAGTAATGAGTTATTGTAGTGCAAGTATACAAAAAGTAAATAAAAAAGAGATTAAATCTGGCCTATCATGCAGGCTACCAGTATACAGATTGCTGTTTTTAAGTCAAGGTAATGAAGAATTAGAACAGAAAGTCTTACCTACTGATTTTGCCAGTTGTTTCTCTGGAGAATTCTGACTTTTTGGGTGCTCTGGTTCAGTCTTGAATTCCCCAGCGATAACTTCTGGGAAACCACTTTTAGGTCTACCAGCCACCAGAACCCAGTTTCAGCCATTCCCAAATTTTGTAGAGGCTGATACACATTTTATATTTAAGTTTATTGTAATATTCAATCATCAGAGACAGAATCGAGAGCCTTGGACCACACTAGGACTGCTTATGCTTCTGTTTTCTTACTTAACATGAGATCTGACAATGTGACTTTGCAATATATTGAAATGTGTCTGAGATGTACTTATCAAGTTAAAAAAAGAGAAAATTTCTTTTTCACCAGTCCATGTGTAATATTTTATTGTCAAAATGTACTGAAAATCCTGTTTTCAATAAGTTAATGTGGTGTGATATATGTGAAAGTGGTCACATTCTAATTTTTTAATAATTTTTTTGGGGAAGAGTTATAGATACTACATTCTGCAGGCTTGATCTTTGCAGGAAGCTCATGCTGAGACCTTGCAATGGGCTGTTACTCAACTACTAAATTGGTTTTGCTGCCGAGCAGCAAGGGTTCTCATTGCTCTTGTCCTTTTTAATTTTGTCTTGGATGATCTTGTTATCTGTCTGTTTAATCCTTTCAGCTTCATGCTAAATTCTGAGCTTCAGTAATGTTAAGAAGCCCTGACTTCCTTAGGTACTTTAGCACACACAGGTTTTTCCCTTTCCTCCATTTCACATCTGACTTTCTATTTCCTTGTCCTAGTAAAAAAGACACGTCTGATTTACATTTTCTATTATTTGTAAATTATTCCTGTGCTATTGTAGCTGCATGATTGTATGTTTCCTCTGCAAAATCATTATTTCTAGCAGTAGAAAAATCTGGCTGGAGGCAGATTTTACTTCCAATTCTCTCTGAGGCCCCGTTCCCAGTCCCAAACACAGTCACCTTCCCCAGCTTAGCAAGGATAGACCCTCATTGAGTGAGTAAAGAGGGGAACCTAGACTCACCTTTGCAGAAAACGACTGAATCTTTAAATCTCCTGTCTCTTGGTAATAAGGCATCACATCTCACTGAACACTGCATTCACACCTGCATCCCCAAGGGTGAGCCTAGAAGTATAATAAAGGTCTGGACACAGCAGACAAGCCCTGTAGCATGACTAAAGAAAGTAGAAGAAATATTTCCTCCCTGTTACCTCATGCAGATAGAATGTAATGATACAATTAATTTCAACCATATAAGAAAAGCCAAGATTACTAGTCAGCAGCTTTTCCTGCTGTGGGCAGCCCTTTGTCACAGTTCTAAGTCTCCCAAGCCACTTCCATATAAATGTATATAAATAAATAAAGTCATGACTGAGGGCTTAAACACACTTTGTTGCTTGCATCATCTGTCATGTGTTCTGTCAAGCCTAGATATACCAAAATCATGTGAAGTGTGGTGATATTCATGGTCTCATATCCAGACAAATGTTTTCAGAAGGGTTTTTAGCTTCTACCAGATTAAAAAAAAAAATTACCTTGTGGGGGAGGGATTTTTTGCTGTGGTTTCCTTCACACCCTCTGGATGGCGTCTATCAGGATTTCTGCTCCAGCATGTCCATAACTGAACACCTGCTTCACCCAAGAGCTTTTGCAAGGTGCGAGATTTCAAGGGCAGTTTAAATTAACATGCAGGCTTCATATCAAATAAAATCAAATTAATTTTTTTAGGGTTTAAACAGAAAATCGGTGCTCTGCTACAAGTGCTGATTTTTATGAGACTGGTTTTTTCATATTGAAAATATGTTCTTCCTTGTAAGTGAGGTACACACTAGCCACTATCTGTCTGTCTTTTTAGTTTGCCAGTTTCCATCATCCTCCATCCTTTTGATATCTCAGATTTTGTCAATAGGTTGCATTTATTACCAGTAAAACAGAAATCCCAACAGCATGGCTTGAGCTTGAAGCAAAGAAACTGATTAGCTATCTAAAGTGTCCAAAAAGCTTCCAGGCAGCTATTTAGGTCTCTTAAAGTTTTTTTCCCTTGAAGAATGTATACATTGTCCTTTTTTTGCTAGTTAGTTTAGAAAACATATATTACCTCTATCTCACATTCTTACTTCTGTCCTTAGACCAGCAGTGCATAAAAGACTGCACTGAGTTTGTATCTGATGCTACCTGGCTGAGTGTAACTGAAAATGGATGCTGCAGATGCTTCTTTTCCTCAATCTTTAAAGATACAAGCATGTATCACTCCTATGCTAAGCTTTTAAGTTTTTCAGTTACTTGTGCCTCTTTATAATGCTTATCCTTGTATTTTGTGTGGACATCTATCCAAATGAGGCTAATAAACTGCGCAATTGAAATACTTAAACCAATTCTTTGTGAACTATTGCAAAAGTGAATGAACAAAGATATTCAAGGCCAAGTGTTTTTCTACACTGGTTTTGTTGTAGATGTTTGGGCATTAAACTGAACAAATGTGTAATGTATACAGATCATTTGTTTACATTTTTAGACACTGAATTCAGTGTTGCTTAGTGGAAGTTACAGATGCAGTTTTTTGTACATATATTCAACATTATCTGATAGTGCTGGAATATAAATCTGTACTTAATAGGTTATGCAAGTATTTACTGAATTTTCTTCTAATAATTAAAGGCTTCAAAAGCGTTAGAAGATAAACCCAGCAGTTTTCTGAAATGTGTTACCAATAGAATGACAACTTCTTAAGGTAAAAAAAAGAGAATTGTAGTTGGTGAACACTTGAGATGAAAATATGCTGTGCGCCTGTGCCTCAAGAGAAACAAAATTTTAGATGCATAATTACAGACTGTTTTGAAATACAGATACAATTATGGGATTTTTTTCTCAGCCAATCTATTTTTTTTCCTGAGGAGTTCAATCACTTTTTAAAAAATTTTTCTCATTTCAGTGCCTGAGTTATTGTTTTATTACTAATCTGATTTGCTATTATGAGTTATGAGTATATTCAGATGTGAAAAGGCTTCTATTCAGGTGTGCATGTATCTGAGGAGAAGTAATTTCCAGAAATGGGCAAGCCACAGCAAAGGCAAGCACAGCATTCTGTTATATTTCTTCTTTTGCAGACCTGTTTGTATTTCAGATCTGAACAAACTCTGTGTTGAGAAACTTGACAAACTCCCTTCTGTTTGGTTTCAGTTGGCACAGAAGAGCAAACTTTAATCAGCTGGCATTTCTTCACAGACTGACACTGCTCTGACCAGCAGTCCCAGGCCCCTTTGGGGTTGATCTTCTTTATAGCAACCTTTCAGTATTAGAAAAGCTGCCTTTTTCATTAATCTACTGTTTATTTCTCATGGTCACTGGCATTAAATTCCCTAATTCCAGATATGTGAGCATTTCTGGTATGACAGTTTGCCAGTGGAAGGAGAAGGGTATAGGCAAGACTTCCATTGCAGTGGTGTTAGGAGCATACCACTAGTATTCACTTGTTGCAATAAAGAATACACGGTTACTGACAAATCAAGCCCCATGTGCCATTCCCTGCCTGGTTGTCTTTACTGTTCAGAAGAATTTTGTTATCAGAGATCTGCTGGTACACTGCATTTTTCAATATGGGGCAAGATATGTTTTCTGATGGAGAAATTCCTTACAGTTTGTCTAACCTTCCCTCTCTTGTTTGTTTGTGTAAGTGAATTGATCTTCAATAATCCCCAGGACCATGCTTGAAGTTTCCAGTCTCTCAAAGCTTATATTTTTGTGAAGCCAGGTGCAGGTTACCTAGTACTAATACTACAGTAGAAATTACCACCATATGTTCCTCTTCAAATTATGTTTCATAACATCAGAATACTTGTTAATATAGAATTGGAGGGTCATAGAGTAACGTAAATTAAGGAGACCTTGAAGATCATCTGTCTAGTCCCTCGCTCTTCAAGCAGGATGAGCCTCAAGGTTGAAGATCAAAATTGCATAAGGCTGCACTGTACTAAGATTAGTTAACAGGCTCCCAAAACTATGATAATAGGCAAACATGTATTAGTTTCTTGATGCACAAGATTCCAGAGGACATCCACATTTTATGTCACAAGCCACAAAATGTTTCCTAACTCTCTCTAATAAAACACAGGATCAGAAAACAAAAAGGTTGAAAAACACAACTTATCATGTCTGTATAACAGAAGAGAAATAATACATTAAATATTTCTTCAGGAGTAATCCTCTAAAGTAGGATATGTCGCTAGTCCAAATGTGATATTGCCCATATAGCACAAAACCCCCAAGTTTCCAGTTTCTCTGTGATTGGTATACATGCAATCAGCTTTTTTGGCATTAATGCATTTATAGGGATAAGTATATTTTTCAGTTCTTTGAGCAGATACACAGATGCACAACTCCATGTTTTAGAAAGTTTATCATTAAATAAATATACTGACTTATTTGACAAGACTCACTGAAATGATTCAGAAAAGATCAGAAGAAAGTAATCAGATCAGCATTTAATCTTTTTTTCTGTATTCCAAAGGATAGATTTTGATATTTCTGACTAAGTATGTGACCTTCAAGGATTTTTTTCCATTTTTTTTTTCTGATGCAAGTGTAGGAGGCTAGTAATATAACAGATTTTAATGTTTTTAACTGTGTATAGCCACATCTGTCACACAGTGAGAAAGGGACAGTTCAAGATCAAGAAGTAAAAATACTTACACACTTCAAAATACAGCCATTATGTAATAGATTTAATTGTAGCTTTCACTGGTGGTAATATGTAATTCCATATCCATAGTCACAGCAAAACTTTTCTTATTATTATTTTTACTAAAAGGAAAACTTGGTTTGTAATTTTATGATTTAGTGACAGTTGTAAAATAGCTTCAGGAATAGTCTGTGCTTAAGGGTAAGGTGTTAGCAAAGTAACTTTCCTCTTTTTGTCCTTGAAGTTAACAATTAAACATTTTTTGAAAGGCATATTAAAGAAGTGTATGCTTTTTAGGTAGCGCTATTTTTAAATGTACAGATGAAATGCTGTGCGTGTACTTTCAGTAATTTTCAGTGACTTGCACTGAAAGTGGTTTTTTTTCTTGTGGTTATGGACCATGTTTGTGATCAAATTTTGCAATTTTTAAAAAATGAATTCTGTTAATAATAATGCAACTATATTAAAAAGCTACTGTTTTTTGCAGAGTAGTTGATACAGGCTATAGGTAACTATGAGACCATCAAAATGAAATTAAGCATGTTATTTTAATGACTAAATATTTTGAAGACTTGATACAGATGCTGAAAGAGTTCACTTTTTGTTTCTAAAACACTGAATATTTAGGAATTCTGCACTTGTCCTGCTGTATATCTGAAAAAGAAATAATTGAAATCTAAGTCTTAATATTTGGAATGAAAATTTATTTTCCTCACCTGGATTGCTTCAAATTATTTTAGAGCTTGGCATGTTGTTATACTATTTGTTGATCCTAGAGCAATTGTCATAGTATTTACAGCCTGAAGATAGCATTTCAGTATGTAAAGAAGTGTGTTTTCTGAATTATGTAGATACTGCTATAGAATGTTACACACCTTCAAGTTCTCTGAGCTGTATACAGAATTATGAAACGGAAACTAGGAAAACTTCAACCAAAACCAATTGATGGGAAGAAATATTAACTGACAGCAAACTCAGACAAGAAAAAGACAAAGTCAACACCTTTGACAGTTCTTTCAGGTCTGAATTTTTTTTTTAGAGCTCGCTGGCAAGTAGTGAGCAGCTTTCAGCTCTCCTTTCTCCCAGAGGTGGAATAGTTTCAGAAACCAAGGCAACAATCTCCTAAATCTTCAGATGTGGTACTGACTATTAAATACTGGTTATCTTTCTCCACTGCAGGAATAAAATCAGAATCTCTCTTTCTGGGAGAGCTTCCGAAGTACCAGCCACCACCGCTGAGCCCAGGGGGAAGGGTGGTTGTATGGGAAGCTGCAGCAGCCTTTGCAGCACAGAAGGCATCTGGGTGATATCTCATTTGGTAGTACAGCTCTGAAGGCATCGGAGGGTTTGGCTTGCACTAGGGTGAATTGCCCCTTAACCTGACTTGGGGGAGCCCGAGAACGGTTTTATCATTTGAAAAGTTTATAGTAGAAACCTGTTGCCTAAGGAAGTGCATGTGTCCTGCCAAGGTCTTTGAAAGGGCATAAGGCACATGCATGCTTAGGACTGTCACCTTGGATACAATAGTGCTACTGTGATAAATCGCCTTCAGTAATGATGCAAATGGATGGCAAAACTGCAGATGGATTTACATGCTATACTGCAAGTATATTCAGTTAGTGCTGCGGGGTGCGTTCAGCTCCGAAGTCTCGTGCTATAAGCACGTAGCTGGTCCCAGTGCACCTGCCAGTGTCTCACTGTGTAATTCCATGAGAACATGGATGTGTTTTCATCTACTGAGCTCTTTCAATGATGTGAGGGTGGAGGAGCAACCACAAGTCTGAAGATCACTAAATTAGACGAAGCTCAAGCTGTGATAGGAAAATCAGTTATATCATCTCTGTGATCACTTCTCCTTTTTCATCCAGAATAGGGAATGAGCCAGATTTTCAGCATCATCAAAACCCCCAAGCCAGCCTTTTCCCTGTTGCTGATCACTGGAAGGAAGATTGTCAGTGAATGGAATGTCAGTGAATGTTGTTCATTTCCACTGTTGCTCTGTTACCAGTTCGTTAATCCCTCAACTCTTCCACATTACTGTGGTGCTCCTACGGCAAAGGCCGTTTTTTGCTAAGGAAGGGAGCTAGTGATACTAGGCACACCAAACCTGAACAAGCTGAAAGGATGGCAGCCTAGTTTCCTTAAACCTGTTAACTTCTGAAATGCAACCTTTTTGACACTTTCACTTAGGTAATGCAGAGGGTAATTAAAACATTTTGCTGTTTTCTTGTATGTATGCTACTATACTAGCATATCACTGCTGTTTAATTTTTCTCTGTTTATAGGTTAAATTACAAAAGTTCAAGTATGGTAAACATTCTTTTTATTAATATGGGTTTTTTTGCCTGTACAGGATTGTTGGATTTTATTACATTGTGTGCTTGATGGAGTATCCCTATAACAGGAGGATAGCTAGAATGATTACACAACAGCATGACTTTATACATCTGTCTTGTATTGTCTGTCCTACATTGTCAGAAAACTTTGAGATTTGGAATGGGTTTTTTTAGTTCAAAGCTATAAAGAGGTGAGATGTCAAAAAAGTTTACAAATATTAACAGAGCAGCACTGTTTCATGATAACTTTATCTTACCTTTTCTTTATACCCTTTGTTTACAACATTCTAATGGTTTGAGTAATGTGAGAAAGGAGGGGCGGGGGGAATGGTACAAAAGGGTTTGCTATTAACCTTTATTTATTAATTTCATTAATGTGAGGGCCAACAGAAGAGTTATAAATAGTGTAAGTTCTACATTTAAAGAGGCTGAAAATATTAGCTCTTTTTTTCTTTTGATCACTACGTATCATACCTAGCTAATCTGTAAATAAGAAGTTAGATCCTTTTCTTTTGAGTGAAGAGTCCTAATGCTGAAGAAACTGTTTATTGAATTTGTAGTGTGCAGTTGTAATTTTTCTGCTTACTAACCCCTACTTACCACACCTGGAGTTGATATATTGAGTTTTATTTATCCTGGGGATGATTGCAGCAGGAAGACTATTGATTCTGGTGCTTAAGTTATTTAATGTGTCTATTAATGATGTTTGAAACAGAACAGTACTCAGCACTTTTTCCTGTGGTTGTATTGCCTCAAACTTCTTTCTGTGGGGAGAATTAGCAGATACGCCTTTCAATATGCAACAAGATGTAACTCTTACATACATGGCATTCATGTGTCACTCCTAGATTATAATTTCACTCTAGTTTTCCCTGTTGCCTCTGGGTGCATCATGTGCTAAAGTGGTGGACATAATATAAAGATAGCAGCAGGTTTTAGTCATTTAAATAGTGAAACATTTTTGGTGTTCGGCATTTTTGGCAAAATGCTTCAAAACATTGTCACTCAGATCATTATGAACCAAAAAAAAATGATTGTGTTATATAAGTATTACATTACGTGTCATCGTTTTTACAGATACAAAGTTGTTCTGTTAAGCATTACATTAAGTGTAAACATAGGATTAGGTATTTTCAATATCTCTTTGGAGGAAGGTTTGCTGCTGACAGTTAATAATACATCATTAATTCTTCCTAAAATTCAAACACTGTATCACTAGGAAAAACTGAACAGATCTAGTTTTTTATAACCTGATTAAATTGTATGTATTACTTGAATTGAAAGTCTGATCTAAACCCTTCTTCTTCTGACAGCTAGAAATTTTAATTTAATTTCCCGCGCAGGCAAACCTAAGGCTAGTTTGATTTTATTATCTCTTATTTACTTAATGTATTTAGAGACAATATGTTTCTTATCCTTCATTTTGCAAGGTTAAACAAGCCAACTAACATTAACCTCTTCTCGTAGGATAGTTTGTGATCCTGGCAAATCTCTTTTGCATTGGTTTGGTCCCATGCATTTGATAAAGATGCAGGGTAGGAAGGCTCTACAGGGGGATCTGGACAGGCTGGGTTGATGGGCTGAGGCCAATAGTATGAGGTTCAACAAGGCCAAATGCCAGGTCCTGCACTTGGGTCACATGAACCCCATGCAGCACTACAGACATGGGGTGTCTGAAAAGCTGCCCAGCAGAAAAGGGCCAGAGGGAACTGGTCGGCAACCAGCAGAACATGAGCCAGCAGTGTGCCCAGGCCAATAGGAGCAGTGTGGTGTGTAGGACTAAGGAAGTGATTGTCCCTCTGTACTCAGCACTGGTGAGGCCTTGCCTCAAATACAGTGTTCAGTTTCAGGCAGCTCACTACAAGAAAGACATTGAGATTCTGGAGCAAGTCCACAAAAGAGCAGTGAAGTTAATGAGCAGACTAGAGCACAAGTCTATTGAGGAACAGCTGAAAGAACTGAGGTTGTTCAGCCTGGAGGAAAAGAGGCTGAGAGGAGACCTTAATGTTCCCTAAAACTATGTGAAAGGAGGCTGTAGTGAGGTGGGAGTCAGTTTCTTCTTCCGTGTAACAAGTGACAGGACAAATGGAAATAGTCTCAAGTTGCACCAGAGGAAATTTAGATTGGATATTAGGAAAAAGGGTTATCAAACAATGGAATAGGCTGCCCAGGGAAGCAGTGGGTTTGCGGTCCCTACTGGCATTTAAAAGATGGGTAGATACGGTGCTTAGAGACAAGCTTTAGTGGTAGTTTTGTCAGTGTTACATTTATGGTTGCAATTGATGATCTAAAAGGTCCCTTCCAACCTAGACAGATCTATGAGTCTATGATTCTATATGCATTTCATAATTCCATTCATAAGCTGTATCTTCTTTAGGCACAATTTTTTTGTATCACCATACCGTTGTTGCATTTTTTTTATGTAATGTAATTGTACGTAAACATGTAATTGTATGTAAACATGTAATTGAGAACACCATAATCTGTTTGTAGTTACCTGAACTTTTAATTCTTTCTTTTAACTTGTCCCTCAATTAAGGTATTCAGCTTGGTCCTGCTCAGCCAAACATTATCATCTCAGACACAGCAGGTATATCATGTGTTCTTCGTAAGATGAAATGCCCTTTGAAGCCATCAGAAACAGTGAATAAATCTTCATTTTAGGAGACCTAAATTCTAAAGAACAGGGTGAAGAATGACCATGAGTAGTTCCTGTTCATCTCATTTCTAAATTTGATAAAAGTCCAGATTAGATAAAATAGTCAACAGTTTAGTAGCACTGAAGATTTAGGAAGGGCTGTACTGGATGAAAGATTATGTTCCATGTCTTCTCTGTTAAATTGTCCTTAAACAATTCTCAAAGAAAAAATGTGTTAATTTAAAAATCATTATTTGCATTCAGTCTTTTAATATGTCATAGCTTTGCAATAATAAAGTAGTGGTTTGGGCTTTTGTGTAAGAACTTTTTTTTTTATTACATTAGTAAATCACAGAGATGACAATGATTTTAGAGCTTGCAATGCAAATTACATGGTGCTTATGCTATTGCATTTCTCTGCCACAATAATAAAGCATCTGATTTGTTTCTTCTCATTTTTTTAATTCCTGCTTGCAGTTCAGTGTTCCTCAAAGCACAATTAGATTATTCACTTTTCTTGCCAACTTCAAATTTCAGCTGGCATGAAAAGAGGCAAGCAGAAGTCCTTACTGACTCTTGGGTTAGTTCTGCTGTAAGAACTGTTCAGAAAGACAGTAAACTCTTCAGGAAAGTCACAAAGTCATGCAATATGAAAAAATAAAATATTGTGTCTCCATACATTATGCTGAGTTGAAGGTAACTTCTCCCATTCGCTGCTTTCAGTGAACGTAAAGTGGTTGTATTGTGTCAGACTAAACATTCATTTGAAAAAATGTCCCCTCTCTGCAGCAACCAGTAGAAGAAGTTGAGGCGAAGGTGTAAGACAGTAAAAACATATTGTGATACAACCTCACCTGGGGCTCTGGGAGCCTGCAGGACAGACATGATGTAGAGAAAGCGTACGTTTGTGTTTAACGTAGTAATGATGGAAGTCTCCCACTAAGTTGTTGGCTCACCCTTTAAATCCAGGCAAAATTTTACCATCAGCAAGTTGCTGTGGCAGTAAGTTCTGTGACTCAGCTACATACTTCCTTTTCTGTTTTTGAATCTGGAGAGCGTCATTGTATGTACCATAGTTATTTATTTGAGAAGAGACGGTAACTGTCTCTATCCATTTCCCATATGGTGCTGCTGACTTTATGGGTCTGGATGTTAGCCCTCTTTGGATTACTACCTTTTGCCCTAGTCATCTGTTCATCTAACAATCTGCATGTGTGATCATCTAGTGGCCTTGGTTAATAACTTTCTACTTATTTGTTATCGATTTCAGAAAGGGCACCATGCACTATGGACACAACCATATAATGATGTTTCTGATTCACTCTAGATCTCTAGACTTGTCCTCATGCTATTTGGTACAATTAGAATTGCCTTCTTCATGTGGGCTTTGCATTTATCTACACAGAATTTAATTTGCCATTTTATTACCTAGCCGTGGAAACTTTTGCTGGCAGGTTACTTTTACAATGCTGAATAATTTTAATTTTAGATCAGTAAATCTTGCCATCTACCAAATCACCTCCTTTTTCAGATAACTTGTAACTGCATTGACCCATTCCAGCCCTTGCACAGATCCACTCTCCAGGAAACTTAATCATGTTTCTTTTTTCCTCTCAGGCTTGACCACCTTGCTTAGAAATTTCAAAAAAAGTTAGGATCACATTGAATTGCTTTTATCTAGATGTTAATAATTTGAGTTGTAAGAAGATATTTTTGTCCCCCAATACTGAAAACAAATTTCTGCATGAAACCAAGATCAAAACCTGCTATCTTCAGGAACAGTTTATTATTTCAGTATCATATTTGTTCTGAGCTGTTTTCTATGCACTGGCATCTATTTAAAGTGTTCAGTAACATAATTTAAAATGGATTAATACAGTTTTGTGTAGGTGTGTTAATATTGTATTACTTAGTTGATTGAAATTGTTTCTTCAGTGCTACTGTTAATCTGTTGTTGATTGTCAAAAGAAAATCATTAGTATAATGGAGTACATCCTTTCACTATGATTTCATTGGACCATATCTAATAAACCAAGGGATCTGAAATTGGAATGTAATGAAAATGCAGTATTTATGCTAGTGGAATATTCCTGCTAAATGAATGCTGCTAATGATCTTCTGTGAAGCTGATCTTGTAATAAGTCATGGGTCAGAGAAGAATTTGCACAATAGGAGGACAGGATTTAGTTTTACAGCAATAGTTTGTAATCTGTTAAAAATCTTCTGGTTAAAATACAGTATACTACTTTAAATAAAACTTACTGTGAAATTTCACATACCATAAGTAAAATGTAAAAGGCTGTTTCAGTTATGCTCAAGTACCATCCTTCATTGTGGATGAAAAAATACTGAAATGTTTATATATGATTAAAGGACTTAGGAAAGAGTGGAGTGTCAGGGTTTGTGGGGATGAGTACTGACACCACTCAGCAACCAACTGCCTCCCCTTCTTTCATTTGTTTTTAATGTTACACATTTTCTGTTTCTTTATTTTCCTATGTGGGGATTTTAGTATGAAATTCTAAATGTGAAAATCATGGATTCATCTTTTTCTGGGAAAAAAAGTGAAAAATATAGAAGCACAGTTGCCTTGCACAGCACACAGTTGACACTTTCAAATAAAAGGGGCCAGGAAGGAATCCTGGATGAAAAAGGATGGCCAGGAAGCCATCCTATAAGTTATGCCTTACAACGGGAGAGAATGAAATCTCTCTTGATTACTTGAATTATTTTCATTCTACAAAAGGTAAATTGTAGGGGGAGAAGAGAAAACTGTTGTTCCAAAGAGCATCCCTTTCCTAGCCACTTTTCTCTGGATTCAGGCTCTAATCTCCCTGTGATGTCAGTGTTCATCTGTTGTCCTGAAGGAAGCCATATTTCAATTTTGCCCACACTTTTGGTTAAATCCTGACTCTGCTGACTCAGTATTGATGGTGTTGATTCCTTTTCATTGTGACAACAAGGAAATTGCCCAAACTCTCATGTCCCTGGTATGTTGCATCTCATGTGACAAGGAAAATACTCCTGAGACAGAACAAATGTGCTCTGACAGCTTTAGGTAGAAGTTTTGTGAATAAGAAGTATTTGAGTAATTTTGTTCACACTCACTCGCACTTTAATATAACAGACAGACCTGTTTTATTGAAGGTATATTTAAGATAAGGTAGTGCTCAGCATTAGGCTGTTGCTTTTCGCCATGTTACATGGAGTAGTATAGTAGTAGCTGTGTTTGACTAAGCAGAGTCATTTGGGGCATGAATGGGGTGGGAGAGAAATTACAGAAATTTTGTTTTAAATTTGTGGTTTTCTAAATATGACAATGCATATTTCTAGTACATGCTAATGAATTTTAAATAATTGTCCTGATTCTTAGCTTTGTTAGGAGTTATTTTATATTTATTGCCCTGTGCTTAGTATTATTTCCGGCAACACCTCCATTCTAGAAAGAATTGCGGTAAAATGAACTAAAAGTTTTGAGTCTAAGACATTGTCTTATCAGACTTGTCCTCTCTAGATTTCCTCAGTGTGTAAGAGACAAACTGCAATACCCATCTCAAAATCTGATTACAGCTAAAGTTTACAACACCTCCTTGAACAACATTTTCTAATTAGCACATTTTCCTTACATATTAATTACAGACCAGTCTGTTTGCAGATGAAAAAGAGCAGCCTCTTTTTTATCTACTACTTCTGGGAAATAATTCTGTTTCTCTGGAGTTAGTAGGTGTTAGCTGAGCAAAGAGCAGTGGGCCGTAAATGTATTTATGATGTTAATATTTTACTCCTCCATATCACTTCATGTTTAAGAATAAATACTCATCACATTAAATTAATAATGAGCTAAATTTTCTTTTAGGGAGGAAACTAAATCAGAGAAAGTTTTATGATTTTCTCATAGTTTAGCTGTTAGCTCAGAAAGGCATAAAGGCTGGCTACATTAAACCTTAAACCTGTGCTTCAGCTATAAAATGTATCTCTTCACTATTTAGAAGCTATTCCACTTACTACTTTAACAGGAATGGAATGTCTTTCCTTGTGACCGAAATATATTGGAAATTACTCAGGGTGAGTTACGTGATCTATAGCTTAATTGGTGTACTCTAGTATATGTGTCCCTTCCACACACATTTATACTTCAGTTACTAAATTCATTGTCTGCATGGAAATAAAAATAGTTTTGTTGAAACAAAGTCCATTCAGTTTTTGAATGTTAAATAGCACTATTTGCATATGTCTGTAGGAAATAAAAGCAACTTTGTGCTCCACAGACATAAATCCAAAGTCCTCTTAAAAAACATCATCAATGCTGCTAATGTTTCAGTAAGGATCTGTGCTAATTAAGGGTTTAGATGTAGGTGAAGACTTAGTGTTTCATTCATAGCAGCATTCAGCCTGTACCTAGGAACTCAGAAATACTAGCTGCAGACGTTGAGTTAAGTGTTTTGTTAGTTTTTCAGTTAGATAAAGTAAAGATAGAGCCAAGATATCTGCCATTCTGTTTAGTCAGAGGACAATATTTGGTTACTATAGACAATAGTGAAACTGAGACCAAAACAGAGTAAATAATTCCTACTGAATATTTTGAAGTTCTGTGCCTAAAATAGCCATAATCTATAAAAAATAGTAATGATCAATAGTACTGATGTGTATAGATGGCGCTTCCACATTAATGTCTTTTTTTTTTTATTTTTTCTCTCTACCTCTCTTTGTAGATGCAGCAATTGTTCCATGAAAACTATGAACACAACCGCAAGGGTTACATTCAAGATCTTCACAATAGCAAGATTCACACAGCCATAACACTTCATCCAAACAAAAGACCAGCCTACCAATACAGGCTGCACAAATACATACTGAGTCGCAAAATTTCTGAACTGCGCTATCGGACCATCCAGCTCCATAGGGAAAGTGCCCTGATGAGCAAGCTCAGTGACAGTGAAGTGAATAAGGAAGATCAGCAGCTGGGAGTGATGCCATCTTTCAATCATTTCCAGCCACGTAAGAGGGATGAAGTCATCGAGTGGGAGTTCCTGACAGGAAAATTTCTTTACTCAGTGGTGGAGAACCAGCCACCCCGGCAGAGCCTGAGCAGTGTCCTGCGGGCTGCACTGGATGACACCGTGATGCAAGTCATGGAAATGATAAATGAGAACTCTAGATCAAGAGGAAGGCTAATTGATTTCAAGGAAATACAATATGGCTACCGCAGAGTAAACCCTCTGCTTGGAGTGGAGTATATCCTAGATTTACTGCTTTTGTACAAAAGGCACAAAGGAAGAAAAGTTACCGTTCCAGTGAGACGCCATGCTTACCTTCAGCAATTGTTTAGCAAACCTTTCTTCAGAGAAGCAGAGGAGCTGGATGTAAGAAGCCTGCTGGAAGATACCAACACTGACACTCAATCATTCTCTTTTCTTTCAAATTCTTTAAAGATTTTTTCCTCAACGTTCCAAGGTGCTAAAGACATTGGGGGACACAGTGGCAAGAAAATACATATTCTTGTCCCCCTCACAGGAAGATTTGACATTTTCTCAAGATTTATGGATAACTTTGAGAAGACCTGTCTGATTCCCAGGCAGAATGTAAAGTTGGCAATAATTCTTTTCAGTTCCGAGTCAGGCCAAGGCTCCAGCAAACACATAGAGCTAGTTAAAGAATACAGTATTAAGTATCCTAAAGCAGATATGACCCTGATTCCAATGCCAGGGAAGTTTTCTAGAGGTTTAGGTCTTGAAATGGCCTCATCTCAATTTGACAATGGTACTTTGCTGCTGTTCTGTGATGTTGATCTGGTATTCACACCAGACTTCCTCCAGCGGTGCAGAGACAACACTATTCAGGGAGAACAGGTTTACTACCCTATCATCTTTAGCCAATATGACCCAAAGGTAATATATGGAGGCAACCCTCCACCTGACACTAGTTTTGTTTTCACAAAAAGAACTGGATTTTGGAGGGAGTATGGATTCGGAATAACCTGTATTTACAAAAGTGATCTACTTACTGCTGGTGGATTTGATACCTCAATTCAAGGCTGGGGACTTGAGGATGTAGACCTCTTTACTAAAGTTATAACATCTGGCTTGAAAGCTTTCAGGAGTCAAGAAGTAGGAGTCATCCATATTTTTCATCCAGTTCAGTGTGAGTCCAATTTAGATCCGAAACAACATAAAATGTGCTTAGGGTCCAAAGCAAGTACATTTGCCTCTACCATGCAGCTTGCTGAACTCTGGCTGCAGAAACATTTGGGTGTCACATACAATCGAACTCTCTCCTGACATCTCAGCTGATTGGGCCTTTCTAGGGGAGTTTACCTCATTATTGTTATTGTTATTTGATTTTACTGTCGAATATATAAACTCCCTACTTGTCTTCCAAAGACGACCTCAAATGGGATGAGTCTGCTCTTCACTGATGTTTCTTATACCTACTGGACTGGTGAAGTGAATTCCTTCATATTTCTTTTATTTGAAATTCAGTCAAGTCACAGCAATCACATGATCCCATGGAGCACATCCATCACAAGAGACTGCATCAGAAGCATGTTGTCTTTTGGCTTTGGGATGCAGTATCATCTTTGTTGCATTTCTCAGATTTGATGTGATACAAATATTTACTGGTGAAGGTACCACAAAAGTGCTTTATGCTTCTTCTGGGGATGGAACTCTATAAGATAAACTTGAGTTTTATAATTTATATGATGACTTATATGTATAAACGCTACTTTTCTTCATCTTTAGAATTTTTAAAGTAAATTAATAACTATGATTGTACCTTTATTTTTAAAAAAAAAAATTAAAAAAAAGAAAGGCAGAGGAGCTACTTGCAAATACAACTGGTACTGGCTACCAAGGTCCTTAAATGTCTTATTATAATAACAAACTCTTCTTTGTTGTTCACTCTAAGTGTAAATGAACTTTATTTTCACAAGGAACAGGATTTAATAAAATGCTCATATACGCTTTAGAAGATTTCTGAACCAATGTCCTTCATTTGCAGGCAAGAAGAAACTATGATCAACATGGTTATTTATGATAAAGCGCAGGCATACAGTGTTCTTTATTGGAAACACATAGTATTCACATAGTTGCTGTTTCTTTTTTTAGAATTAGTCTCTATACATAACTTTCTTTTATATTCCTTTCATAAAGCTGAATTTGATAAAATACTAGAAGTTAAAGTGGTATCTTTTTTTTCCCACATTTTCCATGAATATTGGTACTTAGTAGCAATTTGTTAAAATTGAAAGAATTATAAAATAATTATTTAAGTTTCAAAATTTACTGTTGCTGGTCAAAGTTCCTTGCCAATATCCTTATATTAATGGAGGTTATAAGGCTGTGTTAAAATTTGTCTTTCTGGACAGACCAAAGTTGTCATGTTGTGTAGTCACAGAGTAAATTATTCAAAATTATACCAACATAAGAAATAATAAAATCAAGTTCTGTATTTTAGAAAAATATTTATTCGGGGATATAGATCTCTGTGTGTGCTTATATCCCTATATATAGAGATATATGTAGAGAGTAATTTCAAAATACATTCCGCTTTTGTGTTCAGGTAGCAATTTGTTCTAATCATTGTTATTTTTGCCACATGCTTGAAACACTTCATGTTATACTGTGCTAAGAGCCCAAAGGCATCCAAGAAACCATCAGAATCCAGCTAAGCTTAAATTAATACAATGGGTACATCTAATAACCTCAATACCCTTGATTTCAAACTATTTTCAAATGGATCTGGCAAGAAAAAGTAAGCAATTACTGAATTTGACTTTTCAGGTGCTTAAATAAATTTTCAGCTGTAACTGACTCCTTGTATGTTTCCTTTCAAACACTAACTAAGAGATTGGAATTCACTGACACTTCTATCTGTATTAAGATATTGTGATAAACTAAGGCACCAAGGAGGGTGTGTAAGTTGATTAATGTCTCTTTTCTGTTCAGGATTTAGAATGCAAGCAAAACTACATTCCTGAAAAAGGAATGAGTAAACTTAAAATTAAAAGGCTGGCCACAGCTTTTTGTGTGTTTTGAAAAAGGCCATCCCCATTGCCTTGGAAAGGTAGTAATTGTGGTAGATGGGAAGAGACAGAAGGTAATTCATGCCGGTCTGCCCTCTGCTGCTCCCCAGGAGAGCTTCTGGGTTGTTATTTTCCTCAAGGTCTTTGCCTTCCATTTCATATTACTTATGAAATAATTATTGGAAACCCTCTCTTTAAATTGAGTGCAAAGGTCATGCTTTGTTCAATTAGAGAGCCAAGAATAAGGAATTTACAATATATTTGCTCAATCTTGACTAACTGATGCAACTCAGATTGTAAATATCAAAAACTGAATGCCTGTTGAAAAACGAAAAAAAAAATAATTATAAAGACATCTAAGGAAATCATTGTCTGCTGGGATGTATTTCAGTGTTTATTTGAATTATGTAACTTAGTGGCCAGAAATTATTTGCTCAGATCAAAGCAAAATAGTAGATTAGAACAAGAAATTAGGGCAATCATTCACTGGGGATAAAGATGTATACAGAGGGCTTGCAGGATCAGGTCCTACATGATATAAGCGAAATGCTAGTATTTACCAGTACAAATATTTATTTAGTGTCTGACTGATTCATTTGTTTATATAATGAATTTCTTTGTTAAAAACTTGATTATAAATGTTTATTACGAAATATTGCATTGTTTTTTGAAATAACTATCCTGAGATAACTTGAGAACTTGTGTTAGTTTGTTTAAGGAATAATATGCCCTCTAAGGAGATCCTATTAAAAGAAGAAAAAAAAAGCACAAAAGTGTTAGAGTAATGTTATGGATGTACAGATTAAGATGGGAATGTTTGTGCTTATCAACTGTTTTTTGTCTAGTCTGAATCATATTCTTGAATGTAAAATTAAATTTCTGTGTAAAATACCTTTGTAAATGCATAACTAATGAGTTCAGAAGAGATTAATGGCCATTTTCTCCAAAACCTCCTTTCCCGGGTAATAGCTTCCTTGGTTTCATGGCTGGGAAGTAGATTGTGAACTGCTTACACTTCAGCTTTTAGACACTGCCTTTCTTAAAAATAAATATAAACCTCAGCAATCCCCACCCATAAACTTCAGAAATCTACATACCGCCCCCATCCTGACACGTTTTTCCCTTTACAATACTTAAAAAGAATTTGCATCCTCTAGATGAAGGAAAAACATTAGGTTGGGCTTCCTAAGGCTTGCTGAATATACTTTTCATCTGGGTACTGGTCCTCAAGCTGGAGAAAGGCAGAGAGCCAGGGGTGAGATGAGAGGCTCAGCCATGGGAATCACGCCTTCTGCCCGAGTCAGTGCCTTACTGCCACCAGTGCTGCCAGATGTTTCTCCTTGAAACTACTAATACGCAACACAAGCCAATGCAGGTGAAGATCTGTGCTTGCTGTCACCAGCTGATTTTGGGAAGCAAAAGGGCCATTTTAATCATGGCTTGGGAGGAATGAAAGGAGGATGCCAAACTGAGATGTCATTGGGTTGGGGTGGCAGATCCTGTATCTCCTTGTCCACAGGTGGAAAAGGAGTCTGTCTCACCCTTCTTCTTCTATTTTCTCTCAAGGGGCATTATGAAGGAAAGGGCAAATCCAGTGAGGCTGGTGGGCCTGGACCAGGTACTTGGAGTCCTACCGTATCATGAGACATGAGGGCAAAAAAAGGCTTCCAAAAAAGCAGTACAGAAAGAGGCACCTTCTGCATTTACTGAAGACCAGAAGATGTGCAGAAAAGTGATTTTTGGGGTCTTTGTACTAGTGTGTGCTTAAAAGTGCCTCAAGATTCTTGCAAAAATTTGAATGCTGGTAAAATCACAGAATCACAGAATATCAGGGATTGGAAGGGACCTTGAAAGATCATCTAGTCCAATCCCCCTGCCGGAGCAGGAACACCTAGATCAGGCCTGGAATGCATCCAGGCGGGTTTTGAATATCTCCAGAGAAGGAGACTCCACCATGTCTCTGGGCAGCCCGTTCCAGCGTTCTGTCATCCTCACTGTGAAGAAGTTTTTCCTTACATTTAAGTGGAACCTCTTATGTTCCAGCTGGCACCCATTGCCCCTTGTCCTATCACTGCCTGTCACTGAGAAGAGCCTGGTTCCATCCTCCTGACACTCACCCTTTACATATTTATACACATTAATGAGGTCACCCCTCAGTCTCCTCTTCTCCAAGCTAAAGNGCTGCTCTCCAACAGGACATTTCCTAACCTACACTGGCACCTGGGGTTGTTCTTGACCAGA
>VXBJ01001854.1:742096-808129 GCA_013400055.1 Nycticryphes semicollaris | reverse complement strand
TGTGTGGTGTTTAGCAGAATGATGCCTCCCTGTAGGAAAAGTTCTGCAGTTGAATGAGGGAATATGGAAGCGGGAGGAGAAAGAGCACAGATAGAGCTTAGAGAGATTTTCATCACCATGTGCCACCATCCATGACCCCTTGTACGATGAGCCAAGGGGCTTTTCTGATTCCAATTCTGATTTGATAAGTAGAGGGAAGGATTGGTTTTTATAGCCCTGTTGAACACAAACATTGATTTTTAAGTCCTAATCGTCTGCTGCAGCTGAACAACATCCAGGGATTTTTATTATTATTATTTTTGTAGCTGAAATTGATCAGCTGGAGAAGGGAGGGATGAAAAGGAAGCAGAGAAATGGCTGCAAGTTAGTTTTTTGTATTGCCCAGGCAAGGATGCTGCCACTCTGTCACTCAACACAGCCCCCACTCTGCTGGGATGCTGCTGGCAGCCAAGGATGTGCTGCTGAATGAGCCCTTGTCAGCTGCCATCCTCGCTGGCTGGCTCATAGCTCCTATTTAGCTTCCTCACTGGCTCCTTCATAAATATTCACACCACACAGCCAGCGGAAGACATTGTTTTTTCCTTAATTTCCATATTCAGCATGACATCAAAAAATGATTCAGAGATGGGTTCAGCAGGGGCTGTGCATCCAGGGAAGAGGACATGAGAGAGGAAGGTATATCTGTTGGGTGGAGGTGGGGGGGAGAAGACAAGCACACGCAGCAGTGAGGGAGACAGGGAACAAGGTGAGGAGCATGATGGAGGTAAAGAAAGAGAGCTGGGGATTAACTTGGTCAAACAATCACAGCAAAATGAAGCTGTTCCCATTCATAACCCAGACGATCCATGTCCTCATCAGGAGGTTTTCATAAGTGATTAATGGTTAATTTGTTAAAATTCAATGAAATCTTGTTTCCTCTCTTTAAATTAGAATTCAGGGAGAGAGGGAGAGAGAGACGATCTCAGCCATCCCCTGCTGCTTCTCGACAGAATATAATTCATCTGCCAGAACTGGCTATTGCTTTCAAAGGATTACAAATAAAATAGAAACATAGCCTGGGGCAACAGCCATGGAGCTCTGGAAGGCTCAGCCGAGTCAAAGGGGCAGAGGGGAGACCTCGAACCCCTGAGTGTGTTGGCAGGCAAGCTTTGGAATAAAGCCAGGATCAGCACGGTTGAACCATGGGCAGTTCATTCCTACCCTGAATCCTAATCTCCTGCCATGGGACACAATTTCTCCTCCTGCTTGAATTATGATGAGGAAGATCCAGGATGAGCCACTGGCACTTGAAACGCATGTGGAGGCAATTTCTACGTGTGGCATCCATAAATGTTTGGGAGACACGGGCACTGGTTTATGGAGCAGAATGGAAGAAACATTTCATGGGACACGGACACACATATTGGAGATTGGACTGCTTTTTGTTCCTTCCTGCATTATTTCATTAGTGAGACATTTTACTGATGGCATGTAACCACTGCTTATAGAGNCCCAACAACCCATGCTTCATTTTCCACTCTGTTCTGTGTCAGTTACCAACTATGTGATGTTGCTACAATGTCTGCTGGACTGAAAAAAATATTTTACTGTTTTTTTCTGAGCAGAAACAGTAGGGCTTTTACCACTGAAGGCTTTAAATTATTTTGAAAATATCTTAATTCTAATTTTAAAATAAATGTTAGGGTTTTTTTTCAGGTTTTCTTCTGTGATCTTATGAAGTATTCAGATAATTGAATTGTTTAAATTTGATTTTTAAGCTGAAATACATCAATGCAAACTTGTGAACTTTCACTATTCTTCGTTTTTCCAGGGACTGCGTTTCAGCAGCAGATCAACTACTAATTTATACTAAGGTTTNAACAATCACAGCAAAATGAAGCTGTTCCCATTCATAACCCAGACGATCCATGTCCTCATCAGGAGGTTTTCATAAGTGATTAATGGTTAATTTGTTAAAATTCAATGAAATCTTGTTTCCTCTCTTTAAATTAGAATTCAGGGAGAGAGGGAGAGAGAGACGATCTCAGCCATCCCCTGCTGCTTCTCGACAGAATATAATTCATCTGCCAGAACTGGCTATTGCTTTCAAAGGATTACAAATAAAATAGAAACATAGCCTGGGGCAACAGCCATGGAGCTCTGGAAGGCTCAGCCGAGTCAAAGGGGCAGAGGGGAGACCTCGAACCCCTGAGTGTGTTGGCAGGCAAGCTTTGGAATAAAGCCAGGATCAGCACGGTTGAACCATGGGCAGTTCATTCCTACCCTGAATCCTAATCTCCTGCCATGGGACACAATTTCTCCTCCTGCTTGAATTATGATGAGGAAGATCCAGGATGAGCCACTGGCACTTGAAACGCATGTGGAGGCAATTTCTACGTGTGGCATCCATAAATGTTTGGGAGACACGGGCACTGGTTTATGGAGCAGAATGGAAGAAACATTTCATGGGACACGGACACACATATTGGAGATTGGACTGCTTTTTGTTCCTTCCTGCATTATTTCATTAGTGAGACATTTTACTGATGGCATGTAACCACTGCTTATAGAGAGAAAAATATATATAATTGGTTGGGAGCCATTACGGAGACAGCCCTACTTCAGCTGTCAGACTAATTTGCTTCTATATAAAATCATTATCCTCATGAGACACTTCTGTGTATCTCAAGCCACTGAATCTGACATTAGATGTTATGTTCCAAAACACAAACCTTGTTCATGTTTGCCTGAGATGGAGAACGTCAGAGACTCGCAGCCTCCATTGACAGAAAGGGATTTAGTCAACAGCACTCTGATGGTAGATTATATTGCAACACACAATTCAGTACCTTAGGACTTTCTCTGAGACAGACATCCAGGCTGGAGAGAAAGGCAGTGAGAAACAGCAAATTCTCCACATCCTNTTTTTTTCAGGTTTTCTTCTGTGATCTTATGAAGTATTCAGATAATTGAATTGTTTAAATTTGATTTTTAAGCTGAAATACATCAATGCAAACTTGTGAACTTTCACTATTCTTCGTTTTTCCAGGGACTGCGTTTCAGCAGCAGATCAACTACTAATTTATACTAAGGTTTGGGTTTTTTTCTCTGAATGGAAATCTGTTTATCTGAAAATTCTCAACCCATTCCATTTGAAAGCTCTGTCTTGTATACAACTTCCTAAGGGGAAAATCATGGAAGAAACTTCCAATTATCATCCATTTTCAGATGGCACCTCCAGTTCAATTATGTGGCTTCTCCCCACCAAGTAACTAGTGAAAAATGCAATTGCTTTCAATGGATGTTGAAAATAGAAAATATAATATACCTCTGCTGCTATGAAAAATACAAAAAGAGCATTAGTTCATTCGGTTTGCAACATGTAACATCACTGGAGTGAAACCAAGGCCTATTTCTGTGGTTTAGGTACGTTATAGTGAACATCAGCATGGAGGTTTATACTTTCCTGCCTTGGAGAATCCAGTGTTTAATTATGGTGGAGGAGGCATTCTAATTCCGTTCCCCAGTTACACAAGACTAAAACTTTCTATTTGAACATACTCTTATGAGTAAGATTTTTCCAAAATTCTTCCCTGTAAATTATGAGGGTTTCATTTTTATTTTTGTAAGGGAAGAAAGAAACACACTTCTTAATAGGGGTACTAGGTCATTTTAAGGTTAGCTTTGCATGAAATAAAATTTGAATTTATTGAGACATTGGAAAATACTTTTGATGTTTTGTGGGGATTTTTGTCTGTGACTGAAAGTAATAACTGATTTTCATACAGTTAATGGCTGAAGATACACTTTTCTTTCCTTTATGTAGTGTTATCACTGTATAAAGGCCCAATGTTTTGATTGAGCACAAGTTTCGGACAGTGATGCACTTCCACTACAAGGAAAAGTGAAAAAATTATATCCCTAGTTTACTGACTGCAGAATTATACCCTGAAAAGTGTTGTTCTCCCAGCCTTTAGATGTCATGCTGTCTTGCATTACAATTTCCTGTGCTGTTATATCCTGCGAGCCCATTTCCCCAGTTTTTCCTGTCCCTATTTTTGTTGTTTCTGCTAAGACCTGTGACAAGAGGTTCCAATCAAGACTGAGGGCCTACTGTGCCAGACAGAAAACAAAACCTTTTAAGACCCAGTTCTTGTCCCTGGTAGGTTGAATGCTGCAGAAGAAAAGCAGACAAAGAGTCAGAAGGCAATCAAGAGGCGCAGAGATCGTATGTGGCTCATTTACAGTCTTTTGGCAGGCCACAGGCAAACCATTAAACCCTGTAACTTCTACCCTACCTCTCTCTGATGCTGTGTGACACTGAATTATGTGTGTGTGTGAGAAACTGTACAAGGACCAGAAACTCAGAATGGAAAAGGGGTCTGTGGGTACACAATATAGATACCATGTTATCTGAGTCACATTGTATTCGGTCTCTGAACTTGGATTTAGAGACTTAAAACTTCCAAGCCTGGAAACGCTGACCCTTCATCTTGTGAAACATTCTGGTTTTTGTGTGTTTACAGCATCCACCTCAACTCTGTATTTAAATAAATGTTTGCGTTTAATGATTACTCCTTATCTCTTCCATACAGTGTTAATAAGAAATTGAAAATACCTCTGCTGTACTGCATGATCCATTGCACCTGGGCATCAACTTTCAAGAAATGACATTTCCTGAATACTGCTCATTAAGATTCACAAGCACCTTGTGATACATATAAATCTTATGAGCCCTAGATTAAAGATGGGTACCTGAATAAGAACCATGCGGAGTGATTCTCCAAAAAGGAGCACAGCAAGAAAATGTCAGAGCAATGAAAGGCAGGCAAACATTTTCTTTCCAGTTTCTTTTAGACAATACCCCCATTGAATCCAGTGAGAAGTAATACACTATAGCCAATACTCAGCTCACTCAAACTGACATAGACAGAGCGAATTCACTGGAGTTATGCTGATTTACACCAACACAATAGCCAGTCCATCATACTTATTCAAATTTAAATATTTTTCCCCTTCTTTGACTTAATCAGAGTTGTTTTCCCCCTGGAGCATCAATAATGAAATATTTGAAGTATTTATTTATTGTAAATTCTCACTTTAATCAAGTGATTCTTCAGTGGACCTCATTTAGCCTTGAAGTAATTGTTTTACTGATGCTTCAACATAAAGAGATTGGACAATTCCTGATTAATAAGTTTCAAAACATATTGTCTAGAACATGCAAGCAGACCATCGCTCTTAAAAATATGGCAACATGGATGACAGAGTATCTAGGCTGTGAAGCTGATATAAGCATGCCAGTGGAGCTGGAATTAAAAGCTTGATCATTTTTCTCCTGTTTGTAACAGGATCCACCTGGCATTACAGCAGAGGTGGGTTGTCAGTGAGAATTCTCCTGCTTCCTCTTAATGAGTTTTCCACTCATTAATATTTGCATTATTCAAATCAATGACAACAAGGTTAGAGGCTTCCCACTGGTTGTTGCAGCAATTTGGATTGATTGACGAGTTTTCAGAGAAGAGTGAAAGGAGTGAGAAAGTGATAAGAAAAAGCAGCATACAGTCCTTGGAAATAGGGGCCAATGGAGGATTAAGGCAGAGATAATTTTCAATGTGAGAGAAAGGTGCCCCCGAGAGGATGAAAGACATTAAAGGAGGGAGGTTAGAGGCTGTGTCGCAACTGTGATTCTGCCTGGCCAGGGCTAGGAAATTTAAGTGAATCAAGAGACATAAAGTAGGACCCAGACAACACAGAACAGGAACTGGTGCCATGCAATTGCAACAGAGTGAGAGTCACCAAGAAGAGCTCCCTGGGGCTCAAGCTGATTGTGTGTATAAATAAAACAAGAAGCCTCTCTGAGCCCCAAGTCCTTCTTTGTCAACACAGGGCCAAGCTGTTGAGCTGAGACATTTGCATTCTTGCCTGACAAAGTGTTTTCTACAGACTCTTGCAAGGGTCCAGGTGTCCTGCAAAGGCAGCTGCATCTTTTGAGATGGGAAGGAAGAGGACCTAGATATTGCCATTCCTCAATAATCTTCCCTTTGAGATTCTTGGAACTCCTGAATATGGCCATGTAGAAGATAACATCAAAAGAAAACCATGTTTTGCCTTTCCAGTTGATTTTTCAGAGGCTTCTTTTGATGGTTTGATGATCTCCAAGAAAAACTCATTAAAAGTTTCCTCTTCAGTCTGTTTCTGCTGAAAGTCCTGACCCTTTCTCATTTGCTATCAATTTACCTCTGGGACAGGATCTGTAAAACAACAGTGAGTCATGGCCAAATGACTAGTATCACTGGGGGGGGGAAGAAGGTGTAATGCCTACAAAAAGTGCAGTAGCAGTGACCAGGACATTTTAGCAATTTTGGTAATGTCCCTGGACAGAGTCAGATCACCAGGTGGTGTTGGATAACTCTTGTTTCCTTCATGTGGGAATGGGTATAAGGAAAGTGCCAGTCTCATCTTTGCTTAGCTGAATCACTCTCTTATCATAGCTCTTATAGCAGCCTGATAAGGCAAAACTGATGTGTCATATGGCCAAACTTTGCATTGCAGCAATCGTCCCATTCCCTCCTTCCATCTCTTCTCCCACTCAAGCAGAAGAGAGCTCATGCATCATTAATTTATGTTGCTTGTCATTCTTATCTGTCCCTAGGCATTTAAGACAGCAACAAACACTAAAACTGAAATCCCACATAGGCATTGAGGTTCAGAGATATGGTTTTGCAGAAAGGGAGGCGAGTTTGCTGGCTCATTAAGACTAGGTATTTTCCTAATGGGACTTTCCTTCATCTTTTCTTGCTTTTCCATCCATCAGGATGCAGTTTTAGTTACTCAGTACAGTCAGCCCGGTTTTGAAGACACTCTTACATGCTGCTTCACCACTTTCTGGTGGTTGAAGAAATTACTAAGGAATAATTAAATACTGCTAAGAACCCTCACCTTGACTGGTCTCATCTCCACCATCCCAGTGTTTCCTGGCTTTCTGGAAAGTGACAGATTTGAAAAATGTTGAAAATGCTACGAGGTAGGGGGCTGAGAAACACATGCGTATTGCTGTTAGTATTATTATCTGAGCAAGCATGAACACACGGAGAGACAGCTCAGGCTGATAGACACACCGCAACCGGCCCTCAGATCTCTAAGAGCAAAGCAAAGAGTCCATCACTTCCTGCCAGTCTGTTAAGCAGCAGGGGAATAGAAAGGACACAGAGAGGTCAATCTTTGCTCAACTCAAGAAATAATATGTATAAGGATGAAGGAGATAGTTTCTAGCTTCAAACTGCAAGGACCTGACTGATGCCACCTGAGAAGAGAGTAACGAAGGCTCAGTGATGCCAAGATAACACTCTGGCTGAGACAGAAGAGGAGCCTTTAAGCACATTTCTTCTTCAAGTCTGGCCAAAGCTCGGGGAACGAAGATAAGAGCCTGACCGGCGCAGAGGAGACCAGTCTGCAGCCACAGCGAGTCCACAATAGCAGTTCAATGAGGCAAAAGAGAAGTCGCTAAAGGCCATAGAGATTTCAGATCATTATCTGTATTACAAGGTTGCTGTTGCTAAACCAGAACAGAAGTTTCTGCCAGGGTAAGAGCTTTAAAAGGCAGGAAAATACATGTCTACCAGGAGTCCTTTCCTTGCATTCTTATTTTAGCACTGTTATCCAGAGGGTCCCAAGTCACTGGAAAGTTTTGATGGTCAGGAAAAGAGACCTAGGGATCTCTATAAGCCTGTGCAACTGAGTCCATGGATGTGAACTGTAGGTTGCCCATTTCCTGGACCACAGCACTGGTACCATTAGCAGGATACATGATAGACAGATAGAGAAGAGGACTCCAGCTTTGGAGTCCTCAGCACAGAAAGGACATAGAACTGTTGGAAATGGTCCAGCAGAGGGTCACAAAGATGGTCAGAGGGCTGCAGCACCTCTGCTATGAAGACAGGCTGAGAGAGTTAAGGTTGTTCAGCCTGAAGAAGAGAAGGCTCTGGGGAGACTTATAGCAGCCTTCCAATATCTGAAGGGAGCTACAGGAGAGCTGGGGGAGGACTCTTTGTCAGGGACTGTAGCAATAGGAAGAGGGGTAATGGCTTTAAATTGGAAGAGGGGAGAATTAGATCAGGTACTAGAAAGAAATTCTTTGCTGTGAGGATGGCCAGACACTGGACAGGTTGCCCAGAGAAGCTGTGGCTGCCCCATCCCTGGGAGTGTTCAAGGCCAGGCTGAATGGGGCTTCCAGCAACCTGGTCTGGTGGGAGGTGTCCCTGCCCAGGGCAGGGGGGTTGGAACTTGAAGATCTTTAAGGTCCCTTCCAACTCTAACCATTCTATGATTCTACAACACACAGGAGCTCTCACCAAACCTCCTGATTCCATTTCCTTAAAAGTCTTTGATTTAATCCGAAACTATCCTATTCCTAGGATGGTGCTTGGTTTGTTTCTGCAGGTCTCTCTCAACAGTTTGCCCTGGAAGTGAACAGCCTTACTCTGTCTGAGCTTGGCTTTGCCATAAGGAGGGAGGTGCCAAAGGGTGTTCCCTCTTCTAACCAGCCGTCTTGTCGCAGAGGGCAGCTCTGGGGCACTCAGGCTACAATCACACTCTGATTTTCATCACAGGAAGGGCATGGGGCTGGAGAAGATCCTGTTGCTGGTGTCAGGCAGTGGCACAGGCTCAGGATCACTGGCAGGGAATTGGCAGGGTTCATCTCTCTCTGTCCGCTGCCGGGGCACACTCTGGAGAAAGCTGTCCCCACGCGGGCCCAGGCTCATGTGAGTTTTCACACAGCAACAAGAGAGACCTTTTAGGTAGGGCTGTAACATTCACTGTGCACCAGCAGATATAATAAATGAGGAAAGTGTGAGGAGGGGCAGGGGAAAAATAAGTGAGAGCATACAAATTAAAGAGCAGCATTTGAAATCTAATCAAATATTCCCTCAATTTACTCACCACCCCTGCAGTGCAGTGCAGCTTTATTAGGTTTTTATTCCGTATTCTCTTTTAAAGTGACATTTACATTAATTTACAGTACTAACATGAAACTCTATTTAAAAGCTGAGAGTTTTTGTAACTTTTTATTTTTCAGCAGCTGTCCCTGAGTTTCCAACTGACTAATAAGGAGTCTTTAGTTTTATTTCATGTCTGCAGGAGTGGATCCAAAGTCTCTTCAAGGTGAGTTCCTGCTGCTTTTGCTAAATGCAGAAGGGAGACCGTGATGGTGGGTTCAGGTGGTAATTGGCTGCAAAGCAGCCCTGTAGCCCTCCATACTGCAAAGTTCCTTCAGCACCTGTAATCAGCACTGGAGGCTATTCCAGCTTCAGAATCAGGCACCAGCTGCATTTTGGGGGATGCACTGTAACCAAAGTGTTATACAGAGAGGTCTAATTTTGCTTTGAACCAGTGGGATTATACTTCAGATGAACAAGAGAGGGACCTGGCTGGAAAAATGAGGCGAGCATATGCATCCACAACAGGCATTTGAAAGTTCATTTCTCACTTTTTTTTGGGGGGGGTTTTTTGGTTGGTTGGGGCTTTTTTTCACAGGAATTGATAAGAAGTTAGTAGCAGTGTCCAGTGCATTATCCAGGAGCAGGAAAGGTACTGGCACCTTCGTGCCTTGGCCAGAATTGAGAGCAAAAGATAGCTTGCGTGGTCCTGGGATGGGACAGATGTGCAGTTTGCAGACACAGATTCTCTCTGGTGATCTAATTTGTCCCATTTTCCTATAATTTCTTTCCTTTTTTTTTTTTTTTAATCCCCTAATTAACACAGGTAATGAATTGCATATGGCCACGGCATTTACTTCTCTGTGTGAAATCTGTAGCAGCTGCATTGTTTATCAGTTCAATATGTTTACTACAGATGCCATTTCTGTGTGACAATTAAGTTGTTTAAAATCTCCTTTTCCCACCCACTATGTCCCTCCCCAGCTTTCCCATCTTCTTTCCAACATGTTTGGTTGCAGCCTGATTCCTTTTCCAGGCTGAAGCCACACTCCAGGTAAAAGACCAAATCTGCCAGGGGTCTGAACCTTGTGTGGCCATTTAAACTGATGGAAAGTTCTGAAATATTACTGTATTTTTGCTCCTACCAAACACAAGCTAAACTGACCACCCAGGGTGCAAATGATGGAAAATCAGACTCAGAACTGTTTGCATGAGACTAACAAAAATTGATTTACCACCTTTCATTTAACCATGAGTGGATCCTACACATCTTTGGAGAAATATTGTGCTCTTCAGACCTTTTCAAGTATAATGACATCTGAAATGTACATACTTTACCAGTGCTATTGAACTGGACTGTGAAATAATCTTTGAACCGCGCCAATACGGCAAAACACACAGAGGGGGCATGATTTACTGAGGCCATAATTAAACATTGAATTTGCCTCTCCTCTGGGTTCAGCTGAATTCCCGTCAGCAGCATCTACAGCAAATTGTTGCAACCTAATGTCCTATGTGTTTGGATTTTGTTAATTTATCTCCTGCACCTCATTTTCCTAGAACAAGCGTGGTTATTTATGGCACAGCAGCAAACACTTTAAATTTATGGGGGGTTATGAATTTCAGTAATGGGTTTTGTGGCAATTTAATCTGTCCCAACTATGAGGCATTTTACAATGACAATTAAATTATTATTAAAAAAATAAACCTCAAATGACATTCTTATCGCTTATCAACATATCAAAAGTTTCACCGTGTTGCATTTTTGGGCTGGGATATAAATATTCCTCCACACTTTTTAGACAATCCTTGCTATAAACTTTGAGTGAACTTAATTAACTTCCATAGGTTATTTGAAAGGAAAATTCTTTACACATTCCAGTGTCAGTGAATGAAACATTTTTTTCAAAAGTCAGTTTATTATATGCAAATTTGTATGCCAATGCTTAATATTTAAAGATTTAAATTTCATGTACTACATTGACTTCTGAAGAGGAAAGCACCCCATGGGGTGAGAGTGGTAGATTTGTGAATTTTCTTGCCCTAACCTTATGGGGGGAAAAGCTTTTATTTCCATCGGTCAGCACTGTCTATGAAAAATGATCAAAAAAGTGTCTAGTATATTAATTTACACTCCATTAAATTAATTTTAATGCTGGCCTGCTGAGTAGCTAATTTTCAAAACTAAATATCTTGGCTCTTTCAAAACACTTTTTTTTCCCCTCCAAAATACCCAGAATGCTCCACTTCTTTTTGGGGAGCAGGGAACTTAGACCTTTTTCAGGATTCAATATAGATGTGCAACTCTGCATGTGAGAGACAGAACATAAATTCCCCCTCTCCATCTCCTCTCCAGAGAGTGACAAACAAAAAGTTTCATGACAAAAGACTCCTCCAAATTATTTCCAAATCTCTGTCTGAAGAAAATGACCCCTAATGCACTGATTATGGTAATGCCTGGAGGCTCAGTGAGATTGGGACTATATTTTGCTAAGTGCTATATAAAATATCAGATGGTACTTATTCCAAAGGGCCTGCTATCTCATAAAACAGGGCAGACAAAAGGCTGGGTAAAAAGAGTGGAATTACACCTATCTGCAGATAAAGTAGCCTACTCTAATCATCATAGTGCTATCAGAAGGCTTGTGATCAATTCCTTGCTCAGCTGCTGCCTCCTCCAATCCCTCACAAGCCACAATTATGATGTAAGGCAAGTCAAGGAGTCTCTCCATGTCTCCATCCCTGTCCTTCGAAGCAGTGGCCCCATCTCATGGAGGATCTCCGAGGATGGACTTCACAATTGCGTGGCAGAAGTCACATAGGTCATGTACAAAGTCTGCCCTCATCTGACCACCTTTCTAGCCACAGGAGGCTACTGTCTTTTAGACAGAGATGTGTGTATGTGTGTTACATGCTGTAAGCACTCCTACCCCCTGGGCAAAAGCTCTCAGCTATGAAGCCTCAGCAAGATCACAGGACTAAGTGAACTCTTGTTCTCCTTCAGGAAAGCAGTCTGCACTGAATACAATTTTCTTCTTGCCTTCAAGTACCCCACATCATCTAAGAGCAACTGTATTCTCTGATATTGGACTGTGTGGAAATTGCTTCCTGTACATGTCACCTCGGTTCCAAATTTTCCCCAAAGTAGGTGAGAGACAGAAAAGAGCTTTAGGTCCTCAACTCGAGGCCTCAGCTAATGGTGGCTAAGGATTTGCTTTGGGCTTTTTTATTTCACGGAAATAGGAAAGATCCCAGATTCAATATCAAATTGGTGCTGCTTTGATATTACAAGGATCGAAGCATAGAATCTAACATTCCTGCCCCACCATACAACTTGTTTTTTTTTTCAGACAGCCGAACTTGGCTGAAGTGCAACCTGGTGGTGAGCCAGAACCTCATTTGTTAAGCCTATATCTTCTGGCACTCACTGGAGCACCCAATACCCAATAGCCTGCATGAAGAGAGGAACTAGAAACTTAGTTTCAATTCACAAGGAACTGACTTGAGCTTCAATTCTCAAGTCACACATGCTAGCAACCACCAAGCTTGCTCTTACCTAGGTCATGCACAGAGTCTGTTGGAGGCATTGCAAATCTTAGCATTATTTTCAGCCCACCCTGATGATGCCTCTCTCCACTGGCATAAGTACCACAGTCTTCAATGATTTGTCTTTAAGCAAGAAAACATTACCTGCAAAGAGAAAAATCTACCTGTAAGAAAATGACATTCCCTGGGGTAAGGGAAACATCCACCTTGATAAATCAAGCCACACTCCTTGGCAGATGAAATTCAGTCTTGTAGCTCATAAATCTACTCAAGACATCCTGCAGGTGCTCTGAAGAAGCATCCCAGCACCTGCCCAGGTCAAGCAGATTTTCCTGCTTAATTAACAAAGCTATTTTGTTTTCCCCTCTTTAATTCCAAAATGGTAAGTAATTGGGGAATCAGCTTACAGAGATCAAAATGTCTTGATTGCTAGTAAGCAGCCCCTAGGTTAAATTCAGCCATGGAAGCCTTCCACTGGTGGCAGGAAGAGAAATGTTTACTAGAAACTACTATCCCTATGGTTCAAGCTTATGTCTCTTTCCCACTGTGCCTTTGAATTTAGCTACATTTTCTGCATTTAAAAAGTTGTGAAAAAAATTATAGCTAAGGTCTAAAGAAATTAAAGCAAATCTTTATAAATGTTTCATTTCCAAACGAAAGTGTGGAGGCACCTTCAGAAGTTCTTTTCACTTAGGTTTTTTTATTCTACCTTCATAAGGAAAAAAAATAGCAGGAGAGGGCTTCCTCCCTCAGGCTGCTTGGTGAATGGACGCTGTTTTCAAGAAGGCCCCATGCAGTTTGCTAGCGACAACTTCAATGCTCCTAAAATTTCAGTGGCACTGCATGAGAGTCTGGAAACTTGGGGTAAAAAGACAAAAAAAGCCTGTGAAATACGTTTTGTTTTGGTTTTTTTTCCCTCTCAGTACAGGGAAAGGAGCGCTAATGTTTTGTATATGATTTTCCTCTCTTGCATGGTAGTTTATTTTATTAATTCATTCTAAAATGAATTAACAGATGTGCCAAAACTGTTCTTGGGGCAAGGTATGCTCATTCTTTAGAGGATTTGGGAAGGCAATGTGTCACTCGTTATGAAGAATTCATGACAAGTTCTGAAAAACAGTCAGAAGAGCACAGAAATTCACACTCTGGAGCACATCTTCACTGCAAGCAGCAAGCAGCAGCATCTGTACAGAGATTTACTCCTCAAAAACAAGGGATAAAGGAAGGAAAAAATTTCTAAGTTCACATAGTTAAACCCTGAAAAACGGCCACAGTCTAGGCTGAACTCATTCTTTCTGAAATCCACCTGTACCAGGAGAACCAGAGCTGGGACTTATGCGTTATCTTTGGGTTGGCTGTGGATCGGGTTGAATTTGGAAGCAAAAATCTTAGGTCGTAAATAGGAGATCTCAGGCAGCAAAACAGGCTCCCCTCCAGCCATCGTTGTACTTAATGGGTCTGGAGATGACATGCAACTGCTTTTCCCATAAACTGTGAACATGATAAGAAATTAGCTACGGACAAGAAAAGGGCTTTTTCTTTTTAAAGAAGCACCACAGAGTAAGCATGAAATGAACTTAAAACTCAGCCACTTGAAGAAAGTTGAGCACGTAGATTTGGTGACAACAGATGCTGCAATTCTGCCTGTCATCTCCAGCAAGCTGACAATTGCTCCAGTTAGCGTGTAACACATTTCACTTCAGTAATCAGAATTTATGTGACTTGTGAATTGTTAAAGGTAGTCGTCCAGGCTCTCTTCACTATTAACATAAAGAGGGATACACATCTCTAAAGTGTCATTCATCCTATTTTATAAATCTTTGTTAGAGCAGCTTGTCTGTCTCTCCCGTGACTACAGAGGAAGCTGGGTGAGGTAAAACACCAATTTTTTTACATGAGTAAAGCAAGCAGAGATGAATCTCATCCTTAAACATCATGTCACGTATGACTTAATCTCCAGTCTACTATATGTTCATGTATCTCACAGATCCACGAGGACAAACTGATACTTGTCATAGATAGTAGAAAAGTCTATGTTGGAATGGCAATTCTTGCTTTAAAACACTGTCTTACTTCGGCCCTCCTGAAACATAACTTTCTACCTTTTCCTCTCTATATTTGTTTTCACAGAGACCCAATAACCCACTTAACACTGAGGGTTTATAAAGCTCTAAGCTCTAATGCCTCTGCTTGCCCATTCTTCATCCTGTTACCCATACTTAGAGATCATTGAAAGTCTTTTCTCCACCTTGTAAGGAAACTGAAGGTAGATATTTATTCCATTAGCTCAGTAAAAATTTAGAGAAGACATGAATTACAATGGAACTGCCTCAGATTTCCATGATTAAATATCTGTGTCCCCAGATACTGGCATTTCTATGAATTCATGTTCACAGCAACAGGAAGAAGATGACCTGGATAGAAAACAGAACATCCCAGCAAAAGGTCTTCATTCATTCTCCAGAATAAAAGAACAAATGTTAAATTCTATGACCAGCCGTGAAAAGCTGGGGCTGTATGAATTCTACAGTCTACATAAGTGATCACGCAAGGATGGCAAGGGGCAGAATCCTTGGTACCACCTTTTGTCGCAGAAGACTTCATACATATTGCTCTAATTTTTCTGATCTCAGAGCTTTGGCCACAGCCAAAGAGCCACAGGAGGTTCATGGGATAAAAGCACACTTCAAAATATGTCCTAGTTGGACAATTCCACACTGCAGGAATGGTAGGAATAAGGAAATTATCTGAAAAGGGCAAGAGCAACTTATTTTGTCGATACTAAGAGCATAATTTCTATCCTTCAGTCACTGTCATTTTTTTCTCTCTCTTCACTTTAAGTAACTGAAACAAACATTTTGACTCATCTTTCAGAAAATCCTATTGGCAGAAACAATAATGTACTTGTCAGGAAATAACTAAATCAAAAGCAAAGCAGACCTTCTTAATTGTTGAGACTGATGATACTTGATCTCTCTTTCTTAGCAAGTTTTCTCATCTAACCTCATTATTAAAACTTTTTCAGTAAAGAACCCCATAGAGAAAACATCCTGGCTCCTTAGAAATCCATGTCAAAACTCTCACTGGCCAGAGAGTCCTCTGTATACCTAACACCCTATGACAAGTCCCTTTTCAAACTTTTCATTTATAGGATCAAGAGATCTCAAGTCCAGATTCTCTTGCATTCAAATTTTCCCCAATTAGGACATATTTTCAAAGGAGTTTACTTCCAATTTGGGCATATAAGTAAAATCTGGATTGCTTTAAGAGCTCAGCATCCCACAGAGAGCAGTGAGATTCTCATAACCAGGTATTTGCAAAGATTCGGGCCATAAGGCATCCTCAATGCCCTGGGTTCTTGCAGAAGTGTCTAAATAAGAGCTGAGCTCTTTTGGAAATGTAGCCTGTATTTCATAAAGCAAAGCCTTCACAGCATTTTAGTGTCAGAAATTTATTAAGACCTGTTACACCTTTGTAAAATAGGGTCATATTTTCACTCTTCTAATTTTACATATAGATAAAATGAGATACAGAGAGGTGAAGCTGATGTGCTCAGGATTATAAAAGAATGATAAATTAATGCTGAGTTCGGATGGGGAAGGTCAGACATCACAACTCCCACTCCCTTCTTTAAACACTGGACCCCTAAAGTCCTTAAAGAATCCTTCAAAGTGATTAGAAATCAGATTTTATTCAATTTTCCCTCTATGATTCATCTCACAGGCTGTGTGACCCAAGAACTTCATTCAGGTTTTGGAAGAGACAGAATGAAATATTTATTAATAAATAAAAAGAGTTTGGAATATTTAACAGGACCAAAGTTTAAAGATTATAAAGATCTGAGGCTCTTTAATAAATATTAAATATAAATTTTTCACCTCATTTTTGGCCAGACGTGAAGTGCAGTGTAGAATTGCAGGGACAAGGAATTCTGAAGCCAAGAGACCTTTATCTTTGTTATGGGCTCTTTCTAATAAGAAATATTTCTATTCCCTCCAGTTCATGCAAATGTGCAGTTACTCTGATTAGCGTGAAGAGCACCAAATGGCAATGGAAATCAAGGAACCTAATTATTTCCAGCAGTCACTTCAAAGATGCTCCACTGAAATGAAAGACATGTCTCTCACCTCTTGGGCCCTATTATGTTCTAAACTTTGTCTAGCCCTGCTGACACGCCACCTCTGCTTCAGACGGATTTGATGAATCATGAAAACAGCATCATTTACAGTTCAAGGTACCAAAGCAATTTTCCATTGGCACCTTTATGCCCTTGCTGCTGCAAAAGAGAAGTGTATGAAAAAAAAACTCAGGTCACTTTTCAGCAGTCAAATTATTTCTGCAAGGGAAAAAATACCAACCAACCAAACCAACAAACCCACAGCAAATATTGCCTGAGGGCAAGTACATACACATAGACAACGGTGTGTACATGGATGCCCGTATACACAGGCACATTTCTGTGCTCACTTTCTGCAGCAAAGGAGGTTTTTCTGTACCAAGGGTGCCCAGGAAGGCAGGAGAATACTGAGGAGGGCAGCGGGGTTTGGCAGCAGAGGCTGTAAAGCAGCTCAGTGTTTAGAGGGGTGAGTCCAAGCCTTCCTCTGAAGTTACGCTGAAGGTTGTCCCCTCTGGTAACTGGGTAACAGCATGGTTGGACTGGTGAGTTAGGAGCAGCCAATGGTGTTAACTGCATCCCTGCCCAGGCACTACTGGCTGTGGAAACCAGCCTGCCTTGACCATGCTGGCTCAATGGCAGACCTTTATTCATGACTTTATAATTACTGCACCCTACATCCTGTCTTATGTATAAGTTTATGTCTCTTGCCTGCAGCCTGTGATGATATCTCAGGGATTTCTAGCAGCTCAGAACAACCCTCCTGTGTCTGGTCATTGACTCTGCAGTCATGAAAGGTGTAAAGGTCTCCATGAACCTTCATGGAGGTGTGAAGGTCTCAGGAGGTTTCTGTGGCCTCTTCCATTCCACCTGTTTTTTCCTGTCTCCAGAGCAGAGCAGCAGCAATGGCTTATTAAAATCGCACCAACCCTCATTGTTATTTCAGTCTTTCTGTAGCAGACAGTTGTTCTCATTACTTAGTCTAAGGAGGCTACCATTTTATGTAGAATTAATTTCCTTTCTGGAACTGTGTGAGCAGAGTTGAATATATATTTTTCCTCAAAATGTCACGAAGTTTTTTTTTCTTAATTACACCCCAGGACATTTCACGATCGCTGGAGAAATGCAGCAAAAGCTTTATTGAATGTTTTTTTTTTTCTTTCTCTGGTAAAAACATCACAAGATGGTGGTTTAGTATTGACAGGTGTGAGATGAAGGGAGTTTCACAGATTTATATGAGAAGTGATCTCCGTCAACGTGAATGCTAAATCTCAGAATTTCTTTAAACTATTGTTTAACAAAGTTTCTGAGAAATGCCTCCTGGTCTGACACCCTTGCTTTGACCGCTGATCATCAACTTTATCCACTGGCCATTGAATTCAAAGCTAGAATGAGTGAAAGTGAAAATAAGCAGACAGAAACTGATGTGAGCTCAGAGCCCTCTTCCCTCTGCTTCCAAGTTCCCACCTCTCTTGGAAGGTATTCTTGGCTGAGGTGAGGTGAAATTTCCCTAATTTTAGAGATTGCATGAAGTTTTTAATCAAAAATCCAATTTTCAACAAAAGACCTGGATTCTGTTCCTGATCCTGTCACAGACTGTGCTGTAACTTCAAATGAAACCATTAATCTCCCTCTTTCTGTTCCCCCAATAAAATGACATAGTCGAGCTTCCTTTCTCTTCTTTCTTTGTCTTTATGATTTATTTGTTTTACTTCTCTGCCATGTTTTCACTGTGTATTTGAGCTGGAGGCTGTAAATACTTTTCATAACAATAGTATGTTCAGCCTCAGATTTGAAGATCATTTTAACAGATCCTGAACAAACACAGTGACAATTCCGGTCCGGAGCCGATTGACTTAGATAATCTGAGATCGTTTAACTCACTTCCTCATTTAAGTCATTTGCTCTCATTATATTAATAAAGTGGCTTTAAAATGCATCTAAAGGGAAATACATGCAGGAACTTGATTCAAATCCCAGGGTCACTTTGAAACTTCTTACGACATTTTCATACAGCATAAGGGTTGATTCCTTGATTAGAGCTGCCTAAAGTCTTTCTACTACTTTTGAATTTTAATCCTCAGCTCTCCAGACTTCTGATTTTTCTCCTATTCACTGCTTTTAAATCCAATCTAATTCCAGCATACATCAAACCCTGGGGTAGGTTTTTCTGAAATTCAACCGAATACATTTTCTTATGTGGTAATTTTTTCCCTTTTTTTCCCATTCCTGTTTGCTTAAAAATAAATAGTATCTTTTCTGTAATTCCAGACAGAACACAAAGCACTTGCCCTGTTACGCTGCAGCTGAATTCTAAGTATACAATTATACAGGGAGGATCTTTAGATAAACCAGCTTGAGGACTTTTGAACATTAAACTCAAATCAGATAACAGCTTTCATCCTGTGCACTGCATTACACAGTGTGCTGCAACTAAGTGGAAGGCTCAAGGAACAAAATATACCTTCTACAGGTATAAAGATGTCAAGGTAATAAAATAAGCACATGCAAAATCCTCCAAATACAAGAGGAATGGAAAAGATGAAACAGATAGACTACGATGCTCGTTACCAACAGCTTGTTGGAATCTCAGAGACTTGGTCTGGCAGAGTCTATACCTGTCCTTTCATGTGCTGCTGAGGGCTAAAAAAAAAAGAAAAAAAAGAAAAAGACCAAATATTCTGGGTGAATGTTGAGTCCCAGATCAAACTGCTAATAGAGTATTCTGTGTAAAACAAGTGAGGCAATTATTCCACTCAGCTGTGCTCGGGTAAGGCCTTAATTGGAAGAGTGTGTTCGGTTTGAGCTCAGTGCTTTATTATACACATATATATTTAAAAAAAAAAGGAAAAAAAGAACAAAACAGAAGAGTGGGGAAGAGTAGAAGAGCAAAGCAGATCAAAAACTCATATGTAAAAAGGTTTAGGAGACTAACGCTGATGAGGAGACTTAAGGACACTGGTCTTTTACTTGAAGTAAAGCCCTGAGTGGAAATCATTAATATACATGCATTCAGCTCTGAAATGCGGAGGTGAGGCAGAGCATTTGCTCTCATGGGAATGACATTTAGCTCCGGGTAGAGCATACAGCAAACATCTTGGGCATCAGATAAAGATCTCTTAAGCCTTATTCTGACAAAGTAAGACATACATAGCCTTTTTGCTGGCCATCTTTTATTGGCAGCGTGGAGAAACCCCCATCACTTCATGTCAAGATGGGTTTACCCAGGTTTGCTGTAGTTGCCTTTAGACTTACGGGCTTGCTTTGAAACCCGTTGAGCATGTGCAAACACCTGTTTGAGGCAGAAGTCAGTGATGGTCTCTTCAAACCCACCTCAAAATGCACTCTTCAGTGCTGTCTGCTCTTCTTCCCAAGACCATGCAGGGTGTGAACTTTCAGCTGGTTCTCTGGAGATAGCATAAATCCGTTCAAAGAAATGCTTCCTCTAAGTCAGTTCAGAAAGCATTTATGGCAGTAATTTCATAAGGGTCTGAATAAACCAAAGCTGCCTGTTGCCTTGGATTGCACAATTCCAGGTGAGATATATCCCTCTCTGTCCTAACAAACACTTACAAGAAACATTTTGATTTCACAGCATCCTCTGGATAGCAGGCTTTCCTGAAGGCAGATAAGGCGCTGAGTGTTTCAGCAGCACAGGGAAGGCAGTTCAAAGTAATCTTAACAACTTGCCCAAAACTATTTCCAAAGCTCACTCTTTTTTCTTAAGTTCCCATCATTCTCAACTTTTGCCTCTACCTCTGCATTTCCTAACAATATCTTCTTCATCAATGACACTGATCTCTCAAGCTAACCTATGAAAATTTATTCTTGTGAGGTTTTCACCCTCACTGAAAACTCAAAAGTTCCTGGAAAAGACTTGCAATTTTTTTTTCCTGAGAACTAACTCATATGCTTCAGTAAAAATTTGTTTTAAAAATGTAAATTTAAATTTATAAGCTACAGAGATCCCTAGAGCAAGTGTCTTCTGTCCATGGTAAACATTTACTGTGCAGATCTCTCCTTCTCAGCCAAGCCACTTTCTGCCCATCAATGAGAGCAGCACATGTCAGGGTAACTGCAAGTCATCTCATCACAAGATTGTCTCATTACATCTCTAAAAGACCAGATCAGCCTGTTTGTGAAGGAATTCCTCCCAGATGCTACAGAAGGGAGCCAGGACAGCCAGCTTATGTACAGATGTCCACACTATGAGTTGGGAGTAAAGCCAGGGGAGGTGAAGCCCTGGTTCCTGCACTGACTTGGTGTTATTAGGGGAAAAATTCCTGATTATTTTCAGGATTTTCTTCTCTTCTTCCCTTTCTTTTTTGCCTTTTGGATGGAGTTTGACGTTATAAAGATGAGCTTGGCCTTCTGGATGCCAAACATAATCCATAATCCCTGCACTTTGGGAGCTGCAAACACCAACCCCATCAGTCTTATTTCTCCATCACTGCTATTTCAGGGTTAAAAACCTAAGAAGCATATTATACTAGGGGCTGCCTTCACATTGTGAGTGGGAATTAAAAGCAGCGTAGCTGGTTTATTGCAGTAATAATAACATTTCATATAAGGTCTCCCATTTCACACTATCTTTACAACATAAGATGATCTCTCCAGGAAAGATGAAAAGAATTATAATTACATCTGTGAAAAACCCCAAAACCTAGAGAGGGGTGGAAAATCATTTGCCATGAGGTGTATGGAAAAGCTTTGGGAACACAATATGATTTCCCTCAGGAAGTAATGGTGGATCGGGAGACAGACAGGTAATTTGTTTTATTTTTATTTAATTTTGTTGCATTTTCACCCTGTAAGATGGCCATGGAGGTTTAAAATGTTGTAATATAAACATATATGCACTGGAAAAAGTTATTTTATAGCTACTAATAATACCACTTGCACCCAGGCAAGGAGAAGCATGGCCTAAAGATAATCAGACCTTATGTTTCAGAGTTGCTTCTGGTGGTCAGGAAGGAGCATATTACTTTGCTGTCCCTCAGTGTATAACTGGTTGGATTATGTGCTATTGCAACAAGGCATTTGCTTTATAATACAGCATCAGCTAAGAACTACTTTTGTCAGGATAGTGGGCTGCATAGCCCAATAATACATGAGTTTCCTTCAAATGTAATAAGAAAATTAGCTAAGGATGTCTCACAGTTATTTCACATGTGAGGACTTGGTTTACTGGATGAAAATCCTCTCCCTCCAGCCAATATCTATCAGGGATGCTGAAAGCACCCAAAAGAAAGCAGCCAGACCAGACATCTGCACCTACAGGCCTCCACATCATCTCCCAAAGAGTCAGAACCAGCATTACCCAAGTCCATCAGCTCCAGTCTTTGCACTAGGACAGGGTTGAAGGGCTGCGACCAACATCCTGGAATAGGACCTGGAGAGGATTAAACGGCAGTTGCACTTCAGTCTTGGTACTGCACTGAAGTACGGAACAAAGGGAGTTGAAATTTCCCCTCTTTGTGTCATCACTGAACTTTCAGATACTGAAAACTCTCTTCCCAATGTGCAAGTCTCTCATTTGCCACTTCAAGGATGAAGAATAAATAAGAATCCCCGCTGCCATTTTGTTGAGGGAAAACTGGGGTGCAGGAAAAGGAGGTGATTGTCCTAAAGAATGGCAAAATCCAGTTTTCCTCTTTACCAGTCCAGGATGCTGCTTTCTATTGCACTTCTAAATGGTTAATTCGGTTTCTGTAGTCTCCTCAAAGTCAAGATTTCCCACTGTTCTTTGTGGATGGCCCTCCCAATCAATTATGTCAGAACAATCACCAGTATGTATAACAATGTATAATTTTTCATCTAAATTAAAATGTACTTAGGAGACCTTCATTTCCCTCACATTTCATTGCATTCATCAGAAATACAGCAGGAAAAAAAAAGACCTCTGAGCACACACTGTGAGTTGTTTACAAATGCTCCGAGAGCAGTAAGACACGGCTTGTTGTTCTGCAAAGCCCTCCTCTTCCCATCACACAGGAGATTTTCCAGGCAAACTCCAGAGAAAGAGATAGCCGGCTAGAAGGGCCAGCTCTGATCTTTAGGAAAACAATTTGTGTAAAGAGATGGTGTTCCATTTAAAAATCTTGTGGTGTGCTGTGGAACAGTAATTGCTATCTATCTAGAGACATTCTCATTTCACGTCTCTCTTAGTGAATGAAACTGCAAATTAATTACTATCTTGTGTATGCATCAAAGACCAATGCTGTGCACAGAAAACATCCAGGGTGAAAATGAGGCCATATTTATTTCAATCAAGCTGTTTAAATATAGGTGAAAACCGTAATAGTATCACAAGTAGTTTAGACAAAGCAGGACAATTCCCAAGTATCACGAATAAATCTTCAACTGACTCAGATGTTTTCTTATCACACTCTTTACAAGGCTGTTCATATATATAAAAGTATAGACACAGGTGTGCATATATTAATAGAAAAGAAGGTGGTTTCTGAATTAATGAATAGCAGAACATTTCTACAGTCAGAAATATAAGCAAAAATCTTTTTTTGGAGTAGCTCATTGCTTTTAAATATAGTCTTACAGCATAACTGTAGGTTAGCTATTAATCCAACCACCCAACCAAAAATGTGTAATTTTGCTGCAGTCTGTGTCATGCCTGAGTGCATTTACCGTGAACGTGCACCAAGCCCGAGGCTCCTCTGCTTTGCTGGATTTCTGAACTCTGATATCCCGTAGTTTGCTCCTTCTTCCCCAAACGCTTCCCTGCTTTTGCCTGTCCCTGCCTCTGTCTCTGATTTTTCACATCTTACATAAAAATGTGGGTTACCTGGGATGCGGTTATCAGAAAACCTGTTTTCAAGCACGGTATTTTTAGAGAGATACAAGATATCTCAAGTGCAAATGATAGTCCTAAAAATACTCTGTTGTAACCCTACAAAGAGAGCTGCCATATATCATGGTTTTCTTGGAGCTGACAACTTTTCTGTTCTAAAAATTTTTGGCCGGATGATTTTCGAAGACTTTATATATTTTTCCAAACAATGACAAGCTCAAGAGGCCAGACACCTGCAGTCAGGCTTCTGGTCACCCCACACATAACCAGCATGATGTTATTGCTGTCATTTTTCTCCAAGCAACTTCTCACTATATGTGACTTAACTCTATCAGTGTGGGCTTACAGCAAAACAATATCACTGTAAACACTTTGTCCAAAAGATACAGGGGGAGAAATTGCATTGCAGTTAGAAGAATCAATTAGGTTGTGAATGGGTGTGTGGAAATTTCAATTCTCTCTCACAAAACTGCATAATCGAGGGAATGCTTTGCTTCTAAATCCAGTGAAGTGGCTGCATATTTCAATCCTCAATCATGTAGGAAAACACCAAATAAGATATTAACATTTTTTCACCCATACAGAAAAAGGCTTCCTCTTTTTCCTTTGAAAATGAATAAGAAAAATGGAAGAAAATTTGAGAATCTCCAACTCTCCCTGCTGAGTTAGTAGGACTAATTGTACAATCACACTACTCAGCAGCCTAAGTAGGCAATTGGCCACGTGGGGCTTAAAAACTCTAATTTCTATTACAATAGCTTCCAGCATCCTCACTGGACATAGATTTCTTTTCAGATGCATCCAAAATGGATGGCGCTTTTCAAAAAATAAAGAAAGAAGAAAAAAATAGGAGCCAGAAAAAAAGAAGCAACAGGAGGGAAGAAAGAAAGAGCCAGAGAGCAAATGCTACTTGCTTAAGGTCACATTGTAAGGGCAGGAGAAGAAACCATTTTGTCTGAGTCACACTCTCATCACTGGGCAATGCTGCCACACAGCAATATCTAGCTAGGGCAGAAGAGCTGGGAAAAAAAAAAATCAGAAGAATAGCTTTGCCCATTTACATCCTGATCTCAGGTTTTTTCAGGGCTTTATTGGAACTATGCAAATGTATTTAAAAAAAAAAAAGAAAGAAAGAAAAAAAAAACAAAGCAAAAGGCAAGGAGTGTATTTGAGAGGAGACATAAACTATTATGTCTTTGTCTGTTTCACCTGAAATATTTATTTGTACATATTGACAATGAGCATTTACAGCTGTCTGCTGAGGAAATATTACCCTGAGCTGCTTAAACCACTGTTCTAATCGACAGTGAGGTAGATTGGCAGAGATTTTGCTGGAAGGCCCTAGGAAGCCTTCTTCAGCAGTGCCTTTTAGGTCTCTCTTCCCCAGAGAATACAAATATCCCTTTCATCCTCCTGCTTCCGCAGAAAGGAATAGGGAAAAAGGTACCATCTGTGGGTTGATGACTGTCATTTTGCCCATCCATTCAAAGGTAGTAGGTAGTCACAGGTGATAAATGAGACCCAGTTCTTCGGAGGAGATAAACTTTTTCTGCTAGGTAGGTGTGCATGGAGGGATCTTTTCAGAGCCAAGGGAAGATGGGGATTTTTTGGGGAGACTGATCACGTGTAGGGATCCTTTCTATCTACCGATGACTTTGTTTGGGCAAAAGCCTTCTTCCACTAAAACTTCCTTAGATGAGAACCCAAAACTGGTAGTATCACAGGTCCATCAGATCTACCCCTTTACCCCTTGATGAGCAAAGACATGGGCCACAGAGATCCTCCTTTTTGAGGACATCATCCTGTTTGAGTCCCATCTCCACTACGCTACGAAAGCACGGTCTTCAGGCCATATGGGGAAGCAGCCTCCAGAAGAAGTGCTAGGTTTTATTTCTGCCTTTGAGTAACAGCTGTGACTATGAGTTGCTTCAATCACACGTGGCAACAGCTTGGGGTGGTGTTAACAGCTCTGGGTGCACAGGAGAACATTTCTGAGTGCAGGGAGAAGTATTGCAAATCCCTTTATACTATCAGCACAGACCAGGCAATGGCCTTTGCTTATGCAGATCATAATCATAATCATTATCTTTTATGATGAAGTACTTCAGTATTATGGGGCACAGGTACTTTTTTGAAGTGGTTACTAACACATTAAATAAGGAATTTAGAGACAGGAAACATTTAATAAATGACTGGTTGGGGGAGCACTTAAACCATAAAATCTGCTTGTGATAACAACATGGCTTCAAGTTCGAAAAGACAGAATCATCCCTGACTTTCAAGCAATGCCGAGGATGATGGAGAGACAAGGCTATCATCCTTGCAATGGCTTGCCAACCAGTGTCCTCCTGAGGAAGTATCTTCTTGGTCCATGGTCCAACTTAGCACTTCAGAACTTGGGTGGCTTTAAGACATGCATTGACTTGAAGCAAATATCCTGTTAAAGACATCATGCAAAACAAACATGGTCATTTCAGGGGGCCAGATGAGGTCTGAGCATGTCCATGTGAAGACATAAGTGGGAGTGAGCAGATCCAGGAACAGCGTGTTTCACGTCTGGGTATCCAATAGGAATACCTTGGTTTTCTCCTTCTCCATCCCTATGGTGGGACAAGGCTCTGAAACTCAGAGCACAGAGTGTTAAAGGTGAAATCCACTGTGCTGAGCTGAGGGGAGGAATTTGTCCTATTACATTAGTTGCCTGTGTAGGCAACATGTCCCCTTTCATTGCTAGTAAGTGATCACGTCTCCTCCGATAGAAGGGCTGATGAAATCAGAGCAGCTTCTGTTGTTTCTGGCTCCAAGGTTAATTTTATCAAAAGCAAAGCTCCTTTGACTGCTATCAGCAGAAAGGAAAGTAAAGCTCTTTTTATTACAGGGATATCAATAGAAGCATTTGTCTGACCTCCCTATCACCTCTCCCCTCCCTACCCCCACTGGCTCCAAATTAGGGATGGGAGAATAGAGCTGATAAAACAGGGCTAAGATAAAAATCTTAATATTGCAGAACCCATAACATAGAAAGTAGGAAGAACCACAACTGCCTGGTTTTGACCTTCAAGGATGGCTCAGGATCAAAACCATAGGACTCTAAGTATTTTACCTACCCCAATCTCTGGAGCAGGTTTAAATGAAGAAACTCACATCAAAAAAAACCAGGAGTTTTAGTTTTTTGAAGGCAAATTCAGCCCTTCAGTGGGGTATTTTTCCCAGTGATAGGATACTTGAGACAAAACAAATAGTGATTCCTGATGGCTTTTGGCAGCTCCATCAATGAGTTTGGAGAAAATTTAAGACCTGAGATGTGCAAAGTAGAAAATTGTCAGGATAGAATTCCACATGCTGATATCTACCAATGCCTTCGACTTTTTTCTTTTATTTTCCACTATGGTTTAGGGGAATAGGTAAAGGCAAAAGAAGACAAGGAAAACTTGACTAATTTTCCTGATTCCTTGTGGATTCACAGAAAACCTGATCTTTAAAACAAGTTTCATAGCACCAAGAGGAACGATATCATTATGTGTAGCTATGTATACAAGACTACTGCCCAGAAAGGGGTAAAAGGATGTCAAGTAACTAAGGCACTGAAGTGGCACTAAGAAAATGCGGGTTCAATGGCGTCGATTTCCTCTGTGAGAAATCATATTGGGTCTGATATTCACTAATGCTGAAGCATTTTAACATCATGGGAGAAGCGAAAAGTGAGTGTAAATGTAATATATACCCACTTCATGGCCCGTTTATGCTGCCAGAGTAGTGGAAAGCAAATTTAGTGCAAATGAAAATCACACATTTTATCTTTCTGTGCCTCAGTTCTGCATCCATAATACAGAAGTTAATAAAACTGTCTGACTCCCTCTCTCTCTCACTCTTTTTTTTTCCACTGCTTGTCAGCCCTGTTTGTCTGGCCTGTAAGCTCTTCAGTGCAAGAACTGTCTCTCATGCTATCTTCATACAGACGCTTGCACGAGGCGAGCTTGATGTGTGCTGGTTCCTCTGGATGCAGTTGTAGCGAGCCTGCTAATAACAAAGTCCCCTCAACCAGCACAAGGATTCCTTTTAAAGTTGGGAGAGCACCTACTTGACAGAAACTTAGTCAGGAGTCTTCATTCATTCTGTTATTTTTCCCTTTTCCAGGGGTTTTTTGACTGTTCTAGGATCTAAGGGAAACATCTGAGACTGAAGGAAGGAAGCAACTTGCTCACAGGTTGACACCCTGCCAGCAATCATAACAAACCCTGAAATTGGTATTTTCACCCTCATTTGGATGATCAGGTGTAAATATAAATTTTAATTATTTACATAATTAAGTTAGTAATTTGCTGCCCATCAGAAATGTTTGACGATATTTTGGTGCCATCTGCCTCCTAATTGAACTTAATCTCTAAAAGATGTTACAAAAATATCCACAAAATAATAATGCTAAACACAAAACAATTCCCCCTCTTTCCCCCATAATTATTGCTATTTTAAATCATTTCCTAGGGATAAAAAAGGCTTGGGTTCAGATGTGCCAGGGTCTCATATATAGATGAGCAATGAAACAAGAAAAACAGCAAGTGCTTAGAAAGAACATTGAAGTTGGCAAGGTGCATGGGAAGAGTGTAGGGATTTAAGTGGAAATAATAAAAAAAAACTAAACCAGAATATGTCACCAGACCTCTATAAATGACTCCCGGGGATTATGATGGTCCTCTGACTCTCAAACACATCAGAGATGTCATAAGGCTCCCATTTCGCGTGTGTAAGATGAGCAAAGGTGCAAGAATGCAACAAGTGGCGCAGGCCTGAAAAGAAAATATAAAATAATAAGAAAATGATTGGACACCAGAACTGCATCTGTATGTAGGTTTTCCTTCTTCTGTGCCCCAAAACAAGTGATTTTTCAAAGGGCAATGACAGTTTTAGAGGGATAGGTCAAACTCCAGCTGCACTTGGAGGCAAAAATCATACAAATGTTTTGGTCCATGAAAATAAGCTGGAATACACAAGTTGCACACGGTATCAGGAAACCTGTCGCACCTCTCCTTTAAGTGCAGAGATGAACTGTGGAGACTCGCTCTCATTCTTTTCTGGTCAATCAGTTTTTCACTTTGTTTTGAAGACAGGCCCCTTTCTGGTTTTGACCACATTGCCAATTCCTGTAACTGAGCACTGGGTCACAAACCAATCATAACATGGTCATTTTTTAAAATTAATCTGTTTATCAAGCTTCAGGTCTGCAGCAAGTCTGGCTTAAAGATTTAGGTTAGTAGTTACTTTATCCCTTGCCAAGTAGGAACATAACCTTCTTGCCGATTGAGTTGTCAAAATCAAGGATCATCTGATGGCTCCCAACAGACCTATATAAAATTGGTGTACTCAAATCAATTGGCTTTGCTGGAATTGAAAGAACTAGCTGTCAGCCACATATGGTGCACATTTGTTCATGTGGATGGACTCCAGACACCACACCGGTGCTGTTAGAGCCAGAGCTTTCTCATAGGTGGCACAAGATTTCCACAGGAAAAAACTTGCTGCCTTTTCTTTGACCATTTTCATGATGGGCAGGTGGGGAAGATGAGAGACGCAGCTTATTGATGAAATTTGAAGGAAAGCATAAAAATAGGGAGGGTGGGATGGGTGTGCATGAAAGGACAATCATGTGGAACTTCGGTTGGTATATTCCAAAAGTGCTTTAATTCTGGTGGAACACAGAAAAGATCAATATTTTTCTCTTGTGTCACAGAAAAAATTATCATGTTCAAACAATGACTAGAATTGAATAGCTAATGAGTTTGATAGGAAAGGCATGCCTCCACCTCTGTAGCCACATTAACTTTCCAATTTCTTCTCTGTTAATCTCTCCTTTCAATTGTGCATGAAGAAATCTCTTCAATTTAGTTGCAGCCTAAAGGGGTTTAGGTTTTTTGTTTGTTATTTAATTTTCAGGAATGCCAGCAGATCTCTCTCTGAATTATTTGAGTTTGGAAACAAATGTTCTTTCCTCGTATATTCTGATCAGACATTGCATGCTTTGATTTCTCAAAGTAGATCAGGATGGACTTACCGAACTGTGTGTAGAGGTAGTTGTGACATAAAAATTTAGTCAAGCTTGAAGAAAATTGGATAAGTGGTTGTAAAATTAATAACACCTAAACCAGGAAATTGTGAGTTTACAAATTATGGCATTTTCTGACAGTTTCAATGTTTTAATGTATGTTTATAACCAATTCCCTTAACATAGACTGGTGAATTAATTATTTATTTTTGTAACTTTAAAATTATTAAAACGATATTTCATCAGATATATTTAATTCCCAATAAAATCTATCAAGCAAGCCAAGTTTGATTTTTTTCAAACCTTGAATCCTTCCAAACTGTAGATTCTGCCAAAATACTGTAAGGGTTTTTTTTTTAATATTATTTAAGAGGCTTAAGATACTGTAAGCTCTCAGAGCAGTTTAAGAGGCTTACTGTAAACTCCCTAAAACTGCAGAGCAATTTAAGCAGTTAGAGCACGCCTAAGGTCCACACCCTCCCATGGAGTAAAGTGGCACAAGCCCCCTGGTTTCTAAAGAGCTTCAGCACTTTTCCTCTGCCAGGAATCTGTCCCCAAAACTTTAGAAGCCTTAAGCCTCTTTGGGCCTTGTGTGCACAAGGCAAACAGCCACTCCAGCAAGCCCTTGTCAAAATAGTTTGAGCCGCCGGTGCTCATACAACATCTTGAGTCCAAACACAACAGACATTGCAGAGGCTTTACAAGTGTTTAAACGAGATCAGTTGCTTAATGTCCAAAGTATTCCAACTAGCACACTCCACAGGGTTCCTCCTCAAGAAGAAAGAGGCACTAAAGGTTGCAGAGTTATTTGAGGAGGAGGGTGTCCTCAAACATGAGACTTGCTACAGTTACATGCAACAAACCATGTTTTAGAAGATATAAATTACTTCTTACTACCTGACTTTCCTGCTAAGCACACAACAGAAAAATAGCTCAGCTTGGAAGCAGGTTCTCAGAGAAATTCTGGCACCCTCCCATTCCTTCAATACCACTCTTCACATCGTGTTTTGGGTTCTCAAGTCTCAACACCTTGGACACCAGGTTGCTTATTCCCAGGGCTTACAGGCCCAGGGAGGTTTTGCTTATCTTACCATGACCATTTGCAGGTCCTAACATGCAGCAACCAGAAGAAATATTCAGCTCATCCTGTACGTAGTTAATGGTATTAGTAGGTGTCTATAAAGTAATAATTGAACTTAGTGTGCCCATCACATACACATCCTCCTTGAGCTTTGATCTGACAGCTGCACCTCCAAGTAGACCAAACTGTAATATTCTGCTCAGTGTTGTTGAAGGTCAGAGACTTAGTTATGGATTTAAGCTGAGATTCATCTCAGTTCCAAAATAGGGTTTTAAACCCTAGAAAGCAGTGATTCAGCTATCCAAGTTATCATCCCAGGTTGTGAAATGCACTAATGAGGAGAGCTAGGGCCAAGCACTTAGAAGGACCTCAATCCATGCAGAGCTCCCAGGCTTTCCAGATTTAAACTACCTTTAATCAAGGAAGAGGATTGTAAGAGACAATTAGCTAAGTAAATCATCCCCTGTATGATCAGAGCTTTCCTGTTCTTCTGGAAAAAGCCTTTAATGGGAGCCAGCAGACAGCTTCACTCCACGCATGCCTAGAGGCTGGATGCCAATTCAATTTCAGCCAAGACCTACAGCCATTGGAATGACAAATCTTTCCTTAACGCTCTTATTAAATCCTAATCTCAATCTTATTCATCATTGTTAAGCCTTGAAATTGGGCTGAATATTTAAATGAGGTGAAATGAAAAGAGGTGTTGTGAGTATGTGAAGTGGGGGGAAGAGAAAGATTTAAAGAGACAACTTGAATTCCATTCATGGCTTGAAGAGTAATCTATCCAGATTCAGGAACTGATAGAAGCAAAAGAATTTCAGATGTAGCTAAAAAGATTAAAAAAAAAAAGGAGAAAGAGAAAAATAAATTACCTATTAGAATCCAGACTTGTAATATTAGTCTTTCAAAGACTCCTTGGTAAAGTAGCAGGGGCACAAGGAGGATGTTTTGCAGAGCAGAGACTAAGGACATAGATAAAACATGAATCGAGGGATTAAATGTACCTATGGTGGTTTATGAAATATTGAAATATGACTTCAGCAAGGTGTTTGTTTGGCCCAGGCTAACTCTGATGATAAGGAATGGTCCGTATCAGTTGGGTCTGTGGCAGCAAACTCACACCGCAGGGGAGTGTGAAATGCTTTTAAAAGTCTCAAATAGACACCTATGATATTCCTGATTTACTCATACTTGTTACAGGAGAATCAATGCTTACACTGAGTACCTTCCCAACTGAAATTTTTTACAACAAAAGTATTCTGTGTTCAGAAACACTGGAACAAAGAAGGAATTTTTAGCTGTTTAACCATGGAACTAGACCTTGAGATGGACTTTCTCCATGGGAGGCCAGGTTATGGTCTCAGCTTCTCCAGCCCCCTTGTGACTCTCAGTATCACTCCAGTGCCAATCCCATCTTCAGACAGTTTTGCTGATGTAAGGGAGATCACAATCTGCCTCACAAGGAATGGATTTTTTTTGCATTTAAAAATAAATATTCAGATTTAGAGCATTTCATGAAGCAGGGTGACCCACACCATCTGCTCCTTCTGACAGTACCTGGGAAGCCTGAGGGTCTGCCTTTCGAATCACATTACACACATGTAACACTTTTTTCTCATTGTTCCTTTTCCTATTTTTTTTTCAGATGGGACCAAGTCAGAGGAATAATTTCTGCTCCCTTCTCAAAGTCCCTGCTTAGCCAAAATAATTCATCCATCTCATTGAAGACTTGTGCATATCTACAATCTGTATCCCAAAATGCTAAAACAATCTATTTAACCTTTACGCCAGCTAATGCATACATTAGAACAAGAACCTATATATGAACATAAAATTGCGAGAAATTGAAACTCACTGACATAAAATCAAAGCGCTTGGCCATAAAAGGTGTCACTTTTATGTGATTATCTTGCCAATATCTCCATGTTGCTAAACTAAATCAAACTGCAATTTTTCCCACATGTATGGCATTTAATGGAGTCTGTTAATGGCAGTGATTCCTTATAGATCTCCATGTAATGGAAGAACGGTTCCTCGTGCCATAACGCTGTGGAAGCTGAACTCCCCGCACGCACAGTGCCATATATCTTATGAGCTTGACCTTATATGACTCGCCGTGTTAGGCTACACTGCTTTCGTTAAGACAATCCTTCAGAAAGATGGAAAGGCACTTCAGGGAACTTGCTGCTGCCAGAACCTGGATCAGACCATGCCCACAGACTGCATTCTCCAGCTTCCTCCTCTACTTGAGCTGGACATTGTGTGCAGCTGAGCTCAGGAGCTGTGTTTGTGCAGCCTCGCAGCTACTGGAGAGTTTGGCTCCTCAATTTTAGCAACAGGGTCTCTGTTCTCTCTTTTGTCCAGCAGAATGCCTTCACTTCTCTGTGGAACTGAAGAATACCCTGTTGACAAAAAAAAAAAAAAAAACAAAAACAACCAAAACACCACAGCAAGCACCTTTAATCCATAGATTTCAAACGATGGAGGCAAATGCCTACTTCCCCAATTTTATAGCTAGGGAAGTAGAAATCAAGTGATTTCCCCGTGTCTGCACAGCAAACCAATGGCAGAATCAAGGAGCAGAACCCAGGCAGTCTTTACACCATGCTCTTGCTCATAGATAAGGCTGTTTACATGTACCTTCAGCTCCTTTCTTCTGCTGTCGTGTAAATATGCTCGGAGAAAACAAAAAATACAAAGTGGAGGATGTACAGATCACTTCAGGTAACCCATCAGCAGTTGGGGCTGCTCCAGTGCCCCATGGGTGTCTGTGCCCCAGGGAGTCCCTCACAACCACAGCACATACTGTCCTACTGCAAGGTGGGAGCAGAGATTGTAGAGGGATTTTGCCTTTGTCCTGTGCCGAAATGGACGCAGATTTTTGAGGGTCAGTTTCGACTGGCTTTGGCCCTTCCTCCCTCCTGAAGCCTGTTGAAATCAATGCAGTGGCAGCCCAGGTTAATTTGACATCCACACACTATTTCTTTAAATTATGTTATTAGGAAGATTTTACTCACTGTTGTTTTAAAATCTCTAGAAACAGGAAAATTCCATTTTCCCTGCATCTATTCATCCTCATTAACCATGTGCTGATTTTTTTATTCTTTTCTGCTGTTTGTAGGAATTCCAAACCAAGGCAACTGCCTTTCATTTCACTTTGGTATCAGCAAGAATTAGAGATTTCTGTGTTCTGTATGTGTCCATGTTGAGTTCTGGAACTGTGTGCCAGTCAACAGCGGGATCATTGCTAATGCTTTCACAACATTCCTGGTCAAACTGAGCTTTTTGGTTTTCCTGTTTTTAAGTCACTGGATTTGTTGTTGTTGTTGAAGCAAGTAATACCTGCTGTCTGGAGTAATATTCCTCAAAAACATTTGTATAAGGGGCAGTAGGTGGGAAGGGGATAAGAAACAAAGCAATGAAACCTATATGTTTTTAAATTAATTTGAGAAGCCAGACAAGTTTTTGGTTTGGTTTGGGTTTTCATTTAGGGAGTGGGGGGGTGGGGGTGGGAAGCAAGGGGCGGAATAAGGACTTGAAGTGTGTAAGTAGCAGTTTTAAACTAGGGAATTGCTAAACAAGTATTTAATGGAAAATTCAAAATTTTGTTCATCCCTTTCTGCATCACAAATAGGTGTTAGCTTGCCATCAAACAATCTTGAAAACTCTACATATACAGAAATTCTTCTCCCAATAGCTGACAGAAGCCCTAGAAGTCAATGTTTGAGTATTTGGGTTAAAATACTTTCAACAACAACTAAAAGAACCAGCCATTTTCCTGGATTCCTCACCAGACTGTAAGGTATTCCATCATATGACCCAGAGACACTGACTCAGCAGGACTGCACAGCAATACAGGCTTTCTATTTGCACAGCTCACATCAGCAGCAATAATAGCCTGGTTGGGTCTCTTGAAAACCTCAGTGCTTTTCCAGGTTAATTTTCGATCTTTAATGACTTGATTAGCCATTTTTGATATAAACACCACTTTCTATGCCATCTACCTCTGCCTTCCATTGCTGGAGAAAGAAAACGTCAGTGTGTTATTTCTATAGGTTTCCAGAGTTTGCTGTGTGGGAAAGAGCCACTTGCCTAGGAGCTGCCTTTTTTATTTGTCCAGCAGTATGATACTCTGCTACAACATTATTTATCATCCTTATCTGTCCCATTCCAGCCCTACAGTCCCCCCTGTGGCCACTGGCACTTGGGAGTGCAGAAAATCTCTACCATTCTTGTAATATTGGTATGAGCGTGATACTAATTTCCTGCAGTACCCCTCAGATCATCTGCTCGCCTCATGGGAAAACTCAGTGCAAAAATTTTGTCTGTCCTACTTTTCCAGAATGAGCCCACATCCATCCTCCCACTGCACCCCACATATCCCTGCAGAACAGAGAAGCAGCAGCTACAGCCCAAAGGGGGAACAAAGGAAATGCAAATTTTTTCCACTTTTAGACTATTAAAGCTGAAAAAAAGATATGATTTTTCCACATCCCTTGAGGCCTTTTTGGTGGAAGCATGGGGAGGAGATTCAAGGATACGGGGTGATAGAACTCCTCCCACAACAGATTTAATCAATGGATGAGGTCCCAGGGCAGTGAGGACTAAGGGCAGGGACTTAGACACAGGCGACCTCACCACTTTGTGCAAGAGGTGGCCCTTCAGCAAAGGGAATGTAGTTTATCTACATCCTGAAAGGCACCATGTAATTTTATGGTGTCATAAAAAAGATTATTATACTAATAGGAGTTAATAATTCTAAAAGCTTCAGGACCTCTGTGGTCATCTTGGCTCAACTCAGCCTGGCTGATTATTTTTTTTTTTATTTATTTTTTTTTTAAGTGGAGTTGGCAACGATCATTAAACATCAGAGGCCAAATTCTCAGCTGGTGTAAATCAGCCTGACTCCATCCAAGCCAGCTGAGCTCTGCCTGTGTGTACCGGGAGGTGAATCTACTCAATGGACATCTGCGATATTTTGCAAACTTGAAGAGAAGAAATGTAAAACTCTGACATGATTTACTCTACCCTGGGATATCAGACTGCATTGTCCTACTTTTTGTCCTCTGCAGTGTCTTTTGAGCCACCCTTGGGTGTAAACAGGCTTCTGAACTGAGCTGAGCTATCTAGCATAATCATCTTAAGGAAACAAATAACTACACACACTGGCTGGTTTGTTGGTACTGAAAACCAGATATATTTTAATTAATATTAAGTGCCAGAGTCCTCATATGTTTTCCTATGAGCAAACCCGAGGATGGAGACAGCAACAGGCATGTGAAGACTACCTGTGCTCCACAAGATGGTGATTTTTAACTGCCACTTATTGCTTGGTGATCAGGCATGTCCCTGATGAGAGGTTAGTCCCATGTTCTCCCTGTCCATGTACAGACAAAGCAACGACTCTCAAACCAAAGCCAGAGCTGTGGCATTACAAGCAAGAACCCTGCTTGGCACCCCATTGCTCTCACTGCAGGACATGTTGGGTTGTCTGTTTCACCACCTTCTCTATCCACATTCTGATGTTTATATAGATAAATTCAAATGCATACATACATGCATACCTAGCTACACATACCTGTATGTATGTATACATCCATATATAAAAGCAACACTGAAAAACTTTGTTCAAAGGGCAGACCTTCAGTGTAGATTAAATCTGTTCCAACGCCCAGGCAGCAGCTTGACTTCAGTGATGTTGCTTCCTAAATATGCTAATATAAGACCAGAATCAGGCCTCACGCTTCTCTGAGAAAACCCTCAGAAAGAATATTGATATCAGTGCCTTGTGCTGGCACCACCTAATCAGCATTACCTCTTAGCATGAAGAATCAAGGCTCAAAATAGTCCACTCCAGTGTCTTTTGATTGCACAGTGTTTCAAGAGAGAGGAACTGTGTGCAAAAGACTAATAAATCGAAGACCCATGCTGCATTTGCATTTTTCCACTGAGTTTCCCTGAGTTTTGCACCTGCTAAGTCCTGTTGCAGTGATTTCCGAAGCTCCTTGCCTCCGCTGCGATGGATGGGTGCCGAGTGCCGCATCCCACCAGCAGACCTGGCTCCTCACCCAGGGGCAGAGAGAGGAGAGGGTGCAGTAAATGAGGGCAGAGCTCGAGGCTCCCTGCATTGAGGCTAACGAAGAGCACAGAGGACAAAGCAAATATTAGCCTGGATTTCAGTGGCTACAAGTCAAATTGGAAAACGAACAAGGAAAAATTAAATGGGGAGGGAGTTCCAGCTCCTGAATTGAGCAGCACCGAAGCTGAGTCTCTCCCTGCTTCCTTTTACTCTCTCTGTTTGTGGCCTATACAAACAACCCAGTGTGCATGTATTTTTGTGCCACAAATCACAGTGTCCTGTGATTCTTGATTATAATTATAATAATGGGTTTCAGAAAGCCTGCAAGTGGTTCTGGGAATTATAATAAGGGTTTAGGACAGACGTGTTGTTTATATGGTTAGTGTTTGTTGCATATTAAACCAAGTTTAGCAGAATAGCTGGTGTTGTAAGAAATTGCAAAATACACAATTAAATGCAAAGTAGCAGAAAAACACCTCCCTTCTCCTTGAGGGACAGACATGCTCATATTATCGTCTTCGCCCTGTGAGCAGGGATTAAAGCAGACGCAGATGGCTAGTTCCATAGTGATGGTATTCCATTGCATTTGTCCTGCCTGAATTTCCACTCCTACAATCTTCTCTTAATTTACCATGAGAAAAATATGTATTCAAACCTTTTTTCTTCGTGTTCTACTCATCTCTCTTTATGATTATCCTTGCTTAAAACACCCAGCCACGCAAAAGCTCCACTGAGTCATGCAGTTCCCATTATAACCAAAGTAGAATTATTCCCAGTGATGGAATCTTTCTCCAGCGATTTTTTCTTTTTCCTCCAAGAGTGTTAATTTCTGTTCAGTCACATGACTAGATTTCCACTTTCTCCCTTGTGAAATTATTGTATAGTTTAATAGCTATCTGTAAATTGTGTCCAGAAACCCCCAAGGTCCACCCATCTCAGAGCTGGCTCTAAGTACCTGATGATGTATGTGACCTTGGAAAGGCTCTCCGATTGCAGGCATGGAGTTTGTAGATGCTGGATGGAAACAGGGGTCCTCGGAGATCATGCAAAGTAATAAGTGATTTTGTAAAAACCTGTATGAATTTTCTTTTCTTTGTTCATGGTTATGATGGATAGACTCAAACCCACAGAAGGGACTGCTGGCGTCTGCAGGATTTTGCGCCTGGCTGAGCAGGAGGAATTGAGATTGTGCTAAGGCCCAACGTGAGGTTTCTGCAGCTGAACCTGCCAGGCTGCGATAGGACTAAGAGTGGAACCCAGCACCAGCGCTGGGGCTCAGCAGGGACCCTGCTGTCGATGGGCTTACGTTTTGAAGGGGGAGAGAGAAGACAACAGAGATGATAATAATAAAAAATAAAATCCATGCATCTTCCTCCTGGCTGTGTTTTCGAAGGCAGCATCTCAACGCCTCCCCATCCTAAAGCCAGCCACTGTCAGAACCCTCTTGGAGAGAGCCAGCCACAGACACCGATGCCTTCCCAGCCGCTGCAGACTGCATGTTGATTGTGTTCCTCTCCTTTGTTAACACAATTGCCTTCCCCTTTACATAAATCAGATTTAGAGAACACATTGCGTCTCAGAAGCCTTGGGACACCTCGAAGCCTCTCAGTTCAATGGAGCTCATTATGGAAATCAGCTAAATGCTGAGCAGAGAGATAAGTGCTAACTGTTTACCAAACCCCTCCACCAGAGATGTACAGCAAGAGCTAATGGGAGTTCATTTGCAGCCTTACTCAGTCATTCAACCCTCTTTTATCTGCTTTTTGACTAATCTACAGGGAGAGATGCACAAGTGTGCATGGAAGATCTTTCACTGTAGCTCCTCTTGGACAGGCAGGGTGGGGAGGAGGGACAAGGAGAAGATGATCTTATGCCATGAGGAACCAAAGCAAGCCAAAATCCAAATGCTCAGCTCCAAGCGTTCTTGAAGGTCGCTCAAATTCTCAGCTTTGTGGTCAAAGCCTGGATTAACTAGAGATTGTCTTGCCAAAGAGGAGGAAATCCCCCATCTTCCAGTGCCTGCAGAGAGTGTGCCTCTCTCCTGAGGATGACTGGCACAGCAGTGAGCTGGCAGAGGGTGAAAAGAAGGGCTTTCAGAAGGAAAAGTGGGTAGGAATACTGTAGCAGTGAGGAACACAGGCAGCTGTTACCCAAGGTGGTGGAGCATCAAGCCTCATATAAAAAGTGGATGTAAAATGTTCCCAGCTGTGGGAGTGGGAAATTCTTTTCTGGAAGCATTTTTCAGCCTGGTCGATCATAAGCCAAGTTCAGAAAATCAGAAGGAAGGTGTGGATGAAAGTACTCTTCCAGATATCTCCTATGTGTGGAAGGATGTCCTGAGATCAGCAGCTACAACAGAAAGCCTGGATGAACCTGTACGGCACAGATAAATCACAGCCAGCTCTAGAACAGACACTTTCTTTTTTTTTTTGCCAATACATTTTTGCTTAGGATTGTGAAACTTTACAAGCTGGGGAATGGTTTTGACTTTTTCCTCAACTCCATATTTTTTAAGTTTGAGTTGTCAAAACATTTTGTTCTGACATTTTCGCTGAAAAATGCCAATTTTCCAGTTCAAGATGACTTCCCGTTTTTAAATTAGTGCAGAATTATTAATGTCATGATTTTAAAATAAACACAGTTATACTACCTTTTAACTATTTAATTATGGAGGGGAGGGAGCTGTTCAAATACCAGACAAAAACACATTCAATTCCAAATTCTCAGATATTTCATCAGATTATAGGTTTGCAAAGGTTTCAGAGATGTCAGCTTCTTGTCTTAATGCAAGAAGGGAAAACATTTCAAGCTCTCCACAATATTTTTGAAAGAGGAAAGTCACTATCAGCTCTAATAGACTCCTTTCATGGCACCACCTTCATTTGGAGGTTCTCATTAACTACTGTCAACGGTTATAATTTTTGTCTGTCCAACATGAAGAAGTCCGAGGGAGTGTGGTGTCTGTCCTTGACACGCTACCTTCTACTGAAGGAGTGTAGTAAAGGTGCCTCATTTTCCAAGAATAACCTCTCTCATTAGAATGCAAGCAGATTTTCCAAACTAAGATCATTTTTCTTCCTGTTATCCTAAGTTCCAATACTCTGCCCTTTTCAAATGATTTTCAAGAGAATAGTTCAGTACTAGGTTTGTTTATATATTTTTTTTTATTATTATTTTACATATTGTAAGTTGAACTGCATTTCTCCCTCAGCTCAGGAAATCAAAGCAGAGCTTTTAGCTGCCACGGCTAACCCCAGCAATTTGAAATGGTATATTATTTAAAATTCAGGATGAATTCTCTCCTCTCTGCCTTAGTAATTTCATGCAAGTGGAGAGGGACAGAGAGTGGAAAGTGAGACGTAGTTTTTCAGTATCGTATACATTCTTCGGTTGGGTGGGCTGGATATCATTGTGTTTTAAGGATAATTTTGTCTTTACATTCAGAGATAATTTTCTGTTCTAAGAGCTGCAAGAGTGATTTATAGACAATGCACATAAGGACAGACACCCTAACACCAAAATGCCACTACCTCTGAGATGGAACATGGCAGTTATTGACCAAAATACAGCAATGCTTTGCAAGGGTGAGCATAGGGATTACTGAGGAGTCCTGAGTTTAATTTGAAATTGAAAGAGGATTTAAACAGGCAAGACCAAAGTCATCTTCATCAAAACTTTACCAAGAGGCTGGACCACTATTGCTGGACCCTGGGAATGTTTGTAGGGATTCTTGGTGTTCCGCCCATGCTTATCATCTACTCCCAGCAGCATTGGTGGGAACTGATCTGGCTGAAAATTAGCCCATCATGAAACACCACCTGGGGTAGAAACACTTCACCATTCACCAACTGCTCCTGGCAGATGGTTCATACCCCTTAACGCTTCTCCATCCATCATCCATTTTTATGAATTGGGTCCCTTACATACTGTTCAAGACGGCACCATTAACAAGCCCTGCAGCTGAGTTTTCCTGTGTTATGTTACAGGAACAATCTGATTCCTTTTTACTTGAAGTTCATTTGTATTATAAACATCTTTTATTACTTTTAATGCATCTTAAGTCAGTAGGACTTCTGCTATTTGTCATTCTTAGACTTGTTTTTCAGCACAAAGTAAATTTGGTGAGAAACTACTCATTTAGTGGGCCTTAAGGTAACTCCCCCCAGCTGATTTGTTAGATTTTTTACTTCCAAGGGAATCTGAATGCTCAGATTTTAGTATTGTGCACCTTGGGATCCGAAAGGAGGCAGAATAAAGACAAATGGTTGGTTATTTTGACTTCTCCATTTCTGCTAGACATGCTGAGCTCTGCAAAGCTTCCCTAGCAAAACATGCATCTCAATAAACTTCACCAAAATAAGCAGGCATCATTACCAGATGCTTTGAAACCTTCTCTCCTCTACCACCGTGGGATTTGTACCCAAGGCTCATCAAAGCTGCTCTTCCAGTCTGTGAGTTTACATCAGCAATAGCAGTACTATTAGATAAAAACTCCAGCACAAACAAAGCTTGGGTCTAAACCTGCAATCAGTTGTTCCTTAAAAATAAGGAAATTTCTAGAGGATTTAACTAGTCAGAATTGTTTTGCACTAGACTGAAGGGCCGATAGGATTAGCTATAGATTTCCTCCAAGACTGATGTTCTAATTTCTGCAGAGTTTCATGGTGACCTTTGGTGCATTTCATGATCTGGTCCTTTAGAAAGCACTATATTACATCTCAGTCATTGTACAAATAACATCTTGGGATTATAGCCTGCTGTTAATAAATGTGGTTAATCATCAATAAGAGAGTTTCAGCTATTATACACTGACGATGTAATTTTATACCTCGCCAATCCAGAGAAATCGGTTCCATTCCTTTTAGATTTGCTGGATAGATCTGAGGCCTTTCAAGGTTAATGTCACTAAATCATCAGCTAATTCTAAAGAATCATTTGAGTGCCTGGAGAGAACATTCGCTTTTCGTATTTCTTAGCTTTTAAATACTTACTTGGCTTTATATAATCAGCTGGATTTAGAAGGCAGATTGACACTGTTGTTGCTGCACCAAAGCAAATATACAACAACCTTGATGAGTGGTCTATTTTATGCATAAGTTGCATAGGATGCATTAACACTGCTGAAGTCATCAGTCTCAGACAGTTAGATCTTCCCTCGTTAAAATCCATTTCACTACCAAGTCAGTTGAAAAAAATAAAATAAAATTGGAAGTCAATGAATTCAGTCTTGTTTGTGGGGAGAAGGAATGTCTGTGCAGAAGCCCAGCTGCAGGAATTTTATTTATGTTGAGCTGACTACAGGCAGCCATGAAGTTCAGAGTGGCTTCACTTGCCTTCCTCTTGACTTACACTGTGACCAAGGGTAGATGTGCTAAATGAGGGAAGAAGAGCTTGCTGAAGACACATGAGAAAGTCTGGGTTTATTGACTCTCATCATGTGGAGATCACACCAAAGCGGTGTTCTCCCTCACCTCAATCCATTTCTGGCACATTGGGCAAGCAGATCTAGGGTGGGAAAGCTCCCAAGAGAAGGGGTGAGCCTTGTTTTTTTTTATTTTGCACATCCCTTTTTGACCAGGGCTAAAAAGTTAATTTTGCCTTGTCCATTAAGTGTCTATCAGTGTCAGATAGCTATAAATATAAAGCATAGTATATATAATAAACCACAGTATATAATAAGACAATCCCCCCTAAATTTTTTGAGGTGAGACATGTTCATGCATCTGTGCTGGCATGGATTAAAAAGTTTATAATTAAAAAAGATATTCCAATTGAATAACGTACATAACTTGCTAGAAAATTGATAATAAGATTCCCAATTTTTAGAATGTCCCATCGTGACATTTTTGGGTTTTAATCTGCACATTGGAAGTGCCAGTCTTCCAGAAAACCTGCCCATACCTTCCCACCAGACATTGCAGTGACTAAGAGGAATGAGAAAGCTTTTCTCTTTGCCTTCTTGCTGACTTCCTGCCTTAGAAGCATGGAGATTACTCCCATGATATTTTATTTGCAAAGTGTTGTGAATCTGATCTATTAAACTTATTTACAAATTGTTTCACTGGTTCTATAAACGGGATGTATGATGGAGGAATAGGGAGGACACAATTGGCAAATATCGCTATCAAAATACTATAACATCAACTGAATAAATTACCTGGCAAATGTTGTTTGCCTCGTTCCAACGTGATTGTCACAGGCAGAGCCTGAAATCAACTCCAGGCGGGAGGAGTCTGATTGCTGTCTATAGGGTTCCCAGTAGCTGCAGGATACAAACCAGCCTGCAGAGGTAAAGCCCAACTCTGGGCATCTTTTTTTTTTTTCTTTCCTGAAGGAAATTCAGGCTCCTTTTGAGGGTATTGTGGGAATAAAATACCTGCTTGCGGAGCTGCTGTTATTAGTCAGTGGTATTGCTCATAATGTGTGAGGTGAGGTGCCGATTTAAAAAAAAAAACACCCCAGTCACCAGCGTTTCCCTCGCTGTTCTTGCTGAAGGATAGCAAGGAATGTAATTTGGTGGCTAAACACAGTTCGTTTATCTCCTGCCTTTAGCCAACAAATTTATCACACGCATTAATATCGAAAGAGGTTAGAGTTCAGTGAATGAAACATTTGTTTTCTTGGGCTCTCTCTATAAATAAACTCTCCCACTTTCATGGCAGTATTTTCACAAAGCGAGCGAGAGGAAGAGGTGCATTAAGGAGAGAGTTCTGTGTGTGTGGTGGGGGAGACTGGGTGCCTGTTAAAGTGCTCCCACAAGAGACCTCTGTGACTCGGGCTGCATTACATCTTCTCTCGTCCCCCTCCCTCTCTCTTTTTGTTGTCTCATAGTTATTAGTCAGCCAGACATTTTTTATCTCTCGGAAAGATACTTTAGCTCATATCCAATGTAATAATCTCAGGGGCTTCTACTTTAGTCCCCACAGGCCTGGAGAAATGACAGCTCTTTTACTGATTAACAAAACAATACAAAATGCTAAGAAAAATGGCTTTATTCTCAACCTTTCATTAACTCCTACTGTCCCTGTTTCATACAGAAGAGTTTCTTTCCCCGTTTCAAGCCATGCTACAATTTCTTTCTGTTTTTTGGCCCAAATAATGGGGTTATTTGAATGAATCAATATTTTATTTGCGACCCTAACAGATAATAGTACAGCAGAGCCTGCAAGTGCCAACGTCACTATGCCCAGCCCTGCTGCCTGTTGTTTCACCGTGAGTCCTGTCAGAGCACTGCAGCACTAGGGGGAGAAGTTAGACCTGGGTCTAAGCCAAAAAAAGAACACAGCCAAGCTGATAAAGAGCAAGTGAAAATCCCCAAGAGGGAGGTCTGGGATTTGTGTGAACTCCACCCTGCCTGTGCCAACACAGCAAAAGAAAGTCAAGCTCATAGCAACGTGGTATAATGTCATGAATAAGACAGAGGTGCAAACACCCTGCTCCATAATTCCATGGACCAAAAGTAACGTAGCCACATCACATGTTAGCACAAAGAGATTAAGAGGGTAAGTGGAAAAACCAAAAAGGTTGTGTGGGTTAGTTTTTTGAACAGTCTGTGCTTTTAGCAACGCTTACAATTAAACTGTCTTCAACATAAAGTCCGTCTCTTCTGTTGCCATCCCTTCTTGCCAAGAGGCTGAACCACAAAACTTAACAAATGGAGTTTGCGGTGGATGTTCACAGAAGCATTTGTCAATTATTTTTTACAGCATACAGCAGGGTAGGTCCCCTAAGAAGGCAGCCTACCCTTTATCTTACAGGTGAAAACCTTAACAGGCTCAAAATATAGCCTATTTTTTTTGTGTAGCTGTAATGCTCTGGAGTCCCAGCAATGGACAAAGACTTTATTGTACTAAGAAAAAAACCTGCAGAGGTGTGCTGTAAAGAAAGTACAGTCTAAAAGACACTACACCTCTGCTCTCCTGACCACCTTAGATGCTACCCTGGTTTCCCAAGGAGCACAAGCAGCGGTTTCTCAATTACTGGGTAGTTGGGCACTGCAGCGCTGTCTTATCCACAGCAGGGAGCAAGCTATAAATAATCTCTCTAATTCTCAATCTCTCCTCCCCTTAGGAGATCTCCTTTCTCTAAATACTGTCTCGTTTTGGAACTTTTGCTGAAAATTCTTCCAGCAGGGGTCAAGACTGAAAATTTTATTTCTAGATTTGGGAGAAGAAAGGGTAAATATTTATTTCTAGCTCTTTAATAGATAGAAAAGGAATGAGAGTGCCAGTAGAATCCACCAGGTACCTTTATTATCGACATATGGCCTTAAAAGAGGAAAACTGGCTCAGGAAAGCAGTGCAGCAGGCCACCACCCAGACTTTCTGTTGTGCTGGAAAACAAAATTTTTGAAACTATATGCAAGAAAACTTACAGAGTTTCATATGGAAAAGTTTAAACCACTAAGCAAGATTAAAATGGCTTGCATGTCTCCTCAGAACTTTAGCAGCTCACCAGTCTATGTTACACTATAAGGAAGAAATACAATGTGGAAATGGAAAGTTTGGCGCTATTGAAATATATCCTAAAAGCAGAAGCGAAAATTCCCTCAGACCTTTTCAGAAGGACTTGTTTTGACATCTTGTTGTCAAAATCATGGATCAGACTGATAACATAGGATTGTTGTTGAGAGGAAACTTAGTGCTAAAATTGACAAGGAAGATTTAGTAAATGTTGTGAATTAGGGTACAGAAATTGGGTTCCAGTCCCCACCAAGAAGCTCTATAAACTTGAAGACCTTCCTTTTGGTTTTTTATGCTCTCTCTCAAGTTAAGGCTGGAGTAAGGCCTTTCTTTTTCATGTGTCTAATCAATCTCTACCTACTGTTGTGGCAATTCAGTCTTAATCAGAACATTTAGCTGTAAATCAGAGTAAACCATAATATTAGACATGTAATCCAATACAGTTCCTAAAGACATTCAAATATGTGGTGGTCAAGAAGGATTATTTTCTCTGGTTCCCTCTTTAGATCACCATCTTATTTCTGGTGAATCATGCTTCTGCACCTACTGCTCAATAAGTAGTTCTTTTCTCCATGGAATTCAGTCCTTATCTTTCCAAATCACACCATTATCCAAGACGCCAGTTTAAGCCAATTAATATGATATATCTTCCCAGTGGTACCTGGAGTGAAGTCCTTAGTCATCTGAACAGGCCACTAAAAAAACATCAGGTCGAAGGGAACCAGCCCATTTCTACCACTCTCCCTGTCCACAGCCTGGACATGGCTGTCATCACAACTTGGTCTCATGGTATGAGATACATATATTCTCCTCCACAACCACTAATGCAGGAGTTTGCTTTTAAGTACTCTAAACCGCGTGCTTAAACCATACATCAACTCAAAGTCTGATGTAGCTTCTGTTAGCAGCAAGATTGCCCACAACAGGGACTCCATGAAAAGTGCAGAAAGCTGCTGTGTCCTTTAATAGTGGATTTCTCTTTGGATGATCGGTGTGGACAGGCCCATACAAATAATGAATCACGAATTAAATGGCTCAGTAAATAAAAAATGGACTTATCAAGGACACAATGACCACTATTGTAAGCCAGACCCTCTAGTGCAAGGAAAAGATTGGCACTAATGTGCCACATGCTTCATTTGGTTCTTCATTTACAGAGGGAGCCATAAGCTTTAAGAAGGAATGACATTTATATTAAAGAGAAAGAAAAGGCAAAACAAAAGTAAAGTCTCCTAAGGAACACAGAAAATAATGTTGCCAACCTTGAGCAGCCAGAAATAAAGAGTCCATCAACTAAGGATCATTGGGTATAAAATCATGGGAATGGGTTTTGTGCTAACTTGGCTCAATTTTTATTTTAAAATAACAGTATGCGTTTTTTCCCCTGGATTTTGAGACTATACATGGTACTTATTTATATAAACAGGCCATCATTCACAACTAGAAGATGAAACATGTTCCTTTCTCTTCTCCCCTTTTCCTGTTTTCCTTTTTCCTGAAGCTGGAGTTCTAAGGAAAATCCTAAAAGCTGCAGAACTCATTGTAAAATTGCCAAAACACATGTCCTGGCGCATGTCACATTAATTCTCTCACACAAGACATTAGCTGCCTCTGTGGACATCAGACCTGATAAATGCAACAGGGATGTAGAGAGAAAACCAGCACGATCCTGCTGTCACTCCAGACCCCACAGTCATCCTACAGAGACAGGGAGAGCAGCTCTCCCTGCACAGATCTCCTCTCCATTCCTGACAATTCCTATGAACCATGATCCGGGATGGACCACAGAGTGGCGAAGAAGGAGGGAGCTGCCCCAAAATAAGTAAAGTGCCTTGTAAAACATCAAGTGCTTTGTGCCAGGGGGCAGCAAGCAGAGACAAAGCACTCATCCTGCATCTTTCCAGTTTCGGAGCGTTACAGAGGCTGTTTGGGACACGGTTCACCCCACCCTCAGCCAGAGCCCCTGTGGGAGGGAGGGATGCACCACCCACAGGTGTCCTGGGGCTGGTGACCAATCACTGGGTGACGGGCTCCTGGTTGCCTCTTCTGAACCGCCAGTCCTCACAGTCTCATTTCCGAAAGGTGTTATTTCACTGCTGCCTCCTTGATAATGTAACTGAATCATTCAATTGAGCATAAAATAGAAATTTGGCTTCTTATCTGCTGGGAAACCAGCTTTACTATTTTCTTTCTGCAAAATACATTTTTCACTATCTTATCTTCTAATAAACAATCCCAGCTCTGCAGGCTGCAGAAATGTTNTTAAAAGGGACCCAATTTGTATTCCATCTTCCTTTGGTGAAGGTATATATTTTTCATAAGCCTGTTCTCTGCTTTTGAGGCATCTCTCCCTCGGTTTAATTTTCATTCCCATCACCCTTTCTTCCCTTGTACAGAACTGAAACACCAAAACACCAACTCCCCCCCCCACCTCTAATGCTTTCTCTTGTTTTAAGAAAAAGGCAATTCGGCCTTAAAAAACTACCCTCCCCTCCTCCGGACCTGCCACACAGCGCTTGCCTAACAGAAACTAAACGTGTCAGTGAAAGGTCATGTATGAATTTTTAAACCTTTCTATCTCACTCAGACTGACATCAAAAGCATTAGCTGTAGCACTAAATCAGGCAGTGAGGGGGAATTAGAATATGCATCAAGTCCCACCGCAGAATGCAACACAGCAGAGGATATTCAGGGGTCCCTCTCGGGTTGGGAGAAGCTGTACCAAAATTCAGTGTCAAGGCACTGATTTCTTGCTCGTCTGCCCTCCTTGGGCAATCGCACCTGGCAGCTGCCTCTTGCAAGGGATCAGTGAAAAACAGTGACGTGGAATGAAAATTTAAGAGATGCATCATGCATTGGTGTCATTGCTGCAAATCAAAAGATGATCTGGGAGGTGATTTCATGATCCCCCCCATACATATATAAGGACTCTTAGAAAGGGACTCATCAGGGAGTGGAGTAATAAGATGAGGGGGGACAGTTTTAAACTGAATGAGAGGAGATTTAGATTAAATAGTAGGAAAAAATTCTTTCCTGTGAGGGCAGTGAGGACCCTGGCCCACATTCTCCAGGGAAGCTGTGGCTGAACGTGTTGAAGCACAGGTTGGACGTGGCTTTGAGCAACCTGGTCTGGTGGGAAGTCTCCCTGCCCAGGGCAGGGGTTTGGAACTGGATGATCTTTAAGGTCTCTTCCAATTGAGCCTCTTCTATGATTCAGTTATGCTGTTGAAGGAATCTAAACCAACAGCTATACAGCAGAAATTCATCATTTTGCTGCTTCTTTGCAGGCTGGTGTCAAGTTCTCATAGTTTGTGTCTCTTCTCCCTAAACAATGAGCTGCATCCCAAAGTGAGAGTGCACAGTATCACCCACAACAACAGAATATGGGCACAGTTCAAGAGGTGATTTATTATTCATTGATCATTTAACAATTTGGCTGCAGAACTTATCCCATCAGGCAAAGCAGCCATTCAAACAGCATGGACATGTTTTAGTTGGGAACAAAGGATGTTCCCACTGAAAGGGAAAGTAAAGTTAAAAAAAAAAAACAAAAAAAACCAACCCAAACCAAACAAACCCTGGCACATGAAGCCTGCCTTGGCCTGTCTGCAAATCGTTAAACTGGGGAGCAGAGATGTTCAGGAACATCATCTGGAAAGCCTGGCACTAAAATGCATGTGGTATCTGGTCTGAAAGCTTTCCTTCCCCATGCTGGGACAGGCTGATGTGGCTTAAGGTTTTCCATTACGCACTGCCAGCTTGGGGTAAATTCCCAGCTGGTCCTACTGAGCCTAATAAGAACTGTCACCAACTGCAATGGGACAAATTCCAAACCTTCAGCAACACATCTTTGACATCTTTGCACAATTTCATCCCCTGTCCCTTTTCAAACTCTCTACCATACCTGACTAGTTTTTGGGGGGTTTTTTTGGACTATTTCTTGATTCCTTTAGAGGACAATGCAATGATTAGAAATTGAAGACTTCTACTTTTAAAAAAACATAACTTCATAAAAATTTAAAAAGTTTTGTGGAAGTGTGTTTATCTTCAATAGAACTCACGTTTCTCATTGCTCTCCAATGTGTGACCACATTTAGTTTCAGCTTTATATTTAATGTCACCCTTTATGTCATAGAGAATATTTAATATGGCACGCTTATATCTAGCGTTTCTAAAAATCACAAATATTTCCTGTTGCATTACAAAGTTTTAAATTGCTGAATTATGTCCTTGTTTCTGAAACAACTGGGGGAACAGGAAGGGGCATGTAACATTTCCGTTTTCTTTAAAAATGCCAACATATTGAATTTTTTCCCATTCTGGATGGAAACAAATTCCAGTGTGTCACAGTTGAACAGAAATTCTGTTTTCCAAACAGCTTCAGTTTCCATCTGTCCATAGTGAATCACTGTCCATCCATCCACACAATCTTTCAGCCTTATTCTTCATCCAGCTTTCTCTCTGTGTTTACATCTCTCCATCTGGCTACCCGTATGCTCCTTGATATCTCCACTTACCCTTCCATGGAGCTAATTTTATACCAGCAGAACATCCACCAAGGAATCGGAGACCAATGGTGTAGTTTTTCTGAGCTCAGAAGGCAAAGTAGCAGAGAAGAACACTTGATGCAAGGTTTGCATCTTTGACTGGAAAATGGCAAGACTGATGAAGAAAAAAGTAGATCCTGAACTGCAGTGATACCCGATGTTTGTTTAACGTGTTTAAGGAGTGGGACTGGACAGAATTATGTGTGCATCTACATATTTCCACACAAAGTACCACAGTCTTTCTTGATACTGAGAGACCATCTCTGTTCAGCCTCTTGTTTCTTCTGGCTTTCACAGTACTTTGGCAGAGGGCCTAGTTTTTCCTAGCTGAAGAAGGCTATAAAGCCATTAGAGTACCCCATGTTGTTCCATATTTAAAATCCACATCAGATCATTGCAATGGTCCATAAAGCCTCCATAAACCTGTGTAATGAGCTGTAGCAAGAGACACAGTGTCTTTTTCCTGGATGGTGTAAGGCCAGCCCCTGAAAAGAGTACCACAACACTATCTGTGTCCTATGCACATTCATGAGAGCATCCGCATGCACCCACCCAGGTGACATACCCAGCTGCCAAGATGCTCTCTTATATTTCTTTTCTCACTAGAAATGTAACCCAAATCTTTTGCTCGCACACCTGGCTGCAAAGGAGTAACTTGACTTAAAGACAGTGGTGGACTACCAGATCCAGCGAGTTTTCTTTGAGTCATCCTCAAAAAGAGCCCAGAAACCATTCCTATCACTTTTCACCCAGTTCAGAATTACAATTAAATCCTTGATTTCAGGCCTTTTGCCAAACTTTCATATCACCCCCTATCCCCATCCCCATTACAGCACGACCTTCTTTTGACTGGATGAAAACTTACAATTCCTTGCATTGAGATGTATTTCACTACACAATTTGTCATTAGAGATGCGCTTGCTAATGTGAATAGAAGGACCAGGATAATCGAAGATCCTCATGGATTTAGAAATTTGAAACTCAGTGAGATAATATCTAACTGCATTAAGCTTCTGTCAATAATCCAATCAAGACTATCACCCAATTAAACCTTCACAAAGAAAAACCCTATGGGAAATAAAAATTGGGAATTTTTTTTAATTCCACTTATTTTTGCCTCTTTTTCTTTGCATTTTCATGTCCTAGAGGCTAAAATATTGGGGGTCATTCTAGTTCTTGTTCACTTGCTAAAGATCTCTTCATTGAGACAGCAACACTTTCTATTTACTTAACAGTGAAAATGTCTGTATTTGCCAGCTAACCAAATTATGTTAAAAGAAAATATGATTTTACATCTCAAAACAGGGAAAATTAGGGGAAAAATGTCAAGTGCTTAGGAAGCAAAAGGGATCTATAACATATATTAATGTACAATCCTACACCAAAGGGCAAAGAATATACTAGAATACATAAATCAGAGAACAACCCAAGTGACAAATGAGTTGTTCTTTTCACTAGATGGAGCATTGGCGAGATTTGAGTGGAGGTGCTGTGTTCAGGTGTGGCACAGTATCCAGGGGAAAGGTGGACAAAACAGAGAGAATCCAGAGCAATGAGAATGATTAAAAAAAAAAAAAAATTTAAAGGGGAAAGACATGTTCCAAAGAATTAAAGGTTCAAAAATGAAGATACAGGACAAGAAATACTGGGCTTAAATTAAAGCAGCAATGTTTCTGTTAGGTTTCAGGAAAACATTTTTCACATTCCAGGAAATGAAACAGTGGAACAGGTTGCTTGAGGATGGTATTGGCTCCCACCACAGGAAGTCTTTGAGAACAAGGTTAAACCAAATTCTGGAATGGAAACAGAGTAGCTGATGCTGCACTTGGTTGAGGAGCAGATCACCTTTGGTGATCTCGCTTCTGTCCATTCTTTCTGGAGATCTGTGACCTACAGATACTCTAATGTGGTCCCTGTGAGGTTTGTCAGGGGTACCTGAGATCCTAATTTCTTCTGTTCACATCCTCAACTCTGACCAAGCTTCCTTTTAGTTGTGACTGAAGCAGGATTTCTGGATACTCTCCTGAAAGGCTTCTAAAGCCCTGCTAAACACAGAGCATGTTGGGTATCCCATTTGGCTCTGACACTTTTTAAAAATCTAGTTATTATTTAAAGTTACTGTGCCAGCAGTTGTATTATTAATATTATTATTTATTATTTATGAAGTGCCGAGTGTGTGCTAGATGCTTATATGACTATACACTGAGTTACGCTGGAGTTGCACAGTCTAGTGAATTACGATGTAATGTTATTACCTGCAGCCTTTGCATGAGAATGATATTTTTCATTTCCTGTAGTTGGGTCCTCCATCATGAGATGGTATGAACATGATCTGTGAGTTTTAAGTCATTAATGTACTAGACGTGACACCAAAATGAGACAGACAGGGAAACGGTACCCTCATTTTACAGGTGGAGGCTGATGTCGGGGCTCCAAGGAAACTAAACATCCTGGTGTCACGCAACAAAGCTCTCAAACCATTGTAAGCTTCTGGTGATATTTACTGACCTGAATGACATAGTTATTGTGGTTGGAAATGGAAAGTCTTCGTTCCTTTGTGGGCTCAGACGGCTTGGCTTGGCTGAGGTCCTGTATCAACGACACCCATACACTCATTACAATACACAAATGCATTCCCTTTCACAGCAACACCCTGCCACTATTCAAGGCAAAGACAGACTCTTCTTCTACAAGACAGAAGAATACGTGTCCTTAGATTTTCTGTATTCCATTCAATACTTGCCACTCTATTGCTACGCAATCGTTCACACAGCTGTTCTAACAGGAGTAAATCTGCATATCTTTTGATCTATTTTATGCAATATTTATTCCTGCTTTGCACAATATTACTTCATAGTTTCCTAACTTCTTAATTCCTGAAACTTTGGAGGTGCACCGTTGTCTTCATGTAAAGACAGTCAGGTGGAATACAAAAGAACTTAAAACTATCAGCAGTCAGAGAGAGGCACCTTTATCCATTTAAAAATATGAATTATATATTTTTTTTAAATCATCAACTGATCAGCTCTCACATCTACACCATAAGAGTAGGACATTGCTATGTCCATACCTCCAACTACAGTTTTAATCGGAAGAGAGACTGCTCTCTGGTTTAATGAGGTAAATGAGACCTCCGGTAATATTGTCTGTGTAATTGACATAGTTCTCAGGGAAACATTACACTTTATAATGAAAATACTGTATATAATTAGGATCTAATAGGAAGAAAATAGTAATTAGGCAGAATTAACTGAACAGAAGCAATCAAGCAAATAAAGGTTATTCTCTGGAGAGGACCCTTCGGGGTTCAAATGTGTACATCCTGTGATTGTAAAGAAGTCACAGTAATTAACAAGAGTCTTTTCATTGCATAAGAATAGCCTAACTCTGGCTACTGGAATGACCCCTGCAAATCAGAATGTGTTATTTCAGTCCCGTGCTTCTGCAGGCATTGTGGGAAGGAGGTTGTATCCAACACTTGCACAATGGCTTTCATAGAGGTTATGAAGGCATCAAGACCTTTAATTCTGTCCTTGCCCCAGCTTTTGTTGGGCCCCTGTTGCTTTTTCCTTTCAGCTCTTGCTCACCAGATTTTCCAGAGCAGTTGCTGTACATGAATTTCACAGTAACACTAATCCACATAAGATTTCACAGTAATAAACAGATTAAACAATGGTCCAGGCATTTTCCCTGGAATTACCAGAGTAAGTCTAGCCAGTTAAGTATAGGTCTGGCTCACTCTTACCCACATAGGAAACCTCCAAGCTTGTCCTCTGAGAGTCTCCAGCCCCAGTTCTGGTTCATGGCTGTGGGCACAGCAGGAGCGTTCCTGCAGTCTTAGGAACATCTCAGCTTCTTATCCATGCTATCTGAGCAAAGGAAACAGCACAGGACCATGCCTGTTCCGCCTCCACCCATGCAGAACTATCCTGAGAGCTTATCCTTCCCAGGCACAGAGTGGACAATTCAATCCCGTACCCAAACTGACAAGGTAGGCAGAGAGCACACAGGCCATGGTCCTGAGCCCATTTCTCTTCTAACTATGTTGACAAAAAGCAAAGAGGATCCAGTTTTACCCAACATTAAGAAATTCATCAGTATAAAGCTTCTTGAGCTTTGAGCCATTTCCATCAAAGAAGACAGATAACCACTGGTCCAGTATAGTATGAACAGATACCAATATGACACAGGATATTCACAATAGCAGAGCTCTTAGTACAATAGTTATATGATCATTATGGAAATTGACTTTCACTTTGTGCAGTAACTTGCACCCCTCTCAAAGCCACTCACCTGCTCTGGAACCAAGAAGCTTGCCCAGACACTGTCACCTGAGCACATTTCAGTTCCCCTGTGAGCGCAGAGTGGATCTCATTGCAGGTAACATCTTCTCAAGGATTTCTTCTGAGTTATCTTCAGAGGCTGACAGCAATGGTCAGACAAAGGAAAGCAACAAATACCATCCAAGGAACAAAGGGGTGATGGTGGTTTTCTTCTGCCCCCTTTTCTCTACAGGAGTCAATCAGGGACAAAGCAGAAACACCTGCTTTTTAGGTGAGCACAAGAGGCTGAAGGCACAGCCACTGCTGATCTAAGATCTGTCAGGAGAGAGCTCAGAGAAGTGCATAACATGAAAGAGGATGAAACCAATACTTCTCTTAAGCAAAAATGATAACTAGACAAAATAGATGAGCCCAGGACTCGCTTTAAAGCAGTTCCTATTGCATAACAATAGTCCTTCTATTCCTATCTATTTTTCTACTTTATTTATCTATGCATTGATCTTTCGTATAAAGATTTACTACAACTCTCAACGTAACATTTAGCATAAATTAACAGCAAGAACAGCTTAATGGATTTTTTGTTTTCGTTCACATAGATCAAAAGTGAAGTTCTCACACAGCTCCCAACTTGGACAAGATTTTCTTAAATTACACAAACTTTTCCTAATGAATTTGCTCCTTCAACCAGTAACACATGTGGCACCAACCAGAAACTTTTCTTGTCTCAAGACTTATTAGATTTGGAACCATTTCTCACACTTATCCTTTCACAAAGCATCAGGTGTTGTCCCTTAAGAGGGTAAGTAAAACATGTTTCTGCAATGTGATGCCCAGCGAACCATTTCATCTTTGATCTTTCAAGTTCTCTCACTGGAACTTAATTCCCCTTTTATGCAGGAGTAGATGCACTGATTTCAGTGGGAAAAGTACTGCTCTGTGTCAGAGGATTTCAGCCCATTATCCTTGTATTTAGGTCCATCAATTGTACCTGGTTAAAGCAAATCTTCTGGAAAGGAATCTAGTACCGATCTGAAGACTTCGGGATGGAGTATCCAGCAAGTCTGTTAGCACTTTGTTCCAATGGTTAATTGTCCTTATTGTTACAAAATATGTCTTCTAATTTGAATTTGTCTGGTTTTAGCTTTCAGCCATTGGTTTTTATTACACCTTTCTCTACTTGATTAGAGTCCTTTAGTACCCACTGTTTTCTCCCAGTGAAGATACTTACACCCTTTAATCAAGTCACTTATCAGACTCTATTTTGATAAGTGTTTTGGTGAATTGAGGTTAAAAAAAGCTATCAACAAAAGACACAAGGAGAACTCATGGATGGTTTTTTTTCTTTTTAAATCTGAAATCTCAGTGCAGAAAAAAAAAGAAAGGGAGAATTTTAATTAGTTTTTTCATAACTTTTTCTTCTAGTTTTGAATTTAAAGCTTCATTTTTTAAAAATAAAATAATATTTCTGAAAATACATTTGGCTTTTTTTTCAGTTGGCAGGTGACTGAAATGGAACTATTTTTCCCTTTGCCTAGGCTTTTTCATCTAGTGACTTAGATCTCTGTTTATAGTCCACAAAGTAAAGCAAATGAAACTCTGTCACAACCTCTCTAGAGGTAGTCCATACAGAAGATAAGATTTTGCATTCTACTTGTAGGCCACTTAATTCCTGAAAGAAACATTTTTCTTTTCTTTGTTCAGCATGTTCACCATAGAAGAAAAAGTGATTTTAGACCATTGCGGTATTAGGTTTTGAGCATGTCTCAAAGAATGCTTTCTCTTTGCTTCAGAACATTTCGTTTCCTTTTTTTTTTTCTTTTTTTTTAAACAGAACTATTTGCTCAAATTAGTGCAACTTTGTTGCTGTTTTTAGCACAGATCTGAAAGGCCATTTTCCCAATAAAATGGTCACTTCTTAAAACTTTAGATCAACCCCTAAAAAATAATACTACCCCCCACTCTTTTGTGATGACTTTGAGACCGATACGTAAAAAATATCCTATGGCAGCTAAGAAATCATGTTATTATTGTTCTATATTATCATGGAAAAAGTATGATCCAGGCATGTATCTAATAGCCACCGATGCACACCAAAAGTGAGATGAAAATGCTCAGCAAGTTCAAAGTTTGTGGTCCAATTATGTTCTGTCTTGCGGGTGCTCTATAGGGGGTGAAAGTAATGTCCCTCAAACCACTCCATATCATGGCAATATCTAACAAATCCTTTGGCACTCCAGCAAGGAGTTCAGAGCAAAAGTATCATCAGCTCGAATAATTACTGCCCATATTAAGTGTTTTAATATTGCAGATGGATGTAAAAGGCAAAGGACAGTGGCTCAAACACAAAGAGCCAGCAAAGTACAACCTGGGGAAGGCCACAGATATCCAACACGTTGTCCTTTTCCCTGTTCTGTTCTCTGCAATATTAAACCACTTAATCTGTAATTGCTCAAGCTTATGATGCCTTTGCTTTGAACTCTCCATAAGAGTACCATAGGATTTGTCAGGTGTTTCTAAAACAAAGTCTACCAGGAGGCTGAAAGGTCTCTTAGTAGCTATGACAATGGCTTAATGGAATATAATTTCCAGTAAAGGGAACCAATTTAATATTTTCACATATCATGTAAGCAAGGCACCAGCCGAGAGAAAGGAATGAAAATTATAGCAAGAGGCAATCAAGATGAACAGAGCTGTAAAATCATACCTCACCGATGTGCACTACACTTACTGCAGGAACTCGGCTTAGATATGATTCACGTTTTCTTCTCAGTGAGGACAGCACAGCTTGATGAAAAGGCACACCAGTCTCGGTGCCTGGCACAGCTGGGTTTCAAACTGGCCATGCCAGTGATCTCCCAGATGACACTCAGGAAATCATTTCTTCCCTTCCATGCTGTCTTCGTGCTGTTTGTCTTGTCTTGTCTTTCAAGGCTGGAAACTCTTTTCTGTAATGAAACTCACATGGTTCATAAGCTGTGATAGAGACATCCTTGAGGTGATGCTTGAATACACTGAATGAACAGGCAGGGAAGGGAGATATGGACTGTCTGAGGTTCCTTAAGTATGCTCAAGTCTTGTGATTCTTCCCCTTGTGAATCCTAAGACGCGGTCCTCTTGTAGATCTTCCACATTTTAGGTGTTTTTCTGTCCAAAACTCTTTGACCATGGTGAGCCAGGCAGCTCTCAGCCTCCTCCCTGGCAGTGAACACATCACAGACAAGGGGGTGAAGCCCCCTCCATGTGCATAGGAGTAGATTTTGGAGAGTCTGAAACCAAGTCCAGCAAGAAGATTTGGCATTTGTCCAGCAAAAGAAGATGGATGATGGAGATATTTATAATCATCTGTTCCTATGCACTTGTGAGCACATGCTTGTAGGGCCCTCATGTAAACTTATGCAAGAAGAAGATATGGTGAAAGTGTTTTTTCCAGTCAGAAAATCTGTCACAGAAGACACACAGAAGAGGTTTATTGGTGATGTGTCTTGTGGCTTGTGTTTCCTGAGTTCAGGCAATAACAGTCTTGCCACCAAAAGAAAAAACTTGTTATTCCCCTGTTATTTTTCCCTATTTATTCCTTGGGTTTGGTGGCATATGTTGCTTCCTCTTGTGTGAAATGTTTTCTACTCTCAGATTGTTTCTCTGAAAAGGAAATCTTCCCTGTGGCATCTCTCAGGAGCATTTGCAAAAGTTCACATGGTTTCAGAAGTCTGGAGTGCAGAAGTGTTTAGCCCGATTCAGCTGCCCAAATAAATAATTGCTTTTCAGCATTCTACAGATGTCCCACTCCTGTTCTTTGAAGGAAATATCTGAATTATTGAAATAAGATAGAGTCAGGATTATGAGAGGAAGTACCATCTTATGATTAAAGCATTAGTCTTGAATTCAGGAGATATACATTCAGTTTCTGACTCTGCCACAAATTTTCTGTGAAGCCTTAGGCTTATCACAGAAGTTGAGATCCATAAGCTACGCAAAATTTTTAGAATAAGTAAGGTGCCTCGGCTCCTGCTACAGTCAGTGGAGTTTGAGCGAGAGATCTCCAAAGAGAGCTTCATCCCACCCTATGATACACGACTAAGATACGTGAAGTGATTCACATTCTGGAGGTGTTTCTCTGCTTAATGCTAACAGGACTCTAAATGACAAAGTTGGCCTAGATACCTTTTAGATGGCTAAAATTAGGTGAGATTACTTCCAGCCTTTGTCTCACTCTGTGCCTCAGTTTCCCACAGGAAGAGAGCTGATGGCAACGCTTCCTTCTTCTGGCCTTTTGAATTTACTGGATTTTAAACATTTCTTTAAAACCAACAGTAATACATAGCCTGACTTCAACTGAGTCTTAGTAATTCAGTTCTATAAATAGCACAAATACTTGTTTGGAATTCCAGTAACCACAGTGTCTGAACTCCACAAGCACAGCATAAAACCAAGGGATGGCCAGAGAAACAGGGTTTACTTGATTAAAAATGTTAAGAGAAATGGGCGGGAAATTACCTGGCTACGTTCATTAAACATCTGAAGTATCTCAGGCAAGTTGGATGAAATTAGAACAAATTACTAAAATGCAAGCACAGATTTAACTTTTATGACAGTGAATATATGTGCAGTAACTTGTAACTAGAGCAGGTTGGAAAATGTTCTGCTGGATTTTTTTTTCTGACAAAAAATCGCATTTTATTGAAATCAAACTATCCTGAGGAACGTGTCAATTTAAGTCTTTTTTATTTTTTCTAAGGAATTGAACTGAACTGAAATGTTCCAAATAAAGTTCAACTTTATCAGAACAGAACGTTTCAAATTTTCGGAGGTTGAAAAGACTCCATTAAAAATATTTTATGCAGATCGGTAATGCTTAAAATACCAAAACTGGAAGACAGTACTTGGCATTGATCAAAAATAGTGCACTGAGTAACCACAAATTATGTTTTCTAGAAAACTTATTTTGGAAGAATTTACTTTCCACCTCTTAAAAAAAAAACAAACCCACAACCCAAAATCTGAAAGGGCAGAACTCAAACAGTGCTCAATATTGCTTCTGCTCTGCTGCATGAAGCATTTAACAGGAAGCAGATGTATCTTCATTTTTGTACGTCACCCACTGTTTTAATATATGGATAAGAGAAGGAAAACAAGAGCTTGTATCATAAGCATTTCTGTTGACAAGTTATTAACAAACCAGCTACGGAAGATCACAGCTGCCAGTGATATATCAGACTGTAAGAGCCACCTTCAGAGGCAGAAAGATGATTCTTGTAATTCCTTCAGGGAAGAGTCTCTCAGCTTCCTTCTCAGAAGCAAATAAATCTGCTCAGTCTTCTCCTTCGTGGTGTCCTGTTTAACGTACCAGATTTCTGCCGAGTCCTTTTTTTGAACATCTATGTAGCACATCAGACTCTCAGTGTCCTCTACCCCTCCCTACTTGGCAATTCCCTGAGAATCAGTCTGGTTTCCTTCTGTAGCACACTATCCCCCGAGATTTCTAATTCACATTCTCCTTGGTGAAAGCCCTGCAGCGCTCAAGCAAGAGAGAGCTAAGGCAGCTCCTGAACTCCATGTTTGACAGACTCTGAAGACTCATTTCATCAGCCGTTAATCTCCCACAATCCTCTAAGCTTTATCTGTTAAGACTGAAGCAAGCAATGCAGCTTTGCCATACTTTAGACTTGTTATTGGTTTTCATAATTTTTCTCAAAAGAACATAAGACTAAATCAATCTCTCATCCCTAATATGTTGATAATAATTTTGAAATATTTAAAGCTTCTCTTCTGAAAGCTCTCTCCTCTAGTGCTTTCTTCGTTCTTATTTTGGTGTTCCTTTTTCCTCTGTCAGACTTTCTGAGGTTGTTCAATCGTCTCATGGCCAAAGACTCCCCTTTTTGCTCCTGCTTTCCATCCTGAAATTTGCTTCAAAATTTCCTTTTTATCATTACATTTCTCCATCTGTATTTTCATACTTCACTTACCTTCCCACAGCTGACTTTTGAGGCTCCATAATTTTTGGGTACCTACCTACTACAGTAGTTACCCATGACTATAATGACTATAATGACTAGAAGGCAAATCTCTTGTCAATTGGACACTCCTGCATCAAACCCTGTAAAATTAGAAATGTCTCCCGATACTGCAGAGATCTAATCATTCCAAGGATGAGACTTGCAGCAGATCCAGACCCCTAAGAGATATAAAATTAAAATAGATGTGACTTTGACGGCGGTGGAAGCATACTGCTTTGATCTGCAAAATAAAAAGAACCTTCTTTATTTCCAGAGTTTACTGAACCACCCTCTGTTACCTACAGTAACTTAGGCTCAGCATTTGCTTGCTGTTTTATCTATCTAGATTACAGCTCTACCTGCTACATCCATCCCAAGGTGTTAAGCCACATCCACTTTGGTGTTAAAAGAAGCTCTCACAGAATTAAGCTGGTTTGACTGACCTATGGGATTGAAAATAGTCTCTAGACAAGCTCTAATGTCATTGCAGCAAGTATGCAGTGCTTCTGGACCAGGCTGCTTACTGCTGATATTTATTTTTCCCCGATGTGAATAACTGTGCAAGATAGGGAGCAAAGTCCCATGGCACTGTATCCCTGATACGATGACATATTGAACTCTCACGTGAAGTAATAAGAACTGAAGTTGCTCAGCACCGGAGACGTGCAGGCCCCAGATCTCTGTGTGGCATCCGCCTGCTTATAGAGATCAAGGCAAGCAGAAAGCAACACGATATTTAACAGAGGAATCTCTGCATCCCATTGCATACTAATTAGACACTAGACATAGATACATCAGGAGAAGCAGAGGGAGGAAGGAGGAGAAAAAAAAATCTCTTGGCAAGACAACGTTGCATTTCAATCTTTCACCTTCGCTGGGTAATGGGATGTGATGGAACATTAAAACAAACAAACAGCTTTTGGTGTTTACAAGAAATGTTTAAATGGGAGATCACGAGCCAGAGGTGCTCCACAGAACATCTGGAGTACTGGAAAACAATGCGATTACGCAGATGAGTCACATTCATTAGGCTATAAAATCTCCAGTAATGAATGTACGAAAGGGACTTTCATGTGGATTGCCATCTATAGACAAAAAAAAAGCAACCAACCCCCCAGATAATCAACTTGGCAGTTGCTTCGCTGCCCACCCCCTTTTCCTCCTCCCCTTTGAAATGAGATCCCCAGTGTAATTACAAAGCTTTGTGCTTGCAGCTCAAAACCCATGTCCCATGCACAGGCACAGATCCATCTGTGGGCATCAACTGGGGAGAATGGGAAGCAGGGATACGTGCCTGCGTGTAGCATCGCTCAACAGTCACTGGAACAACATGTTCAGCATCTTCATCTTCCCCATACACTCACCACCAGCAGTGGCATGGGATACTTCTTGTCCATATGTCCCCCTCCTGATGATCTCACTGACAGCATAGACATCTCTTAGGCAGGAAAAGACACAATTTTAGGGGTGCCTAGGGTTGTCTACTGAGTGGCAAGGTGAGAGAGGATGAGAATCAGTTGTTCGTTGTTTCTTTGAAACTAGCAGAAGATGATAATTAAAAGTACATTTTCTTCATGTGATGTGTGGCTCAGCTGTGGAACTCCTTGCCACAGGACACAGTTGGTGTTGCAAGTTTGTATGGGTTCAAGGGGAGGTATTGACTATGAGGACCCTGCTTCTAGCCTAGAGAGGCTCAGAGCTGCAAATTACCAGGACAGGAAGGGCGCAGGCAGAAGCATCACTATGGGATTTCTCTGTTCCAATAGTCCTCATGTAAGACTACAAGAGAGAGAGCACTGGGCTGAGTAGGCTTTTGTTCCAATGTAGCTTCTGTATTTCATCATTAGTGACTTGTAGGAACTGAATGTGCATCAAGAGTGAAAACCAGACTCTGTTATTAAATCATTCCCCATATATCGCTGGCCAAGAAAGAGTCAGAAGTTTCAGTCGTGGCCACAGGAATATTATGTAGCAGCCAGAGAAGAAAAGATTCCCTTCACCTATTCTAACAATCTTAGTAGAATTTCTTTGATGAGATCCCCTAAATGGCTGGGCTGCCTCCCTCAAATCTTGGCCCTGGACACATCACTCTAACCAGCAGGTCAGAGATGGCAGAATTTTCGCCAAAGCAAGGTTAGCAATTGCTTTGACAGATGTTTCAGGATCTTTTATCACATTAGAATTATTGGATGTTGTCAGCTAAACTGAACAGCATCACAGCCCCCCCTTTTAGCTCATTCTCGAACACAGATGTTTTAAAATAACCCTCTTGTGGGTTTTATCTGTTGCTGCTGCCTGTGTAACATATCATCACTTCTTGAAAGTCCTCATTACTCGGAGGATTTTTTTTTCTAAAGGCCCATTTGTAGAGTTGGCACCTTTTTTTCATTTCCAGTAGATCTATTTCCCTCTGGACCATGTCTGTCTAGGGAGATCTCATTCAAGGACAATTGGGCTTCAAATTGGGAAATCAGACTGCTAAATCCCTTAGTTATCTTTGAAAATCCCATCCTTGAAGCTTAAGTCAGATGAGAACTTCATCTGCTTTCTGTAATTTGCTGGTTTTCAACTCCATTTCTGGAAGGATTTTTTTTTCTTCTGGGGATAGGACTGTCACCTTCATACAGAAATTAAATCAGTTCAACAGAATAAACAATAATTACATTTCCATAGGAAAATATATTTTCTATTTTCTGTTTCTCACTGAGGGTTAAATAACTAAATCATTGCAATTGCTTTATTTTCTTTGCCTTTTGAGTTACCTGAGCTGTTTACATTTCATTCACATCACATATTATATTTTCTCATTCCTGGCCCTGTGTCTGGAGCATCACTTGGGGAATTACGAGCCTGGAGAACTCTACCCAGCTTTGTCCCTCATTGGCCACATCTCTCATCATCACTTTGCTTCTCACCAGTTCAGATTCCTTATCTGTAAAACACCGAGACACCATTAGCATGCAGTAATTAATATTTATAAAGTGCTTTGACATCTTCACATAAGTACAAAGCTTTCTGATAAGAGAGAGAATGCAAATGTCACATATGTTACTTGCACATAAAGGCTTGAAAGACCTGTCAGTGCTGGGTCCGTGATTCCCAGCAGCACCGCGTGATGCATCAGGCTCAGAGCAGAAGCACCACAGCAGAGAATCACAGAATCATAGCATGGTTAGAGTTGGAAGGGACCTTAAAGTTCATCAAGTTCCAACCCTCCTGCCCTGGGCAGGGACTCCTCCCACCACACCAGGTTGCTCAAAGCCCCATCCAGCCTGGCTTTAAACACTCCCAGGAATGGGGCAGCCACAGATTCTCTGGGCAACCTGGGCCAGGGTCTCACCACCCTCACAGGAAAGAATTTCTTTCTGGTATCTAATCTAAATTTCCAGAGAGATCTCCAGCCAGGCTCTGCAGACTGGGTGTGGGTGGCTGCAATGCTTCTATCCAGCATCAGCACGGCAAGATTGGAAGAAATAAAGTAAAACAGTCTTATTTTTAAATGGGGGCAAATCAAGGCACACAGCAATTTAAGGGTAGAGTTAATTGGAAAGAAGCTGGTCCTGTGCTGTATTTCTGAGATTACAGGGATGAAGACTGGTGTCTTCCACTGTGAATAAGGATGGAAATGTGAGGTCAGTTGCGAGTAGGGAAGGGGAATGGGTCAGATGGTTTCAAACCCAGATATTTGTTTTGCTGTTCACTACAGCTTCAAACTGTAAAAAATAAGAATATGGTTTTGTTCACAAAGTACCTAACTGGGACACTTGACAATTTCAAAATGTTTGGGATAGTTATATTTTTAGTATCAGAGAATTTAAAAACTTGTCAAAATGGCTCTCTTTCTGGGGAAAAAACCCACACCAGTGTAAAAAAATCTGAACTTTCTTGGGCTACCTGTCACCTGTCACCTGGATGTATTTGCACAGCCCCTGTACAGTGCTGTTTCCCCAAACCAATGCCTGCCATTCCCTATGGAATAGGAAACATACTAATCACCCAGTAGCACTTACAGCGATGAAGTAGGTCCTTTCTCACATATCCAAAATTAATCAGGAGCGTCTCTTGGACAGGAGGTCTCTGGATATGTGTGTTCACCTCCTCCCTGCCTGGCAGCAAGCAGAAGTGTTGCCTGCAGGGTCGTGGCGACCTGGTTCAGGAACGGCACGTCGGCCAACCCCAGGCCGCTCGGTCCATCAGGTCGCAGACACCAATGTGGTGGACGGCAAATGGCGTTTATTGATAGAGAACACGGCATTATATAGTCTGGGTTCACAACATCACTTCCGTCTGCTTACATCCTGAACTAAGTGCTAAACGCTATTGGCTATAGGGAGAGGGGGGGCCTATCTTTCCGTACATCGCGAGATCTTCCGGTCGCCAGACCCTGTACTGCAACACAGAAGCTCCCAAACCACCTGGACTTTCAGCTACCACTGCGCAATAACCCCCACAAAAAGCCTTACATTCTCTTTGCTGTAGAGCAAAGACCATAAGGTCACCACAGACCATGGGGACAAAATCTAGGTCTCAATTCCAGCCATTTTTTTCCCAGATAAGAGTCTCGGAGGCTGACGTTAGAAGTGGGTACTGAGAAGAGAGACTCCAGCCTCCCCCAGGCAGGGGCTTACATTCACCCAGACGTGGGCTCACCACTGCCTCAGCCTAACAATGTCACAGTGCTCCCCGGGATAAATGGACTTGATGGATTTCACACTTTAAGGCTTTTGCTTTGAAAGAACCCCAGCTTTTATCTTAGCAAAGTACAGCTTTGTAGCCTAAAAATAGTCCACCCAAGCTCCTTCCATCGGAACAGCAGAAGATGAGCTGGCGACTCTCAATTTTTGGTGCTTCTCTATCAGAAAGATGAAACATTTTCCCTGTAATCCTCCAAAATGGAATTTTTAGGGTTTTGGAGGTTACTGGAAATTTCCCTGGCAGCTGGTCAAATATGTGATCCCATTAGAGCTTCTTAGATGAGGAAGTGTAGCTTGACTCAGAGACAAAATTAAGATGAGAAGGGGGAGCATGTCACGGGAAGAAGAGAAGTAGAGATAGAAAAGGAAAGGAAAAAATCTCCCACAAACCAAGAAATTTAATCTACCAGAGTGTGTCTTCCTTTTACAGAGGAAGACGAGAAACTACATCCAACTGCCCAAACTCTCACTATGAATGAGCAAGAAGCAGCTCTGTTCCCTCTGCATAAAGGAGTGAGAACATGGGGATGCCCTTTCAGTTCTGTGAGAAGCCAGGGAAGGCCAGGTATTGCCTCTTTCCTACTGACAGGGCTCGTAGCACCAAAAATCAGAGAGCACCTGGCAACCTGGAATTAAAAAAACCAAAAGCCTCCTGGATCCCAAGCTCTGTGCTAACTGCTTGTCCGCTCACTTAGCACCACACAGGCAGCAAGGGGCCGCCGGAGCTCTTTTTGTTAGCAAGAGAATAGGAAAAGGAATCGTGTTTTACACGCTCCATTGTGATTCCATGAATGGCTTCACAGGACATAATGTGCGGGGCTTGTTCAGGGCGTCAACAAGCATCTCCACATCCTGGTGGTACAACCGCTCTGAACAGTTGCTCTGACCCAGGAGGGAGAGGAGGGGGCAGGGGCTCTGTGGTGGGTGCTATGGCACTGCTGCCCAGCCCCAAGCTCTGCAGTGGGCTTGGGGAACAGTGTTTAAGCCCAAGCAATGGGCTGCACCAGCCCCATGTGCAGAAGACCCATCACAGGCATGCACGTGGCTGCTCTCCATCAGATTATCCATCAGGAGACATCAGTGTTCCCTACAAGTCCAACACGCTACAGTCAAGGGAGGGCCAGATCCTTCCCTAGGAGGGATGTTGAATTTCAGCAGCTGCCTGTTTTTTATTATTTGGTATGAGACTTACCCATGAGCCGGAAATGAAGTTCTTAGTATTTCTATTAGAGTGGCAAGACATCAAGACTCCACCCAGCATCATTTTTTACCTAAATGGATACTCACTCTCTGCTCCATGGTATTAATGAGGAATATTTGTCAGTTAGAGTAGGCAGTGCGGGTTCAGATAAAATAAAAAATCTATTTCTGCCCCCTCCCACCTCCCTGATGGCGATAGTCTGACCTGCTGTCCTGCCCACAGCTGAACTGGGCTGAGGTTTCCCCCTAATAACCATTCCCATCCCCA
>VXBJ01001854.1:731072-742053 GCA_013400055.1 Nycticryphes semicollaris | reverse complement strand
CCTGCCAGTATAACTGCACATATAATAATTTCCTAAACTGGCTTCTTCAGACTGGGGCAAAATCGAAAAACCTCCTACCAAAATTGACTTAAGTGCTTGGGTCTGCACTGTGCATGATCATCATTCATAAAAACCCAGCAGAGCAAAATCTACCTCCTTGCTGCATCCTTCCAGCTCTGCTGTCCTCAGGTAGGCCAGATTTATCCCTCCAAACAGCATTTTGGGAAAATGGGGCAGATGGAGTGCCAGCTCATGCTCCCATCACAATGGCAGCTCCACAGTGCTATGGGGAATCAAAATCACTACACGCTTGTATTAATTAGCAGCAAAAACTGCTATGACTCTGAACACCCAGAAGGAGTGGATCTGATGAGCGAGTACAGGCTGCTTCTGCATAATCTCATTTTAGATCAGAACCCCAATTTAACTCAGAGCCAACGGGGTACTTCATAATAGCGCCAGCCTGCACAGGTTTAACTATGCCAGCGACATGAGGAATGCAGAAAACGCTGCAAATAAATCCCCAGTTTCAGGAACAGGATGTCATTCCAAGTGGCAAGCCCTGTTCAGCATGGATTTACGACCCCCGCGGAGGCATCCACTGCCATCTGCTTTCTCCCAGCCCCGCCAAGCAGCCTGCCTGAGACGTGCAGGCTTGGTCCCTCCGTTCGAGCCTCCCAGAGTGCTCAGAAGGCTTTGCACCGGGCAGGCTGCCCCGCTTGGTAAGCTCAGCAGCTGCAGGTTAAAAAAGGATATTAAAGTGGGTTATGCCTTGTGATAAAAGGGGACTAGCGTTCCCTAGGAGGAAAAGGGCTAAGCACAAGACCGAAAATAGCCATGTTTTCTCAAGTCTCTATGTCAGAAATCTATCTGTATGTGAGTCCATGCATGCAGCTTATACATTCGCAGAAGCCCGTATCTGTGTAAATAAGACTTTATCTGTATGTGTGTGCCTCACTCTCCTAAATCGACTGAGTTTTAATGGCCAGATTGAAAAGCCACTAGTGAATTTCTCTAACTGTAGGCAGCCAGTTTGGGGTGCCTCATTCACACCCTACCACACTTGCACCCTATCACACTCATTCACACCCTATCACACTCAGTCCTATAAATAACAGCATCACCATGGCAGGAAATATTTTCTCATTAGCACCCCATACACAGTCTCCTCTCTCGCTTCCACTCCTTCCCATTGGCACAGAGCTGGTGTCTCTTGTATTTTTTCTTGCAACATTCCCTTAAAGACCCATTGATGTCTTCTTGAGACCATTTGCAAGCAGGAGAAGGAGAACAGAAAAAGGCATCCAGTGGAAGGTGTCAGATGATAGCTGGAGATGTATCACATGCCTTCCTTCCCCTGACCCACAACTGAGCGCTGCTGCAAAAACAGGCTCTGCAAAACATCAGGTTCATCGCTGTTACAGCTGGAAATGACCTCTTAGATCATGCAGCCCAGCTCCCTGCCTCTCAGGATGACTCCCTGGTGTACGCTTTATGCTGTTTTGTCCAGCCTAATTATCCATCCCTATTGTTAATGGGATGGAGCACCAAATTCTTCTGACTGCTGCCATCTTTCAGGGATGTTTTACTGTTCTTCCCTTCCTGGAGGTTTATATGGTTGAGTTTTGAGACTACATTATTTTAGGCCCTGACACTTAAGGCACTGAAAGACAGGAAGTGTCCTGATGGTCTTCACTTCAGTGTAACATGGAAACTGTAGCTAGAAATTGGAGATCTTTGAGCATTGAAATAAAAAGCAGAGCTTTTGGAATAGATTAAGTTATGTGATAAGGAAAAAGTTTTGCCGTTCTGTGCTTTGAATTTGGGAATGGAGGTTTCCCTGCCTCATGCATACACCTGTGTTGCAGGTACTTCTTTCTTCACACACACACTATTGTCTGTACACATGTGGGCAGGCACACAGGCATGAATACACACACTGGCACAAAGTCTCGACTGCCACATCACAGCCTGGCAAGCAGCTTGGTTCTTTTCCCCCCATTTCTTTTGTGTCCAGAGACTGAAGCAGCCTGGAAGCCTGTCACGCCATGGCAAAGCTCTCATAATAATTCCCATTCGGTCTAAGTTCTTGCCCTGTCCTCCTCGTGCACCAATGCCTCTGCCCAGGCTTTACGCTGGAACATCTGGCATGTGTCTTTCATTTCTAGCCTGATTTCCAAATGAAAGGAGGCTTGCATCTTCTCTCTCAGACTGTCTTTTTGTCAGAGTGGGCAAGAATATGAGGTTTCGATGTGTTTCACGTAAACAAGTCATTGAGTAAAGGAAAGAGTGTTGTTAATGAACCTCAGCCCTTGATTAGCATGCTCAGGGATCAGGGATGCTGCAAATGCACCCATCTCAGGAAAAGATTCAAGAGTCAGTCCATGAGACCAACCTCTTGAGACCAGGCTCCCTTCAGCCCATAGCTGAGCAATCTCTGGCTTCCTCCTGAAACATCTCTGGCTTCCTCCCACCAGAATATCAAACTCAGCTCACCGTGTGCTGTCAGGGACCAGCTCTCACCCTTGCAGTCCAGAGGGAAGATCCTCATTGTCAGCTCAGGTTGCTCCCAGGGTCTCAGGGAATATCCTCTCCCCCTGCCACCCTCATTCTCATTTTCCAGAACACACTGTGCTTTTATCTTGTGTCAGGAAGTTCCCCACCATCCCCCTTTGGCTTGGCTTCCTTCCTGGCCCACATGCATCTGCTTCAGCATCTGTGTCAGGGCTTTGCTATAATTATGGTCTCCTCTGCTCCCACCCCCACTGTCTTTCCAAAATTCCTCGCTTCAGACGTTCATGTAAATCTGTTTCGCATCATGTGGTGCTTCAAATTAAACTTAGAAATGTTTCTTTTTAGCCTTTTAACTAGCTCCTGCAGAGGTGTGTTGCAGAGCAGGGGATTTCACAGCTGTTTCAGGGAGCCCTGTGGCGTGAAAAGGCAGGTGGCACTGTTTATGAGAGGGGAATCCATCACCTCTTGACTCATGTGTCTGTCCTGCCACACGGGTAGACCACTAAGGTCTTTCCTTTGCAGAGGCTCCATTTCTGTGGTCATAAATGATGCTAACAGCCTTGCCTCTAAGTCTTTTCTTTGCACCCTTAACAAAGCAAAATTTTGATTTTTTTGACTTAACTGTCTCCTTAAGATACAGGCGACTACTGAAAGTGCAAAACCATCAGCAACTTGCACTCTTTCTGGGGAAATTAAATCGAGAAATGGTGTCAGTAAGAGGCAAAAGAAGGGAAAGGCCACCACTTTATTTCCCAATGCTCCACTAACACCTCTGAGACCTCCACACCTGAACCTGCCCAGGGGCAGCTGGAACCAGCCAGTGCCTTTTCTTCCTTTGCCATCACGCTGGTGGCTTTCACCCTTCGCTGCCACTTTAGAGATGCCACTTCCAAACTGAAACCACCAGCGAACTTCAAGCTGTGGACCACCTGTGGCAGATGAGAGTGTGCTCACACAGCAGTGAGAAGGAGACACACAGCACCTCGCAGAGACTCCCAGGCAGCAGGCAGGACCTGCTCTGCCTGCAGGGCTGCCTATCCCAATGGTAGGCACCAGCTTTCCTTGCTGGTCCTCCTCCATCCCTGGCTGAGGCAGTAGGAACCATGTGCTGAGTCTGCTTCAGCTGGGAATTACACTTTGCATATCTTACATCTATCAGTGTAAAAATAGGATGTATGAATAAAGGGTGTTAAAATTGCCACCTCAGTCTGATTTCTCATGCTCTGCGATATAACATATGGCAGTGACTGAACTCCCAGGGAGAACTTGGGAAGCAAGCGGAGACAAATAAGTTGTTTAACCATTTTAGTGCCCTGGGCACGCTCTGCAATTCTCCAGGAGATGATGGTGTGGGCTCAGAGAGGAGCAAGCACAAGAGGAAATGTGGGCAGCACTGTCAGTCTCATCTGCATGGCAGGCACGAGACAGGGCAGTGCTGTGACTCCAGCAAGCTGGGTGACAAGTGCCAGGCTAATTGCAAGAGCATCAGAGTGCAGTGTCACCTAATTTACCTTCCTTCAGAGGTTTGTACCTGCTTTTGCAATTGGGAGCTGCCCCCTCCAGAGTGCAGAGGGTCTCAGCAAGCCTGCTCTGCACATTGCCTGTGGCACTGAGGGAGTTAAAAAGAACAGTTGGGCCATCAGCTTTGCAATAATGAATCTCATCAGGAAGGGGTTAGGACAAAGCAAACGCTGCTGCTTTTTGACTTGCAGCTGCAAACTTGGGATGAACCTGCCAAAACTCTTCCTGTGGAGAGCAAACACTGGAAAGAAGGTATCTTGATATCCAGACGGAGTCTCTCAGCAGCCATTCTGGGCCAGGAGGGCCATACTTCTACAGCTGGACCAGTTGCAGTCACTGAGTTTTACAGGAAGTGCTGGACCAGTGAGATTCCACGTGCCTCCACACAGCTTACTGCAAGGGCATAAGAGAAAGAGGAGAGGACAGAGATCCTCAGGTTCAGTCAAATCCCTAGGGTCAAGACCGTGTATCTTAAAGCAGTGTTTGATGGAACAAAACAGTGATGGGTCAACTTTCAGTAGCACAGTGCCCCCCTCCAGCCATCCACTGGATCATCCCATGGGTGCTGCAATGAAGGGAAAAGGATCTCTGGTACCACACTCCACATAAAGTCATTTTGGCTACTGGTTATCGTCACTGAGCAAAGGAAGTGGGCTGGAGGTGTAAACCATGTGCTCAATACCCACAGGCATCTTCATCACATCGGATGTGGTGGGGTTCCCGCACCCGAGCAACTAGGGGTTCATAGAGGGTTTGACTGCTCTTTATGGTGGTTCTGTCAAAAAAGAAGAAGAATGGAGAGAAGACCCAGGGGCAGCCCTTCAGTGCTTGGATCCTGTCTGTGTGAATGAAGTTGTTTCTGTAACCAGATTGGAAAAAAAGAAGAGGGGACCGGGGATTTTGGCCCAGCATCACGTTGCAGCACACTTCCTCATGGGCTTTTTAACTTTTTTTTTTTCCCCCTGTTTGATTTTTGCCTTGTCAGGTTTAATCGGTGGTGTTTGTAATTCAGGTGGCAAATTGATTTTTGAAAGTACTCTGTCCCTATTCAGGCCACGTTACAGTGGATCCTTGCATTAATTATGCACTGATATTGATGGTTTTGTCAGACAAGGTCCAACGTCACTATATTCAGAACTTGCTGCTTTGTTGTTAAAAACCTTTCAGAATGTGGCCTTGGGAAAGATACTGTGTGTCTCTCTCAGGATCAAAGATAGCCTGGCAAGGAAATACTCTGCTAATCCTGAAATTCATGGACTTTTTACCCCTGCTCAACCATCTTTCTTAGAAGGAGCACAGCAAAGGCTGGTGAGGAGAGAGAGGGACGGGATTGAGCTGTCAGCCCTGTTTAAGCTAATAGGAAGGGACAACAGTTTTAGGATGCATATTGTAAGTGGAGACAAGAAAAAGCAGTAGTTCACACTTCATGGTCTGTGTAACGGCATCCTGGCTACAAAGCTCCCTTTCATTGAGTTGGGAGGATTTGGAGATGTCTCTCCAAGGGCTGCAGGTTGTCTCCCACCTCATGGGGAAGAAGCAGGTACGTGGCAGCGGTGTCGGGAGCCATCTGGGATTCTGTGCGCATCACAGATTCAGTGCAAGTCAACAATATGACATGAAGGAAAACAAAACAAAACAAACAAACAAAAAAAAAAACCAAGAAAAAAGAGAAAAAAGGAGCCAGATCTCATTTTGGAATAGTATTAACAAGAGTGTCGTATGAAAGGCACAGGAGGTAATTATTCCGCTCTGTTTGCTGCTGGTCAGATCTCAGCTGGAATATTGTGCACACTTCTGGGCACCAACCCACAAGAAAGATGTAGACAAACTGGAACGAGTCCAGAAGAGAACAACAAGAATGATTAGATGTTTTGAAAATGTGATTTAAGAAAGACTGAAAGAATCGGGTTTGTTCAGTCCAAGAATGAGAAGACTAAATTGGGAACATGGTAACAGTCTTGCAATATATAAGAAGTCATTAGAAAGAAGATGTTGTTTAATTTTACATACTGGGGAAGAATAATAACAAATCAAATTAATTTCAGATGTGGGAAAAATGTTACAATTTTGCAGACAGTGAAGTAATCAAGCAAGTATGTAAGGCAGTTTAGAATGTTTTTAATAAACATCCACCATGCACGCTAACAGTATGCTTGAAGCTGTCTCCATTAAATGGAAAAAAAAGAAGGATTAATTTCTCTAGGTTTCTTCCAGCCCCAAATTTCTCAGTCTTCACAGTTTGATTCTCAGTTAGTTTAGCATGTTCTGGTGAGATTCTCAAAATCATTTCAGGACACCTGTGCTCATTGCATCATTTCAGATGTTGTTTGCATATAGTGAGGACCACCTCGTATAACCTGATCTCGGTAGTCACTGATCCCTTGGCTCTGGGCTGGGTTCAGAGAATAGGTTCAGACGTATTTAAATCATGAATCAGTTTACGTAAACTTTTTAGTTTTCCAGCTTTTCAAAACTGGGATAAACCTGGTTAATAGGTGGCAGAGCAAAGCAGTGCCAAGAGACATATTTATTACTTATTAGAGATGGAAGCTTGTTGCACTTTGTATCTGCTGAAGCAGCCATAAAATCCCAGTTTAATAACCATGTACCTGCATAATAAACACATTTGCAAGAGCCTCCTCTGGAAACTGGCGGCTGTGGAATATCTCAAAACACTCTGTTAGACTTGCATTTCCCAAGGAGCTTAGGTACCTGCTTCAGCATCCACTATCAAGACCCGCAGTCCTGTATGGAGGCCATCCTGTCAATGAAATCTCATTAGCATCATTTTGCCAAATTAAATGGATTAAAGTTGGGAAGCAGCTGGAGTGCAGAGCAGTCACATTGACTATTGCCTTAGGTTAGACTGAAATTAGCTGGCTTTGGTCTCCCTGTTGCATCTGACACTGCCCACAGCAGCCAAACAGAACAGTGGCTTTGCTTCTGCTTCACAAAATAAGTGGATGCATCTGTGTGGATGGAGCCACTTCATGGTAAGGGAAATCATCTGGGTGATGGTCTTGCATGGCAAAGATAAAAAGATTAGGTATCTTTTTGCAGGGATCTTGGATGCCTTATTCATGCCTAGAAAAAAGCTTCCCAGCAACTACAAGAGAGATTTTTTTGTCAGGACTGCTAAATGATTCACAATTTCATGTATGCTCCTTTAAGTTGGGGTTTTCATCCTGTGTACAGGAGCATTACTGCTTTGCCTGGCTAGAAATTTGTATCAAGTATTCCCATCAAAGCTTCATCTCTCCTGGATAGCTCAGCTGTTCCAGGTGCGAAGTATTAAAACTTTAATGTCTGAAGGACTCCAGGGGCTGAATTACTCAGAATGAATAAACATTCCTTTTTGTGAGGCTGTGGATTTGGGCCGATAAATAACAAATACTCTTTTGCCATGTCTGCAGACAATTCCAGATGGAAAAGCCAAGTATGGAGGAGTGGGAAGGGAGCGGGAGGAAAGAAAGGGGAGAGGAGGAATAGCTCCATTAATCCATCTGGGTAAAGGACAGAGAGAGAACATGGGGCCTCTCAAATTAGCACAAAGGCTCAAAGGGACGTGTTCAGATGGCCTAAATTCTCCCTAAATCTCTAAGTCCCTAAGCATAATGTTTCCCTATTGAATACGGATATGTGAAGGCCTAGAACCAGGCAATAAGAAAGGCATAAAGGCTTAGGTGGAATTTAGGGCACCTAAATATATACAAGAATCTTTGTAAAGATGGCCCTGATCCTATATGGACATTTCTCTCACCTTTTTGCTCTAGAAGGCAGTGGGCCCTTGCCATTTCTTGCAAAAGATTTTGTTGGTAACACAATTAGAGATAAATCATCAAGCCTCTGTCTCATGCAATGTTTTTTGGAACGGAGAAAGATGTTGGTCTTAAGTCTTTATGCCCATCATTTCCCTAACAAGCTCCAAGTCCAGAGATCCAGTCTGGTTTCAGTCTGGGTATCCCCAGCCTTTAGATGCACATCTTCTGCAATTGTGATTCAATATTAAGTATTGGAAAATTTGGATTTAGATAAAATTTCTGTAAGTCACTCAAATCTGGAAGTCCTGGGTGGCTCCATCTCTATCCTTAACTTTCTTCTGAGGGGATTTTTGGACCTGTTTTGTTTCCTTCACACACATACTTCTACTGCGCTGTTTGCACCTCTTGCAACCCCCAGCTTCACAGCTGTCCTCAAGCAAACAGCCCCTAGACTGACAATGCTTCATCACCTTCACAAAATTGCCAAGGTAGAATATGGGAGGTTGTGAAACTCAAGTGAAAGCAGACACTTTCTGTATTGGAGGAAACAGGTAAAAAAGCAGGCAAGCTCCTGTATAGAAAGGCTTCAGAGTTTCTTGTGAGGCCTGCATTTTACCCAGTCCTTATTTGAGCTCTGAAGGAGGAGTCCAGCCGGTAGTAAATAATTTCTCTCTGCAAGCACAGCGAGCATGGTCTGGCCCTCACCAGGAAATCATCAGTAGGCCTCTTTCCAGCTTTCCTCTGTAGCATCAGGGAATAAGGATAAAGAAAATGTTCCTGAAATTAATACAAACAAAGACACCCTTTCTCCCCTGGGGACATCTTCATCACTTTCTATTCACTAGACTGTGCGGACAAAGAGTGTGAAATTGAATTGAAGAGTCCATGCTGCAAAACAAGGGCAGGGAAGCTATGTTAGGGGAGTATTAAGAGATAAATCTTTCCTTCTTTTTATATATTTTTTAATGTGGAGTCTTTCCCTTCAAACCGTTCCTAATCCCTTGACTTTCTGTTCATGAATAGATTGAATTTTTCACTATGACATTGCCTAAAGACAATGAGCGATTTCACAACAAATGATTTATGTACTGGAATCTAGAGAGATTTCTGCTCATAAAAACACTCCATCCATTTATCTTGATCTCCTGATATATCAGAGCCACGGCTGTATGTCTCTAAATTAACTGCAGATTAAACAATTCAAGCTGGTTGAAAAGTGTAAATGCAAGAGAAAAGCTCAAAGAAGTTCAATCAATTTCCATGATTGGATTCTTATCAAGACAAAAATGTGAGCAGTTTCCATTGGCCATTTCAGGATAAACAAGCCAGGAGGTAAATAGACTCCAAGCATCTGTGAAGCTATATCATGTGTGCAAGGAAGTAGGTTTAAATAAAGCAAACAAGCCTGAGTTTCCATCAGGGTAGGCGTCTGCGATGCTGAGTAAAGTTAGTTTGCAGAATGTTTAGAGGGCTTCTTTTTTTTTTTTTTCCTTTTCCCTGACAATTGCTGGAAGATACAAAAAGGGAACGACTGCAGCAATTCAGAAGTATGAACACACAAAACCAGAAATCAGAAGAGAAATAAAAATGGGAGCACTGCAAAGAAGAAAAAATCAACACAAAAACCAAGAGGAAGCACTACACAGAGTACTCCAACTCCCGGGCAGAAGAGAGAGAGAAAAAGAGGCTTATTTCTGCAGATCTTCAAACAAGCTTTCTTGGCGTCCAGGGGCAAAGCGTATAGATAGCTCAGCTCAATTTGTCTTTTTCGCACAACAATTTTGAGCCTTGTCTATGTATATCTCTTTTTTTTCCCCTCATTTGCATTCAATGTGTAGCAAATGGGCTCGTGGGTCCAGTGCTTAGCTCTGTTTACACCCATGTAAACCCACACCGATGGCATTACTTGGGGATTTCCTCTATCAACAGAGTATCAAGATGTGCCCCCCTGGCCAGTCACTGCTGCTTTTATTAAGGTGTTGTCTAGAGACAGGGGAAGGCAGGGAAGGCTCGACGCAGTGAGTGCATCTAAACTGCTCGCAGCCTTTCAGCTTTGTGAACTTTTTTACCCTATTAAACTCTGATATAAGCATCAGGAGAGACGTGGCCTCTGCTCAGTTCAGATGCACAGAGCAGTGCTCTTTAAAGCATGGTTTTGCAGAGGAGGGAGTGAGGCAACGCATTTTTCTTTGCCTTGGCGCATGAGGGCTGCAGTCTGATCTGGCTCAATCAAGTTCAACTAATTTGGAAATGATGAGTAAGATGGAGCAAGCTGCAAGACAGTGTAAGCTGGTCCCGAAATGGGAATTAAGGTACGTAACTAATAGAGGCAAGTAATCCATACCAATATGGTGTGAAGGTTGAAAGGGACTCTGACACCAAGTACAGGGGGAAACACAACTGGAAGACGACTGCAAGGCAAAGAAGCTGCCTTTTATGCCGTGTTTCTCACCTGCTTCCTGCCTTTAAAGTCACTGGTGTTTCGAACACAATTTCTCTATCCCTCCAGGAAGTGAGGGAGCACCAGAGAGCTGGAGTTTCTGTGTGTGCAGGCAGGCAGGAGTGGGAAAGTACACCAGTGCCCTCCACAGGAGAGCTTTACGTGGTGTGGACCACGAGGTCATAGGGTCGACTAGGTGTCACCACGATATCCAAACCTTCCTTAATAGCATCGCATTCCTGGTGGTACCTGTGAAACTGGACTTTTTCTCACCAATGCCAGGCAAGAGGCATGCTCAGCCCCACGGCTGGAGCTAGGTTATTGGTTCTGAATTCCAGCCTGATCCATCTGCAAGTGGCTGTGATGCATAGCAAAAGGACAACTGCAACATTCCTAAATTTTCAGCACTTTCTCCACAGACAACTAAACATCCCAGCCTACATGCTCGTACCTCCACCTCCACCCAAGCAAATGTTCCACCCCTGTCAGCTCCTGAAAGAGTTTGGCAAGTAAAAGACAATGGAGGCAGAAATGAGAACAGAGTTTAACAACCCATCCAAAGAAAGGGAACTCTTACCTGAGAGATACTATCCCTTCCCTTCTCTGTTACCGTTCTCATGCTGAGCCCTTCTCTCCTTGACATTTCAGAGGAAGAGGCCGGGATCTGCTCAGATCACAGAATCACAGAATCACAGAATCTTAGTGGTTGGAAGGGACCTTTGAGATCATCGAGTCCAACCACATG
>VXBJ01001854.1:709567-730914 GCA_013400055.1 Nycticryphes semicollaris | reverse complement strand
GCTGCCCTGCACTTGCCTTGAGAGCTCACTCAGGATGATCTTCTCCATGATCTTTCCCGGTACCGAGGTCAGGCTGACAGGCCTATAGTTTCCGGGATCCTCCTTCCGGCCCTTCTTATAGATGGGCGTCACATTGGCCACCCTCCAGTCATCCGGCACCTCTCCTGTTGACCAGGATTGTTGATAGATAATGGAGAGAGGCTTGGTGAGCTCTCCTGCCAGCTCCCTGAGAACTTTTGGGTGAATCCCATCCGGCCCCATAGACTTATGTATGTCCAGTTGTCTAAGCAAATCATTAACTACTTCCTCCTGGATTACAGGGGAATTGTTCTGTTCTCCGGCCTTATCTTCCAGCCCAAGAAGACGAGCACCCTGGGGGTAGCTGGTCTGACTATTAAAGACAGAGGCAAAGAAGGCATTAAGTATCTCAGCCTTTTCCTCATCTTTGGTTGCGAGGTTTCCCCCCGCATCCAGTAAGGGATGGACATTCTCAGTCACTCAGATCCCACTCCCTCTCCCTCCAGTCTGTGGTCTCCCAGGGTTAGAGCTGTTACATCCCATGGCTTCAGGGCTCCTGCCCAGCACACACAGTGGCTGTCCCCACTGCCAGCAGTGCCAGCAGCGCCAGCAGCTCTGCAGCATGCCTGCTCCAGCCTTGGTCATGGTAGAAAACAAGAGCACCCTGACCTCAGTCCAGGAGGCTTTATCTTCCATATGTTTTTGCATTCTAGCAAACAGCTTAATGATGCTTTTTTGAGTCCAGACAGAAAGCAGAAAAGCCTTTAAAGCAGCGGAAATGACCCAGGGATTAATGCAATGGTGCGTTTTTGCTTTCTTCTACACTACTTGGGGATGGGGAATGGACATTTCAAGGAAGGAGCTCAGAGGCAATTTGAAGCCAGAGTCACTGTGAGAAAGTTGAGACTTAAAAGACTCAGTCAGGAGAGACCACCCGGTGTCTAGATTGGTGGGCAGGAGTTCCTCCTGGAACCGGCAGAGAAAGAGTTAACCCCTTTCCACCAGCCAGGAGAAAAAACCCCTCCTTGCTAGCCGGACTGAGGCAGAACAAAAGCAATTAGGGAGGTGGGACACTACAAAAGGAATGTGCTTCAGCCCGCCAAGGTTTGCATTCAGCTGTTGCAAGCAGGGGTGGGATGAGCTCCAGGGACTAACAGGGATTGCTTTCTCTGCAGAAAAGCTGGGTTTGTAACTTCTGCCTAGTTGTCTTTCTGCTTTGTGTATGGGTTTAGTAGATGAGATAACCTTCATGCGATTTCATTAAACCTTAGCTAAATGCTGGCTAAATGCCTCCCAGGTGGAGAACTTTCTCCTGCTCTTGCAATAACGAGGACAGCCCGGGGACTGGGGCTGATCAGGGCTTTTATTCATATGCCAGGACTGAACACGCTGTCACTAGACTGGCCGAGTCAAACTGGGCTCTGCCTGGGTGATGGCAGCAGCATGGAACGGTCTCCAGTTGTGCTACTGTTCCTTTGGGTTGTCAGTATGAGCCCAGGGAGCTGCTGACTCGTGGGCAGAAGCTAAAAGTTGCAAGAGCTGGATCTGCCTGAGTGCAGGGATACTGAGGGAATCGAGAGGCAGACAAAAAGGCAGAAAGGAACATCCTCGTCTAGCAGATGGATTTTCTAGGAATTTGAAGTTGTCCAGTAGCACCAACCTAACAGCACCACAGAAAGAACAGCAATAACAAAGAAGAGTTTATTTAAGCATCAGCAAAATACACAGTGCTGAGGTTCTGGAAATGTTTCCCTTAAGTTCCTTCTCCTGTAATCTGCAAAACATTGCAATTGTCACATTTATTTAATAAAACACCAGGTTCTGTTTACACTTTAAAATATGCAGTCTTTTCCTTAAAACAAACAAAAAAAAAAAAAACCAAACCAAACCAAACAAAACAAAGCACAGAAAACAAAAGGTTGTTTGCCCCAGGAGTCTGACTAACACAAATGGAAATAGCATGAACTTTGCCCATTAGCAAGCGGTTTTACTGCAAACACAAGCAGCACATTACAGGAGCTTCAAATAATTCTATGCTCAGGCTATATCCAGGAGGAGGAAGACAGAGATTATTTGCAGGATTGGGGCTTAGCTCAAAGAAGAGTGAACTCAGGTGAAACTGAGCCAGGCTGATGAATAAGACCTGAAGGTAGCAGAACATGAAGTTAGACTCAGGGGCTGGACTATGGTGACTTGATTTAATAGGACAGTTTAGGGTTTTGGTTTTTTTTTCAGAAAAGCCCAGAGCCTATCCCAGAAGAAAACAACAAAATGAAGCAAGGGAAAACTTAGTTTTATTTTTTTCCCCCCTTTGTGTCAGAAAATGCGAAGAAAGACAACACCATAGCAGGATCTGGCTGGAAACTGTCCAGTGCTCCTCTGAGGAGCATCCCACAGACACTGCACTGTCTCCACTGCCATCCTGGCCATGGGTTAGGATATAACCTGTGAGGCAGTTCTGGGTCTGAGCCAGGACCAGGCAGGGGGTGACTGTGGTAGACCCTGGGGCTCAAAGAAGATCTCCTGTATCCTGTTCAGCCTCTCCTATTCTCAGAGCTTATATAAAAAACATAAGCAGCTCAGGGGAAATCTTCTGGTTGTGTTTAACAGAAGCTCTTGGATTGCATCCTGCTCAAGCACTGCGATAGGGCATGTTGCTGCGGGAAGAGGGGTCAACACCACATCTCCCCCCCATCTGCAGGTTTCAGAGTCTTAAATCTACCCCTGCCCCTCCACCAGACCTGGATGCTCCCCCCCCAGCCCAGAGGGCTGCAAAAGGTGGTGGAGCTTGGAAGTGCTCTGAGCAAGGGCTTCCTTCCCACCTGTGTCTGACAGCGAGCTCAGAGAAAAGTACCTTGTCAAGGAGGTCTCGTATCTGGTACAAACACCCTGCCACAGCCCCTGCAGGTGACACAGCCCTGCAGAGGTGAGGGACCCATCACCCCTCAACTTGCCAGATCCTGTTGCATTTGGCTGATGCGGGGCTTCGCTGAGCAGCCATGCCCGGGGGAGCAGGAAGGGACTTCAAGGCACCTTCAGGCTGGATGCATCTCCTCTCCCCAGGAATTCATTTATGGAATAAGCAGAGGCCGTTTTTGAGGCCTGTGTTCCACTAAATGAATATATAATGATGCAGTCTATACATTTATACATCATCCCCTGCAAACAGGGGCCTATTTAGGACAAGATCAGACTATGCTTCTCCTGGCAGGGGTTGCATTAGCAATTCATTTCATAGCATAAAAGGAGTGTACGGAGACAATCATCCATAGCCTGAATAAAACACTGGAGGAGAAGCCAGGGACCAAGGGAGGAAAAGGATGATTCCTTTGAAAGGAAAGTTAANAGGAAGATTCCTTTAAAAGAAAAATAAAAAAAAAAAAAAAAAAAACAAAAAAAACCAAAAAACAGAGAAAAAGAGAAAATAGAGCTCCTCTAGAAGGCAAAATGTCCTGGAAAAGTAATCAGAAAGACAGGAAATCTGAGCTGTTTATTATTCTGGATTGATGGAAGGAGAGGAAAAGGGGGAATAAAGCATATATTACCTCTTGAGATTGATGGAAGTAGGACTAGCAAACTCAAAGAAAGTAAGAAAAGAGTTTGGGAAGGAAAGGGAGGAAAAGGTTATCAGAGATACATACAAATGCTTGTGTGTGTGTGTGTGTGTGTGTCCACACAAAGCCTGGAGGTGCTCAGAAAGAAAGTGAAGTAAAATAAAAGGATTTAGAAGTTCAGGGATCCTGCCTTAAAAAAAAATGTATTCTGCCTCCAGGATGCACATTCTGGAAAATCAGAAATTAGGGAAAGTTGAAATGGGAAGGTGGGATATGGGAAAGAAGGAAGGAAAAGGACAGAGAATAGGAAATGTAAAGTGAGGACTAGTTTATTCTCTCTCATTGCCCGGGCCTTTCCAAGGTGCATGTGGGATCACTCAGCCATCAAAAGATGTAGCTTTCTGAGGCAGAATGAAGCACATGCTCACTAGCATAATTTGTCTTTTTCTCTATTTAATGGCTTTGTTTACATGAGGGTCAATGATTTCAGATGGAACAGCTTGTGTGGGTTTAAATTTGTTGCTGTCTGACAAAAAAGAGACTAAAGGTCCCAAAGATGTTTGGGCTGCTCCATAATCTCCCAACGGAAACCTCTTCGAAACCAAATGGCCACACACAAAAACAGGCCAAACTCACCGGGGTTTCCCAAATTCCCCTTACGGCATTTTCCTGCTCTCCAAGAGAGCTCAGCCCTGCACACCCGAAACGCTGCACCAGCCTCCCTCAAAGAGCTTTTACTTCTGATTAAGGTGTTGGAGCCACTTGATGCTGCCTTTGAGCCATTTGTCCATACCGGTGCTGCAGAGCAGCTACAGTATTCACCATACAACCCTCCTCTGGCCCCAAGCGACTGAGAAAGAATTGAGAGCGAATCACTTCCCACCCCAAGCCTCCTCTTCTTCAAAAGCACCTGTTAGAATCACGAAGCAAATGATGCTCACAACCTCTCTCTTTTCATTGGGTTATTTGTGTCCCACCTGCTTGTGGGGTCTCGAGGCACCTTGTAGGTAGCAGCTTTTGCTATTCTCACCCCCCCAAGCAGCAGGCACTTTAAATATCATACTTAAAAAAAAAATAAATTAAGGGACTCAAACCAAAGGTCTTAGTCTTATATTGCAACCACCTGTGCCAATGTGATGCTGGCTAACACTGCTACCTCGGCATGTGTCCAGGTTGCAAGGGTAACTTCTGTCTTCCAGAGCCTCTCTATACCACTCACATCCCCCTTCCCCGAGACAGAGCAGATGCCTGTTTTACAGCACTGCTCCTCTGCGACGCGGACCTCAGCGCTGCCAAGCAATATCGGGTGTAAAGACTGCTCTTGTTCCCTCCGCTGCCGACCTCAGCGACCGTCGCCCAAGATTTCCTCCAAAACAGACCACGGAGAGCTGCCTCTCCCCAGTCCAGCCTTCATTTCTGTCTGGCCCTGGTTGCTCATGCCAATGAGTCTTCTGAGAAAGCTGCTAATGAAAGGCATGCGATAGTTAAACTTTTGCTAATCAAGACAAATGAATCAAGTCTCGAGTGTATGATAGTGGAGCAGAATCGCTCCTTCCCCCACGTTAGTCAGCCTTCAATTACAAGGCTCAGATATTAGCATGAAATATTTCCCCTGAAGCCCCATTCTGCAGCTCTTGGGTATAGTCCTTCTGATTCGTGGTGTTTATTTAGCGCTATGGGGGTGTTTTGTCAGCAGAACATGTGAGTGTGTCCAAATGTTAACGAGCCCATTAAAGACAGACAAGATGCAATCGGACCAGACACTCTGACTGACTGGCAGTGGGACAGACCAAACATTCAAGGGAAAATGTGTTCCTTTGCCCAGTCGCAGTGACAGGTAGATTTAGGAGAAGAGCTCCAGGGCAAAGGACATAGGCCAGCCTGGGAGCCTGTCCCAGAAAATTATAGTGAAAGAACCAAGGGATCCACTGCCTCTTTTCAGAAGCCTAAAAATAACTAGAGAGAAAACTCCTGGAGGTTTGAATGGAAGGAGGATTGGGCCTTGTTTTCACCCTCTTCAGAAATCAAGGGACTTTGCAAAATGCAGATAGCTTGAACCAAAGCAGAAACTGAGCTACTGAGTTGGAAGCAAACTATCCTGACCTCTATTACACTTCAGAGTTGTTGATTTAACTGCTGTATTTTCAAACATCTAATTTGCACCCTCAGGTCACCAATATAAAGCTGCCAGACGGAGGCAATTGGGGAAAAAAAAAAAAAGAAAAAAGAGAGTAGTCTGGGCTGGAGCAGGGAGAGGGAGATAGAAAAGTAGCAAGATGTGCTGTAAACTTAAAATCTGCTTGTGTGTGTGACCCATGCCACTGCTGAATCAGTGCTTGCTTTGGTTTTTTGTTACAGATAGCCCACAGATCATATTTTTATGGCTCTAGCATTTTTAAAGAGAGCAAGTAAGCATGCCTGCATAGCCAAGACCTAACCCCAACCTGCATTCAGAGCAAGGTAGCTCCTCTGTCTGCCCTGGACATCTTGTAGCACCCAACCTATCCCAGTGTTGGGATGTGCCCTGCCAGGGGTATCTGGCTGCTGGGACATTGCAAGAGGCCACTGTGGTCCTTGGAGGCAATGCAATCTCAGGATCAGGTTTCCACATGGGGCCCTGTTGTCAGCACAACTGTTGCTTCAGCTGCTTGTCATGGGTTTAATGCTGTGTTTCACCCTTTTTGGAGGTTGCCAGAGAATGGATCCCTACCATCACTGTTTGTAATTCTACAATCGTCTTTGCTCTTCGTGGCTGTTCAACAAACATGCTCCTTGCAAACGTATTTCATCCTCTGGCTGGTCCATGGGCTGTTTAGTTGTGAGTAGCCTCAGTTATCAGTTATTTAAGCTGTGAGATCTATCAGGCAGCCACAACTTCTATTTAGTTACCAGATCACTCACATTTTCCTGTTTTAACCCTCCAGTTCTGTAAGTCAACCTGCAATTTTACAGGGCAATGAGGACATTCACCTGAGTATGGACTCTTGTCCATCTTAAAGAGAAATGGATAGTCACCTAATAAGGGAGGTAAAGAATGAGCTATCAAACCATTCTTCCAGTTTTAGGCAGCACCTTGACAGCATGAGTTTGAATCAGCTTGAGAAAGGACCATTGTTTTGGAGAAACTCAACAGAGGCAAAATATCCAAGAAGTTTTGAGGGAAAGAGCCCTTTAGAAGGTAGATACTTGGGTGAACCATCTAAGTGCATCAATGTACAACTGCCACAAAAGGGTTTTGACCTTATCAGAATGAAGGCATCACATTAGGACACAGTCATAGGGCTTTCCTGGAGCATCAGTCCCATCATACAGCTACATCACGGCGCAGCACCATCCTGGAGGCTTTAAATGGTGCATCCAAGCCAGCAGCCAAAATGAACAGTTAGTGCCACTAACAAAAACAACTCTTTTGATCTCCTTGACATCGGTGCAGCAAACATCCCACTCCAGTGCATTCTTGCATAAAACAGAAGCTTCTTGCTGCTCAATCACACTGCTTTTAATAGCTTTCTGAATGCAAACATCCGCAGCTTTTATTTCAGTTTAATCTGCCAATTTTTCTAAGTCTTTATCACACTTTATCAAACAGTGTATCAGTGTGAGATATCCAACCCCCTCCCCTCAGGCACCTCTGAAATTGAAATCCCAGGAAGACAGCATCTTCTTTCATATTTTAATTATTTTAACATTTTCCTTTAGTGGCCTCTGTATTATTATGACTTGTTTTTCTCTCTGGAACAGGGCTGTGATTCCACACTGGGTGGGAAATTTGTTTGTCTAGAACAAAATAGCAGAATGCCTCTAATGCATTAGATATGGATTAGAGAAATTGTGTTTGGGAAATATATAATCTCCTGGTAAAAAGGGAAAAATAAAAAGCTTATTTCATTTTGGCTCCAATTTGTTTTTCCCCGATTATAATTTTTAATGAAAAAGTGTGTTTTAACCACATGAGTGCTGCCTAATGTGCCAAGTGTTAGGTATAAAGTGCATCTCCAATAATGTCACTTCGTTCTTTACCATTGAGGGCTCTGATCCAGGAAAACATTTAACCACATGCTTAAATCCATCCTTCCTGTAAAAAACACTCATGCGTAGAATTAGCTTTGGGTATCCCGGGACTCGCTCGTGTACTTAAAGTCTGAGACACTGAAATATTTCTCAAGTTTCAGATTGTCTCCTGATTTAGCACCGCGTGGTTGGGTACACAAGGCATTAGAATTGATATCAAGGCTCTCAGCAGTTTTACCAGGTGTCAGCTTGGCCCTAACATGCTGCAGGAAGTGTCCCTGCAGCCCTGGCACAGTATCCTCACCCCGCCGTGCTGGGTGGAAGCGGGCAGAGGAGCAGGGCTCATGCCCAAGCAAGCACAGATGAGGATCTTGCTTATTTTTAGCATTTCTTTCACTGCAGACGGTGTTGTTTCCCTTGTCCTGTGTGATATCTTGTGGGCGTTGCACCTGATGAGAAGACAGACCTAATGAACTGAAGTCCCTCTCCTGTGTTGGGCTCAGACATCATGGGGGCTGGTGGTCAGACCATGGTCCTTGGCCGTGCAGATAAGACCCTGTTGCTTCCAAGGGTGCAGCTTGCAGCAGTGCTTTTCCTGTCTGGTGTCTGAGCCCTGGCTTTTCTCCTGCCCTGCTGCTTTGTTGAGTGATCTGAGCTGTGTCAGCTGTCCCCGTGTCGCTGTTGGCTGAAATGTACCTTAAAGTCTACACATCTATAAGGAGAGTTGTGCCTGTGTCTATAAGGAAAAGGAAGCTATTCAGGCAGCAGGAGACTTACCTCTCTTCTACTAGTCCTTTCCCCAGGAGTCACCTGGGAGTAACCAAGGGGAAGCAGAAAGGCATGTGGCTGGGTTCAGCTCCCATCCCCATCTCCATCTGGACACCCCACCTGGAGGTTTGTGCACTCCTCTTCTCATGGTTGAGATTCTCTTCTGCTGCTTCGTTAGGCTGTGCTGCTGGCCCTCCTTTATTCACACATGTGCTGAGATGTGCTCAGCAACCCAGCCCTCCACTTACCATTCCATCCATGAGATTGTCTTGAAACAACCCCCAGGTCTTTAGTTTATTAAACATGCATATAAAAATAAAGAAAAAGAACCAAAGAGTCACCCATATTAAGCAACTGATGTTTGCTGGCCCCTCAGGTCCTCCCTGAGGCAGCTTTTGCTACATGTCATTCGTGCAAACTTTTCAGGTTAAGTGTAAAAGAAATTGAATTTCAGCTTTTGGAGCAGTGTATTGCAAGTCCAGTCATCAAAGATCACTGCAGCCCTTTGACTCTGAACACAGAGGGAATCTAGCAAGACTGGGCAAACAGCAGCAGTCCAGGAGGATGCCAGATGTTTGTGAGTTTTCTCTTCCATATGCTGGTATAAATGAGGAGTGGGAACACCGAATCATGCTGGATTTACGTGCTTGCAAATCCAGGCAGGAGAACACAGTCCTGTCTGGGTTTGTCTAGACACCAATCCTGGAGGAGCACAGCGGTTTCCTCTAGCCAGTTTGGTTTGTTTTGACCTTCAAGCTCCCCCATGTTAATTTCAATAGCCTTCAATAATTAAATTGTCCTTGTTCAGAAGTTCCAGAATAATCTGCACAGATCCTTGCCCCTCGTGCCCAGCCACTCAGCTGTGCCACCCTGGGCTTACCTCCTTGGGTCCCCAGCTCAGGGCGGGGGGTTTTCAGAACAACAATTCGCTTCTGTCCTCACCCAGGCTGCGGGGTTGGTTTGGAAGATCTGAGCCTCAGTGTTTCCCAGGGCCTGATTTTAAATTCCGTTTCTCCCATTTTCTGACAAATCGCTCCTTCTCACAGAGCTTTTCCAGTAACTAGGAGCTGTTGGCAAGGAGAGGCCAGGCCCATTATTATTGTATTTACTCTGGACCTCAGCTTCTCCTTCTCATCCAATAAATCCATTTGAGAGCAAAGGTTTTGATAGACACTTTAATAGAGCTCTCCTTAACCTGACCATGTTAATGATTTTCTGGGGGCTGGATGTATGCCAGCTCGTGCAGCTCATTAGGCTTTTTTTCCTCTTTGTTATGAGATGCATCTTCTTCTTCTTTCTCTCCTCCATTACTGCACGGTGAAGGTCACTGCTCCTTGCTGCCCATCTCCTGGAGACCAGACCCCAGCACGCAGTCCCTGCTCATGCACTTTCTTGCCCAAGGGCCACAAAGACTCCAAGTTCCCTGGCAAACACCTTCAGCCCCTGGAGACAACAGGAATATCAAGACAGTTTGCCTCTACTGTGTATACTGTTTATTTTACGAAGCACTGATTGACCTGATCTTAGTGGTGATGGAGAGGGAGAAGCGAAGGAGATCTCTTCTTCCTTGACAGGAAACCATTGCTGAGCTGTGTGCTCCTGGCGTTGCTGGCTCAGCCAGAGTTTTCCAGCTGTGGTGTTTGGGGAACCAGCTGCTGGACTGTCTCCCTGCTGATGAGCTCCTTTATCAGCAGAGAGTGGTTTTTTCCTCATCAGTAGGAAAAACAACTAAAATTTTATGTTCAAATGATATCACATCTTTTCTCTTTCTACTTTATCCTACAGGGAGGGTCACGAAGAAGGAAACAAATGAAATGAGCTCGGCATGCTGTACAGGGACTCAAAGGAAATAAAAATTGATTTTGAAAGGATAAAATGTTTTGACTTCCATGATGGAACAAGTAATTGTCCATGGATTTGCTGTGCTCCAGAAATGGAACTTCATGCTAAAAAGAGATTTTATGGAGCTCAAGCTATTATCTGATGATGGAGAGCTCCCAAGCCAGCCCTCATTCTCCAGCTGGCTTCCTAGCAGAGTTGCTCTGATAGCATAATATATCCTGGTCATAAGTATTGAGATTCAGCCATCATCAGCCCGTATAACTACACATATAAGCAAGCAGTGCATAGCTCCAAAGGCTTCTACCAAACCAATTAAAGAAGGTGCTGGAAGAGCACTGGGATCCCAGGAAGGGTGTTCCCTGGAGTTAGGAACATCTTCTGAGGAAACACTGCAAGGTGCTTCTGTTGTCATCTGTGCAAGGGTTCAGGCATGCATCAGGTACCACGGTGGTTCCCTGGTGGACCTGAGGGGACAGGAGAGTGGCCACGCTGTCATTCTTCAGGTGCTCAATTCCCAGCTAGTGAGTTACTGTGATAGAGAAAGCTGTGAACAAATTCAATTACCAATGGGAATCTGCTTTTTGGTTGTTTGGGCTGAAAAGCCATGAAAAGCTAGTTTTAGTCGTAAGCTTTCTTAATATTCAGGTATTTCTTTTGAAAATCATATTCCAGCAGATATGATCCTGGGTTTCCCGAAGCTATGATCTCCTCTCAATGGCTTTCTTGAGTAGGTGGAGTTAAAATTTTGGTAAAAGCTTTCACTTTGTTTCTTTTCTGTTTACCAAGGCTGTGTACTGGAGGTAAGCACTGCACACAACACAGAGGCTACAGCAATCATAGGCAGTACCAACATGAGCTTCCAGTGAGGACGCAAACCAAGGTGTTCTGTGACATTTAGGAAGAAATCCATCATTGTATTATATACACAGCATTTTTGTTTTCATTTCCACAGTGCCTCTATATAGCTGTCACCTGGGTGAAGCATGTGTTGGATCCACAGCATTCAGCACTGCCACGCTGGTACCTGCTACAGGACTTACAGGGTAGTTCCTTTAATTGGATAAGGGAAAAATCTCTGTTCCTGTGCTGGAGCTTATTTCACCACTGAGTTACACTCAGAGTTGTAGGTTTTGCTGGGAAACAAAACGTGTGTCAAAATACAGGGAGGCAGAAAATGCAGTCTTTCCAGCCAGAATTCTGACAGTCCAAGCACCAATCGAGATGATCAAGGATGGACTTTTGAGACTGGTTTTACATCTGTGTCATTTTCAAGTGTGCAGTACATTTTCTCCCAGCAGATGATCCACTTAAGATGCATGTCTCTCTACATTCATCATTCCTGGGCGCCCCTCTTGCGTATTCCATAGGTAATTGCTGTGCATACACTTTCTGTCGTTTACCTTTCCAAATCATATTCCTCATTCTAATTAAAGGAGCAGGATTTTATTGTTAATGAGCGCCTTTGCACGGAAAACATAGCTTCACAGTGGCGTGTCAAAGAATGAGATCTGCCCTTCCCAATAGGGTTCCTGCACAGTGAAAGAAGGACAAGCATTTTAGGGAAAGGCATCAACCCAGTTCCTTGCACGCTCTATTGAGAACAGCTCTTGAGTTTCACCAAGCTCTCTGAATACATCATGGACTTGCAGCTTCACTGAGAGAGGATTGCAACTGTGACTGCGTCCTTTCTGAACCCATAGTGGGTGCAAACCAACAGAAGCTCTGACAACCATAAATGATATCAGCGTCTTGATCTCTTCCAGCAGAACAAAATTATAAAGCTGCTCCACAGTCCAAGACCTCTGCTTCATGTATTTACAGCAGACGTTTCTCCCAAGTTTTTTAAGATGATGTCTTGTTTTTGCCCTCTAGGAAAAAGCCACTCTCAGATATTCTATTCTGATAGAGAGAGAATGTAATTCAGGACCTATATCTGGATTTTCATTGTCATATTAGAGTTGATCTCCTTTTGAATTACTGCCCCAACCCTGGTGCAAGTTCTGGTTGTGCAATGCCCACAGAGGCAGAGTCCTTTTGGTTTACACATTCAGCTTTCCAAAGGAATTCACAACACTAATGCAATCCCATAGGCAATTTTAAATAATCGGTGCATTCCTGCAGTTCAGAGCAGAGCTGGCTGTCACCTGCAATAGCATCTCATAGGCTGGAGTGACGAGCCTGGGACTCAGACAGAATCTGCCCATTTTCCAACAGATATGGAGGAATTCTGCTGATTTTATTGAGGCTCAGCTCTGTTTTACACTGAGGCTTACAGCAGAGTTTGGTCCATTCTAACTTATCTTGTCTAATTCCACCTTTTCTGTTCTTCAGGATCACATCAGTTTTTTTGGGATCAGCCATTGGAGCTGCATCTGCTCCAGAGCACCTGTGGTATTTTGATAATTTCAAATATTGTTAACTTTTCATATTCAAATATACAACTTACAGACAGGCGCGAAGTCTAACTCACTCTAATCAACTATAAAATGAACCCTAAGCTCAGAGTTACACTTTAAAAGAGAGTCTTTTTTATGCTGGTCATTAACTGCAGCAGGGATATTCCTTCCTAGAGATTTGCTATTAATGACTGCTGAAATTACTGATTTCAATTAACTATGTTACATTTATATTGAAATACAGTTGGTGCTGCTCCGGGAAATATAAATACTGAAATGAGAGCTGGTGCCTCCCCTGTTAAAGAACTGCAAGAACAAACAGGACGTGCAGCACCCCTTCAGTTCTGCACAGTCTGGATGCTGTACCCTCTTTCTCTCCCTTTTATTTTTTTCTCCCCTTCCTCTTTTCCCCTCCTTCTTTATCTTGCAATTACGAGCACCTCCCCTCCCTGCAGCCATCTGATTCTGCTCCCTGGAATGACATTGCCCCCAGGGACTCGTCACCCTCCCAGCCCACTGGCTCTGTGCCTTTTGGCTTTTGAGATATTGGTGTCGTTGCTTTCTGCCTCCGTGGCCTTTTTCTCATTCAGGCCACGTCTCCTCTGAGGGACATCCAGTGCTAAGCCACCAAAATGGGATTGCACAAACTCTGCACTTTAATTAGTTCAATGCATCTCTCTCTGCTAGGGAAGGAAGAAGAGAACTGTTGCTAATAGCAGACATTTTGAAGGAGGTTATGCAGAGCTGTGGGGTTCAGAGAAAAGAAAATGAGGGAGAATGGCCCAGCTCTGGCATTTTAAAAATGATTCCAGGCTTCAGAGCCTACAGAGTTTTTTATTGAGTCTCTTCTTGCCTCCATTTCTTCCCTTTTCCTGCTCAGTACTTTGTGCTGTCCTTTGAGATCTGAGCCCACACTTCTCCCTCTCCTCTCATCACTCAGTCTTTAGCACTCAGCAAAACATGACTCAAACCCTTGCTTCCCACAAGAAGTCAGCACCGCTGCAACGTGGGCTGGACCCCGCGGTAATCTCATAAGCAATGCAGAAGGCAAGAATTGTACAAATCGCCTGGCCTCCCTCAAAAGAGGTCCTGACAGCTGCACTGGCACTGAGTCGTGATCTCTGGCTCACAGATGCCAGCCAAGGTGCTGGATGAGGGTTGGAGAATACAGAATGTGGGTCTGCCTCTGTGCTACCCACAAAACCCCAGAGCAGCCTGCTCTGCTTACCCAGGCACTGGCAGATACGTGCGTGTGTGTATCGGGTCCCACTGGCATTAAAGGACTCTGTAATTACTCTCAAAGGTTTCTGTTATGCACAAAACTGTCATTAACTCCCAGTGGTGTGATTGCCCTTTATTGATAATATAGAGCTCAGCAATCCACAGCCATGGCTTATTGTGCTTGCTCATAGTGGAAGGAAATGAACCTGCCATCCTTTCTCTCACAGCTTGCTATTAAGGTGTAACAGGCACATGAAGGCTACGCCCACCCTGACCTGCATTTGCCCACAACTAAGAAATCACTCATATCTCTCTGAAATGACACCCACCAGCTCCACTTAACTCCTTGGGCACCTCCGAGCTACGGGCACAGAAAGCAGCGCTGGGAGGTTGTGGACGTAGACCCCGAGGCCATGGACCACGACACTGCAGAGCTTCCTAAAATACTTGCAGCCAAAGGGGATGTGGGTCTGAAGAGTGACTTTCCGTGAGATTCAGCAAAAACGCTGGGCAGTTTTGCATAGAATGAAGTTCAAAGCTCTGCGGTCCTGGGCAATCTGGTCTTGTCTTAAGATGAAAACGTGAAAGCATTCCCTCCACAAATACTTCTCATGGCCTTTATGTGATAAAGAGGAGCAGCTTAGGGTGCATTTTTCACCATCATCCTTGGCCATGCTTTGTGGCTGAGGGAGAGCAGGTGGAAAAAAGCAGAGGAGAGGCTGCTGGGACTTCAGTCATTGCTGGAACCGTGCCCATCAATCACAGGCTACAGTAAAACCTGATTTGAACCCAGCTTGTGGCACATACTCCAACGCAGGGACCACAAAGCATAAAATAGAAATCGGGAGTAGAGGCCACTGGGTTTTGTTGGAACATTATTGCTCGGTCTTGTTTCCAGTCACTGCATCTGTATAACAACATCACTTCTATACCATGTAATTAGACACCTAATTTATTAAACAGCAACTGTAGTAAGCAGAGAGCGGGAGATATACTTATCTTCTGACAGAGGAAATATGTTATGGGGGAGAATATACTTTTCTGACTCAACCTGTGCTGCTTCCTAGCAGTCAGAACACTTGAGAGGAAAATGTTTTCTTGGTGTAGGCTTTGGACCAGCCCTGGGGAAAGTCAATTCTGCTTGTGCTGCCCTGCCACAGGTCTGCTGCGTGACCTTGGGCAAGATGCTCAGCCTTGTTGTCCCTCACTTGCCATGAGTAAAATAAAAACAACAGTCTGGCCTTTTCCCCACACATTACCTACTTTCTTCTACTTTTCTTGTTAACTTTTTCAGGAAGAAGCTCTGCATTGCATTCTGCTTCTGTCGGGCTCTGAGCACACTGTGTCCCCACTTCTCTCCATGGTCCCCAGTAATGAGTGTCTTTCCTTGCAGCAAGGTCAAAGCAGCTGGCTTCACAGACTGCCAGAAAAAGGCAGCGTATTCTGAGGTTTGCATCTTCCAAGGTGAGAGTCAGAGAAACAAAGCAAACGCCATCGTTCCAGGTCCTTGGGAAGAAATTGTGTGAAATTCAGCCAACAACAAAAAAATATTTCTGACGAAGATGAAAATGACGATAGCCTGCTTACTTGCCCATGGGAAAATGCATGAGACCCAGGTCTTCCAGGCTTCATAAGCCTGAGGCTAAAGAAAATGTTATGTCTTTATTGAGGCCTAATGTACTGACAACACTACAGTGTGTGAAGCAAAAAGTCCTCCAGTGTTTCTCTGGTAAGCGCCGGTGAACATCTTGGCTGGTAGAGGCTTTGGCTGTAGCCCCGTAAATTTAATGTATGGTTTTGCACTGAGTTCAGTGGACCTTAGGAGGACACCAATACTTCGGTGCTCAGCACCCACGAGTGCAGCTATGGCCAGGGAGAAGGGTATGTCCTAGGTGGATGAGAAACCAAAGCTCCCTTGGATCCTAGGTCCTGGAGGATATTCAGAACGTATTCTCATCTGTTCTTCCTATATCGTGTTAGCAGACCTACATGGTCACAGCTGACCATGCTGGGTAAATAATCTAATGTAATTACAGGGTAAAGAAATGGCAAATTCTCTTCTAAACCAGAGTAGAGCTTGCATCTATTATTTATTAGAGGCAACCAGCAGAAGAGAGCAGGTTACGTGGTAATTACTTTTTGACCTCCTGGAGGTAATTGCATAATCATTTGCAGAGAATTGCTATTACAGTTGGGTGAATCCTGCAAGCCATTTTATGTGAACAGTCATTTGAATTTTTAAACCAATTTCTACCTAACTATTGAGTTCTGATAAGGTCGTCCACCACCTCAGTGTCTGAACAGCTTTTTTTCCTGCCTTTTGGGGTGTGGCTTTGTGTTTTTCAGATATTAAAGTAAATGAGCTAACTGGCAGCAATACTCATATCTATTTGACCAATCACCCTGATAAGCTTAGCCCAGCCTTTCGGCAGTTGAAAACTGCTCGCAGGTTTTAGATCTGGGCAGGGAGAGGTGATTCCATTTCTGCTGGTACCGTCAATAGGTCAATGTCTGTGGAGTTTTCTCTCTGGAGTGAAAATCAAAGTGCTGAAATTCTCCATGAAAATGCAGCCTCTGATGCAGTCACCTCCCCAGGACAAGCAGACTTTGAAATAGGATCCAAGGGCAACGGGCTTGCTTGGCTTGCCTTTATTGGATGCCTGGGTCTCCAGCAGCTCAGAAGCTGGACTGCCAAAACCTGGGAGCAGGCACTAACAAAACATTTCCTGGAAGCTTTACTAGGTTTGCCACAGCTTTAGCTCTGTCCTGAAATAGATTTGTGACACATGGGGTGACTTGGCCTCTGGACCTTCCCCTCTCTCTCCATCAGCTAGAGAAAGAGCCAAAAAGACTAACTCAGAGCAGACACCCAGAGTGGGGCAAGACAAATCTCACTTTGATTTCTCTTTTGGTCTTCTTTACCACTTCCTCCAACTTTATGGGTATCCTGGAGCCAGGCCCTAGAGCTCTAATACTGGCTGTTCTGAAATTCTTGAAACTTTGGAATAGCTTTATTTATGATTGAACTGTTACCCTTGAGATCTCATCTGGCGAAACACTATTCAAAGCATCCAGAACATCACTGCACAATCTTCTGTGGCACACAAGTGGGGTTTTTTTTGTAACACCCTCCTCAGTCTGCGACTCCCTTCATCTTCTCCTCAGAAGCTGTAGGGACCCTGAGGGGACATCAGAAACCCTCCAGAGAAGTTTTAGCCCACATGAAGTTTCTCCATATTGCTCACCCTGTAATAGTTGAGACCATGCTGTTTTAAAATTTATAGTGTAATTGATTTCTTTATAAATCATTCAGCTCTTATTATTTATTAATTCTTCTGTCAAGGTTAATTTGAAATGCTTCTAAATAAGGCTTCCTGACAACACCTTTGTTTATGAGATTGACAGCATGCCAGTGCACGCTTCTCCGTCTTTTGCAAAGGCAATCTGCACAAACTCACGTCCCAAGAAAGGTGATCTCACTTCATTCCAGGAGAAAGATGCAATGCAAATCACCTGCAGGTCCTGCAGTTGTTTGTCATTAATATTGCAGAATGGGACTATCTGTTGTCTGAACAGGATTCAGATTAAAATGTCACATGTGAGGAGGAGCGTGGTGGGCAACTTGCTGCCATAACTTTGCAGCCCAACAAGGCACCAGGCATGAATTCAGCTTATGTCTGAAATTGTAAAGAAACAGTGAATCAGGATTTCTTAGATCATCTGAAGTGCAGCAATTCTACTTCATTCTGTTGGATTTGAATGTATAGAGAGAAAACACATATTCACTGGGCGCTGCTCACTGAGAGGACTTGCCAAGAAACATGGTATCTAGAAACAGCAGAGCTTAAGGTACGAACTGCAGGTGAGGACCATCAGGAATCAAAAGAGCATGAATATGCATGGTGTCTTCTGCAGATCCGGGTGATTAGTTAGGAACGTGTCTTCCTACCTGTCTTTAACGTGTCCTGCCTCCTTTGGCTGTTTTAGCCTGTGAGCTCCAGACAGCAAAGCCCAGATGTCTTTTAATATCTGGGAAGCCCCTGATGGTACTATAAGAGCAGTCATAACTGCAGACATTTTGCACCGCTCCGTGTGGCTCATAAACTGCTGACTCTCATGGCTGCTGTCTGGTGCATGAATAGAGACTCTTGGCTTGGATGATTACATTTAAATGACATCCGCCGCCCATGTTTTCTTTTCAGCTGGTAATATTTCAGGTTTCTCTCCCATGACAAGCAGCTTTGCAGCTGAGGTCTGCAGCCCGGGTTCTTGCCCCTGCCATTCCCACGTGGGGAAACGTTGCCGGCTGGAACTCGCCTCTCTTTTTCCAGCTCTTGCACGAGAAGCCCATTTATCCACCACCTTCGTCTGTGAAGCTCCCCTTCATGTCTTCTTTGTTTGTTGGTGGGTTTTTTTTCTCCTTCTGTAGGGTGAATTAGCACAATTCATGGAGCCTTGACTCAGTTTAATAAACAGTTAATGAACAGGAGTAGAACTAGCACAAAAAAGACCGTACTGTATGTAACTGAGAAAGGGAGGTTTGCTGGATTTCCTGGTGGGCCCAGGCTGAGGTTACCCATTTCTTCTCCACCATGCAGCAAAAGTGCCCAGAGAAGTAATTATTTTAAATTCTAATTCTATCTTCCTCCACTTAAATTCTGTTTGTTAGAATGGGATTGTGTGAAAGGCATCACAGTACTCACTGGCATTAGCAGTTGGGATAGATTCAAAAGTGAAAAAAATGCAGGATTTTGCCACGTAGCTGTAAATTTAAATAATTTAAGGAGAGCCTGTGTGGATCAGTGTAAGCTGGTGTGCCATGATGAAGACAGGCAAGGAAGGGTGACAGCATCAGACAGTAACTTGAAAGACATGAGTGGGGGCAAGGTGGTGCTTACAAACTCCACTTAGGAACCAAACTGACCCACTAGGAAGGAGATTCCCATTCAAAGCACTTGAAATAGGATGGTGGATACCCCTGCCATGAGGCTGTTCTACTTAGAGGGTTTATCCTGACCTAAGAGAGCCCTTTCCCTTCTCGGTGTTTTTCTTTTACCTCCCATATTTTGCTTTTTTCTGTTCGGGGTCTTCAAGGCATGCTAAGGAGGTTGGGAACTGTGCTCTGCAGGATGTGGATGACTGGTCCTTTGAAATTTTTGACATAAAGCTTCAAGGCCTTCCAAGCAGGAAAAATATCTCACTTTCTGTTTGGAGAGCACCAATCATCGCCATCCCTGGTATCAGAGGTTGCTGAGCATTGGATAGAACAAATGAAAAAAAAATTACAGCAGCAAATATAGCACAGTGCATTTAGAGGTTTGGGGGGGAAGGGGGTGGGATTACATAAAATTTTACTAATACCTAACATGATGACCTTTTCCCAAAAATATTTTACTTAGAAAATTTCACAAAACATTAAACTGGCCAGTCATACAAGGTGTTTGCAAATTACTCACCTGGTACAAATAAGGTCTGAAATAACACAGCATCCAATGAATAAATTATTTTATGAGCATTATCCTGCTAACTCCATGCACATCTCTGCAAAAAAGGAGCTCCGATAACCTTGTGTTTCTTACAATGCTGTCCCTCAGCCCTCACTGCCCGCCATTCTTCCCATATAAAGCCCTCTTAGATAAGAAGAGATAATTATTAAGATGGGAGCAGAAGAGCATCCACCAAAGGAATACCAATGAAGTAGTATCTTAGCTCATACATAAACTGAGCCCTTTTCCAATAAACCATCAGATATAGGCAAAAGAGTGACAAACAGTAAGTGATTCCTGTCATCAGCAGAATTCATGTGGGAGCCTCTGGTAATTGGCATTTTCTCTCTGCGAAAGAAAAGAGATGTAAAGATTTGGTGAATGCCGAACAGTGCAGTACAGGCAGCCAACATCAGTGAGCAGTGGCCTGGACTGGCATCAGTGTAGGGATGGAGGAGGGCAGAAATGCCTCTATAGAGCGTGGAGAGCTTGCCCAGAGAGTGTGTGATGAGCTTAGGCAGGAATTTATGGCGGATAAAGAGCCATTATTGAGGGAGAGTTTTGTAGACTGGAGCCCTGGACCAAATCCAGAGCTATGGGTAAGTGGCTGCAATGGCACTAACATCAGTTATGTTTCACACCAGCTCTGAATTTAGCTATTTGTCTCTGCACAGTAGAAAGGTAAATGGTTTGTGTTAGGGGAGCCAGAGTATCACTGGAGTCACTTTTAATAAAATACTACTGACAAACACCCACAAAGTCCATCTTATTTATCACAGACAGAACAGTCCAGATGCCTAAGGAGACAATCTGAGGTATCTCTTCTCCTGCAATTAGCTTGAGAGCTCCCAGTTTTTAGTTAGGCAGCAGATACACAGCTTCTCCATGGGAAAGGAAGAAGGAGCAGAGACACCAAGAGAGCCCTGAATCTGGCCCTAATCCCTCCAGCCCCACAGTGAGCTTGGCTGCTTTCTGGGCATAGCTCTAGAAGTAATGGTAGGGGAAGGGCAGGCAAGACACGGAGTACAATAAAAGTAAAATCACTTTATGGTACCACATTTCCAAGGTAACATTGTAGGATAGCAGTATTGTTTAGAATCCTTATTTTGCTCACTTTCATTAACTGTTATTTCCAGTAGCTTCATTTCATAACAGCTATCTCCACTGACATCAGCAGTCCCCTTATCCTGTGTTTGTTCTGCTTCTGTGTTTATTTTGCTATTCTTTTTTTTTTCTTTTTTTCCCTTCTTCTCCATTACTTTCTTCTTAAGTAATATTACATGAGGTAGAGGAGAGCTGGCCATCTGAAAACTGAGCTCTTTCAACCCAATTCTTTCTCTTCATTTTAAAATTAAAACAGAAAACCGAGAAATGGGATGATTGGATTTATTTCTCTTTCTTGCTGCTGGCTGGCTGTGTTAGCCTGGTCAAAACTCCGTATCCATCTCCAGTGAACTTGAGTCTCTAAACAACCTCCTGTTTCTATGCTGCTGTGACGGGAAAATATTCAATAAACTGGACCTAATTGTTTGCATGTACTTGGGTCTTTACACACCCAGTAAGGAATCTCATGAACATACTTTGGCTTCAACCTTGAACCTTGGTCACTTCTGTTCCCTCCCAAGCATGCCCACTTTGCAGTTCTCTGTATTCCTGAAATGACTCTAAATCACACATCGTAGGGTGAAAAGATCATAAAGGAACAACAAAGGATCAGCAAACATAAAATAGAAGAATGGCAGCCTCCCCACCTTACACTGCAAAAATCAAAAGGAGTTTTCAAACAGCCCCATTTCCAGTCAGCTGGAGAGTTAATTCACACAGTAATTTACTGTGTCTGCACTTTTTCTGCCCCGTCCCCACCCCCCCAACCCTCCCTCTTCTCTTATTCTTTTTCTCTGTAGTTACTTTTTTCTTGGCCTATAATCAGAGGAATCTAATGACCAAGCCTTACATGCAAATAAGCTTTTCCCTCCAGTGAGTGCTGGGCAGAGGGGGAATGATAGGGGAGATTCATGAAAAAAAAAAAAAAAAAAAAGCCACATCTTGCT
>VXBJ01001854.1:675373-709559 GCA_013400055.1 Nycticryphes semicollaris | reverse complement strand
AAGAGCCATTTATTGCTAAGGGCTTTTGTATTGTAAAGTAATTCTAGTATTTCAAGAAAAAGGGACAAGTTCACATAGAAAATTATGCCAGCTGAGACTGTTTGAGTCTGCAATTTTCTTTGTGTGCTGTTGGGGAAAGTGATCACTCTGAATTTGTGGGTGTCCATGTCCAGCCCAGCACTTCTATGCTCAGGGCAGTCCAGTAGCAGCTCTTGTTTGTTAACTATTTCCTCCTTTGGTGAGTGAGATGTTTTCCTGGTGATTTTTATTAGATAATGGCTCAGTGGGAAACTGAGCAGAAGAAACATTTTCATAATTGATGGCTCAATTTCAGTCCTGAAAACACTCAATGGCTTTTTCAGGCTCACTAACACTGGGAATTATTAGAAATTATAAACTGAGATGTGGCTGGAGCATATCAAAATGGACAAGTACCAAAACTTGCAGGCTCGATGGGTTTCCACTTGGGGGGAGGGGGCGTGCACAGATTCTTGCAGAATTTCACAGAATTAAGCAAAAGAATATATATACATACTGGTTTTTGTGGCAGAGTTGGGGGAGAGAAACTCTGGGTGTAGGAGTGCTAAGCTGCAGGGCTGCCTCAGGAGCCATTATGAATTTTTATATGTAAGGAAAAACAAAGCTTAGAATAAGGATTATCATCAGAATTTTCAGGAGAGATTTTCCAAAGGACCTGGTTATGCTGAGACAGGAGACAACTGGTTTTGTCTCTCCCCTCACTGTGAGAGCTACTGGTTTTTGTCTCAGCTCCCAGAAGAACGCCCGCTATGTTCTGTATCTTCATCTGGAAGGAGAATCAGAGAAGAACCTGCTATTTTGCTCTTGGCCACTTGTGATTCTTACTAAAGCGGTTTATGCTGCTCCAGGTGGTGTAGCTCATTGAACACATTGACTGATTTTTATTTTCAAAGGCTTTCAAAGTCTTCAGTGGTACCTTCAGTAAGCAGGTGGAGGTGGTATTTACTGAACACGTGAACATTTTTTTCCCCCATCCCAGGACATGCTCTGGGATCTATATATCGTTCTCCCACAGCTGTGTAACCTGGTGTGTGGGGCAGCAGTTCCCCTAAAACAGTGATCCTCAATACATCTGAATACTAAGTGTCCCATAACCTTACTGAGAAGAAAGGAAATTCGTGCCTCTTCCTAGATACTGCAGTCTCAAAGACTACCACATTTACCCTAGTAAAACATATGATACAGGTTCATCTATTGCCCTAATTTCACCACGCAATGCTATAGTTGGAGATGAAGTAGGGTTTTGGATCATTTCAAGGATCACCTTCTAATATTCTCCACTATTGGAGATTTAGTGATAAATCCCTGCAAGAACAAATATATCTTGACTCACCATATAACACAGAGTTGGCTTTTCTTTCATGGTGTTTCTGAATGGTGGAATGGCTGAAGAAACAAAACATTTCTACTTTCTGTGCTAGCCCTAGAAGCCATCAGCAGCTGCTTGACCACAGCCATCCTTGGGTTTGCATTTGCTCCAGCTACAGTTAAGTTTCATTCTTTATATATTCTGTTCTTTCAAGGACACAGAAGCAAGGGAAGCTGCCTGCCTCCAAGCATTGCCTTTCTGAAAGGCAAAGTCACCATAGAACAACTCACCATGGATATATCCATCCACAAGGCAGAAATTTTATTGCTGCTTTATTAAATTGCCACAGGACAGTATCACTGCCCTGAAAATGATGTTAGGAAAGTGTGTATAATAAATGCACAAGGCATCACTCTGCTTCAGTGGTGTTATTTCTACTATGCACGTGCTCCATGCCATTTTATCATGACTAGAGTCAGCAAGAGCACAGCTGGTGGAGATCTCAGGGATGTTTAGAAGAGCATCAAGGCTACTATACTATCAGAAGAAGCTCCATCCTAGAAAAGGCTTCATAGCAGGAATCATCTCTATTTCTGATTTCTCTTTAATTTGATAGCATCTATTAATCCATCTCACCACCCTGAACATGCATAACTAAAGGAATACAGAGATTAAGCACTAAAAAATGTCAAGATGTGTCTTAGTCATGCTGATGCTGAAGGGGAAATATGGTTATATATTAGGTACTTGGAAAGCACTATCTTCTTGTCTGGTTTCCACAGGGATGCCCTGTTGCATCCTGCTCACTGGAGGTAGAGACAGCCTTTCCAAAGAATACATCATGCCAGATGCTGCTGAGTCCATCCTCCAGAGTCACGGAGCAAACCTAATAGAAATAGAAACACATATCTATTATGGTCATAGAAAGGGTCATAGAAAGACCTGTATTAACCAAAATACAGCCAACCCATAGTTAATTTGGAGTTTTTATTATTAGAAGCAGAACTTTTCAGTTTAGTCTTTCTATGTAAGCATCAATCTGAGGGGTCATTGATTACTTTAAAAGCTATGCTTTTTCTATTTTTTTTTTAAGTGGATAGCTGCAAGCTTTGCTTTCTTTTAATGCAAATGATCTTATTTGGACCTGCTGACATTAGAAACCATTACATGCCTTCTGAATCTAGCACGGAGTCAGAGAAAATAGAATATTGCATCAGCTCATTTTATAAGTTCTCCAAACGGTGAAGAAAAGAAAAAAAATATAGACAGAAAAATAAAGGAAAACAACCACAACCTTAAGAGAGGATTTGCTGGTTCTCTGTCCCCTGGCATTCCCCTGCTTCTCCCTGCCCCCCTTTCCACTTCCATTGCTTCAGGGACTTACTACAGCCATGGGATTAATGGACACCAAATGTCATCTCTGCTTTACAGCCTGGAAAGTCTCTTGTCTAGTTTACATTGATTTTTCTTTTCTGATGCATTTGCAGAATCTGAGATACCGATGGCGGGAAACATAGATAAAGAGGGAAAACGTGAGAAAGAGATACATCCTCTGCCTCACGCTCCCAGTACTGAAAATTCTTCTAGACTTTGGAGCCTGCAGATACTTCCAGCAACAAATACCCACTTACTCTTTCCTGCCATCACAGAGGACATAGGAAGGGCAGCAGTGATAATCTCGCTCTCTAGTGGGCTTGTGTTATCCATCACTCAGGAACAGATAGGGAATGCATTGCCTTACAACAATTCCCAGTGCAAGGAGGTCTCTCTTCTGTGATTTAGCACTATGCTCCTTTTTATTGTAGTTCTATTTTTATTATAATTGCTATTAGCAACACTAAGGTAATTTCCCAGGATCTTCTCCATAAATGAATGGACACAATGGTCATACCCACGAGGAAGCTAATACCTACCCTCCTGGCTGTGCGGAAAATGTGATGTTAAATGCAGAAGAGTGATGGACAAATCTCACAAGTTTGGATCAGAAATACCAGGGGAGGGCTAGGACTAGGGGTTTTTTGAAACCAGGCTTATGCTGGGTCACCCACTTCGTTGTGCATTACTTGGCACCATGTCATCCCAGTGACTTCACCCCAACTGGGCAAAGGTGCTGGTCTCCACCAAACCTTACCTCTCTACGTAGGGAAAAGAAAGAACATGGGAGCACAGCCTACTTCTCTGTTTAGTGCTATCGCTTTTTCCCCTGTTGAAGTCCTGAAATAAAGCAACACTGTTGTACCATGCACCTAAAGGGAGAAATGACCCTGCCTATCAGCAGGTCAGGTCAGATCAGATCAGCTTTTGCAAGAAGATTAGTGGGGTAGAAAGAACTCCATGAGCTTACTCACAGTCCCCCAAAGCTCGCCAGTAACAATGCAGTATTTGACAGCTCTGCAGATACTTTGTTTATTAGTATCATGCACAGGTGTCACCTATCACAGAAAACACGGGTGTTCTTTTGGCCAAGATGCTAAATGCTGCCAGAAGCCAGGCTGCTTCTTCGAAATAGTGACAAAACCCACAGAAGGAACAGAAAGAAAATGCCATCCTGTGACCGTGTCCCTGTCTCATCTTCAGTATCTTTGCTGTCAGCTTTGTAAAGCTGTTGGAAGAGAAGATGAAGGAAAGGCTGGGAATGATGCTTAAAGCTCACTCAACACCAGCTGGGGTCCATCTTCCACTGGCTCAGTGTATGAGTTCTTCCTTAGTCTGCTTTAGATGTCTGGTATCTTTAGGTATCTTAGAGGTTCCTTAACAGACAGTTTGGACTCCCTGTTAGGCACCAGTTTAAATATGCGGCAGAGATAGAAAGGGAGGACTTTGCCACACCGCTTTCTGCCAGTGAGTGACATGTTGTATTTCAAGAGCAGCAGGAGCCGTTTGGCTTTGAGTGATGGTGCTGCTCAGGTGCTTACGAAGGCATCTCATTTCCCTTCAACCACTCCATAATGCAGGCTCATTTCCACAGTACCCTATTGTATCGTGCCAGCATCACAAGGCAAGTGGCTCCCGAGTCTTTTTCCCACCCTGAGCTCCCAGTTCCAAGCAGTTCTTCTCACTCTGCCATGAAAGGGAGTAAATTGTTGTTCAAACAAGTGTGACCCTGTGCTTTGCTGTCATCAGGACAGCTTTTTAGAAGACATTTAATGCTTAATGTGGAGCTCTTGACAGAAATGAGGTATTCCTTGCTGGGCTCCTGACAGACTGCTGAAGAGTCTCAAGAGGAACAAAAGAGATTTATCGGAAAGAAGGTTTTCTACTACAGGCAAGGCAAAAAATAGGAACGTCGTCATTAAAAAAGCAAAAAGCAGGAAAATGAAAGGAACCCTAGTGGTAGGTCCTGTTTCCCATCTAACTGAAGGAAGAGACTTGCAAACATTCTTATTAATCTTGGGAAATAACAAGTATCTCAAGTTTTCATTGCAAGAAATTACATGTTGCCATCACGATTATTTATTTATTTTTACTCCAGTTAATAACTACATTCAGGAAATTAAAAGGAAAAATAGCGTGAAGTTCTGTTGGGAAGATTGTGAAGAAACAGATCAGCAATCAAGGAGAAATAGCATACAAATATCAGCAGCATTGTTTCTTTTCCCATTCATATCTTCACATTTAAGGGAACCTGGGTTTTTATTTTTTTTTCCTGTGTTTTGCAAGGCTGGGTTTCATCCTTTTTTCGGATTCCTATATAAACATCAGCTGTTTGAGGTGGCTCCTGCAAACCTCCAGGGTTTCTTTTCTTCTACTTTTGAAACACTGAAAATTCATATTTGTATTCATTATTCATGTCTCCCATTGTTTCACTGTGAGCAAGAAGAATTAGGTAGCGCTTTAACTGACTTGACTGCATGGTACGAAGAGGGAAGACACAGTGCCCAAAGTCTAAAATCTTTATCATCCTGTGGAATGAATCCTGAAGGATAAACCAGTGGGAAGAAATCTTTTAAAGGACTTGTTTGCCTTATTACTGTTCACTTCAATGAAAGTTTGACTTCTAAACTCTTCAGGTGTACTTTGACACTTGAGCCCTACATCCATGCATTGCTGGGTTCAGAAATAATACAAGTAAGGAGTGACTTTTTTTAATGAACATGATTTACTAAAATGTGTTCAGCAGCTGACTTGCAAAAGGTGTGAAGTGGTCTAAACTGTCATACACTGTGGGACATGGCCACAAAAAAGGCTGGATGCTGTAGGGACTCTGAGATGGATGGGCCAATAAATATGGTGCAAACTGCTATCCCTTCCCTGAAGTCAGGACAACAACGCTGAATTGCTTAAGAATCTGTCCTTAAATCATCAAAATTTTCTGTAAAACTCCTAAAAAAATCCCAGACTTTTTCCACAGGGAAGTAGAGGAGTTCAGAGATCATAGAATCAGAGAGACACAAGTTTGGAAAGGACCTACAAGATCATCTAGTCCAGCCGTCCTCCTATCACCAATACTACCCACTAATCTGGTATATTAAAAAGTTGGACAGGGTTCAGATATTCACAGTCCCATGCAGGGAAACAAGGCAAGACTCAGGGGTCTCCATAAAGCTGGAGTTAATCTAGGCAGGGTCAGACTATTCTTGACATGTAGATGGGGGAAAGAGGGGTAGTTTCTGACAGTATATCATTGTGCAGAGTGCAATTCATCTGCCCATTGCAGATACAGAGCAGTGGGATAGACCTCAAGGATGTTCCCCCAAAAAACGTCAATAAAGGCCATAAAAGTCACCGGCCTACTCAGTGAATGCTTTTCCTGAGGACTAAAGGTTTGTTCTTTCACTGTGTGATCCCTCCACTCCAGCTTATGATGTACCAACCACCAGACTAGCCAAGACCAGATATAATGTTCTCTTTATTGTTTTATTTTTACCACAAAAGCACCTCAGAGAAATAACCACAGATCAACACCCTGTCACATTGAACATCTTAAGGAAAGAGAAAGGCTATACTGTGCCCCAGAGATCTTACACTTTAATTGAAATTGCAGGAACACACCCAGGTTTGAGGAAGAGCTCAGTTTATTGCATTATTCTGCAAACTAGTTTTCTTGTGTTTGTCAAGAGAGAAAGTTTCCTTCTTCACCTCCCTGTTCTAAGTAAAATCCTGCTTTCCTCGCTCCCTTTTTTTTCCCCCTCCAAACACATGAGAAAAAGAGAATGAGAGGTGAGAGCTGATTGAGTGAGCAACAGCAGGGGAAAGAAATGAGTATTTATCAATGTTCTTCTCCTTTTAAAGCACATCAATTCTGAAGCTGCTGACAGAGGTCTTGCTGTAACTGCTGGAAGAACCTCCAGGAGCTAATAATTTTATGTTCAGGCTTATGTAAAACCAGTTTTGATTAATTATTGATGTAAAGTTAGGAAAATGAACATTCGCCGTGCCTTGGCACAGCCCTATCAAATAAATGAAGCTGCGGCTGTGGCACAGCGTGCCGTTCGACCCCCGTTCCTGTCTAGTGGCTCTTCATTAGTGGGGGAGATCTGGGTTCCTTGTGGGGGGCAGCACATCCCCTCCTATTGTAATGTCCTTTGCAGAGCTTGTTTTCCTGAAATCTAGGAGAAACCGTGCCCAGGCTTCCCTTATCCACCTCAGGCAGAAGTGGACCATATTCCCTTTCACGTGATCATGGAGCTGGGCAAACATACCTCTTTTTTTTTTTAAACTTTTGACTTAGATTACTGCCAGAAATCTCAGTCTTATTTTGCCACGGCTGTGTGGAGCTCGCTGGGGTTCAACTTAAGGCACAATATTCCCATGTCCAGTGTAGCACTCCTGTGGGTTCCTGAACAATGTGTCCGTGCACAGAAAGCAGTCTTGACAATAACTGCTTAGCAGATTCAATTCAATTCCGTCTAATTAAATAAGTTCAGCAGCACAAAGACTGCAGAAATGGCTGCAATCTCATGCTAGACACGCAGCTGCAGAGCTGCAACACATGCTTGTAAAAGGTGCAAAAGGTACATTTAACCTTCTTTTAGTGGAAAGCCCCTTGCAACATAAAAATCTCCACAGTGCACATATATATCAAAAGCCTAGGCTATACTTAAAAGTTCTTGTAGTAAGAGTCAGACGCGGAGACAGGTACACACCTCTGGTCTGTACCACCTCCGTATTCCCACCCCTTGTTAGACATACACAAACCTCCTTTTCCATTTTTTGCCTGGATCCATCTCTGCTGGTTTGTATGGGGCTGCACTGGTCTCGGTGGGAGTCACAGTGGGTGTGGAGAGGGGGATTTTATCAACTGCTTCTTGGTAACCAAAGAGCCTGATTCCTCTTGCCCATTAATGAGCATGTCATATAGCCCTGCTCTTCACTTCCCCACTTTCGTGTCCTTTCCAGAGTGATGCCATTTTACATCCCGCAGCCTTTTATAAGCTCCTGATGTCCAATACAGATATCTCTTCTTATCATCTTTCTCTTTTTCTTTTTAGCACTCCTGGCTTCCAGAACCATTTTCTAGGGCCAGCTTTTTTACAATGGTTTCAATTCTTAGCTCTTCACTCTTCCAATTGTTCTATACAGATATGGAGGGTGGGTGACATAAAAGCGCCCTGGCTTAATTCAGCTCCCCTTGAACTCACTGGTATAGAAAAACCGAACTGCACATTTCCATTGATTTCAATAGGGGAAGAGTAAGGCAAGTGCGTTGGGCTTTAGAAATTCCCCCCCTTGATGTTTTCCCATCACCCTGTTCCCTGTCATTAGCACGCTTTGTAGCACTGCTCCCAGGTCCGCTATAAAGTGTGCTCTTATTTTCATTCTCTTTCTCACCTGTCCATCTCCACGCTTTAACATGCTTGAATTTCTTTTTATGAATTTTCTAGGACTGTAGCCCTGTCTTGTGGAACGATTACCGCTGCTTTGTAATGGAGTTTACACTGAGTTATTCTCAACCAGAGCTTCATTTGCCTAGGAATATATCATACAGCCATATTATGGAGACATTACCTGAAGCCTCACAGCTAAGCAGCAAGGTTTTCTTCTCCTGAAGAGTCAACATTATTATCCTCAGAACCAGAAGCAAATTTTTAATGAGAAATTATAAAAGTCCAATTTTGTAGGGAAGTAATGGAGGGTATGTCTTTAACTGAGCTGTGGGTTGTACCAGAAGCTTTGTACTATACCCACAGGGCAGTGATAACCAGTTCACCCTCATCGCTACAGTTAGGTCTGTGCTCCTAAAGGCCATCCTGGAGGTCATCCTGCAAACTCTCCTTTGGAGATTTGTCCTGAGTGGCACATGGTTTTCCAGCCAAATGGAAAAGAGTCCCAAGACTTGAAGCCAAACCCCTCATGCAGTCCCACTGTTTAGGTGTTTTATTCACCTTCAGTGTATTCCAGTGCAGCAAAACAATGTCTGATGTCTAGCTGGACCTCAGGTAGAAACTTTCATGGTTGCAGAGGCCTGTAGCTGCATTAAGGCAAACTCCATCACCGCTGCCTTCCCTACTTGCTATTCTCACTGAATACAACCTAGACAACAGATCCCTTGTCTAAACTGAGGTGCAAACTTATAAAAATGGCTTGTGAGGTCTTATTGATCACTCCTCTCCAGGCAGTTGTACAAGACTTTCTTCCCAATGCCCAAAATTATGTCTGAAATCAGTTTAGGGAATGAGCAAGTCTTTTAATTAAAACAGTCTGTTATGATGAATCTGTTATTACAAAGTCTTACCTATGTAAAACATTAATAATACAAATTTCATTTGTTTATGTCAGCACCAAGCATTAATTTTTAATGGCGAAACGTATGAGTTATGAAAGGCATTAATGCAAAACAAATCACCAACAGAGAAGGGAAAGGAAATCCATTTTTTAGGGTAAGCAGTGGGAATGAAATATTATTGTGGTTCTAACCAGGGGAAAAAAAATATTTCTTAGGGCTCCAAGAGCAATTACAAAAGCCCAGTGAAGCCTTGGGTTTTGTCATCATGCTTAATATTAAAAAGTTTGTGTCCGTCTCATCCAGTCTGTGTCTTGATGCCATCTCTGAGGAAGCCTTTTACACAAAATTACTCTAATTGCCATGCAACTGCCATGAAAGCAGATCGGATATGTAGTGTATAATAACCATCTCGCTGCTGCAAATGAATGAGATCATATGGAGCCCAGAAGTTAGTCATGCTCACTTGGTGGGCCAAATTCATCACAGATGTAAATGGGAGACACTCTGTGTGATTTAGGAGTCACTCCTGCTTACACCAGCAATAAATTAACTCCAGGCGTTAATTGCCAACTCATTCTTACAGTTTATGATTATAATTCTGCAGGATAAATCAATACCGAGTTGTTTTCAAAACGAACTGTAGGGGAGCGGGTTGTGGTGGGCTGGTCCTGGGTCTGAGGTAGAGCTGCTGAGAAATAGTAGCTTTTGATAGAAGTTTTGCTTCTGCAGCACCCAACATCCTCACAGTTAACCCTTACTCTCACAACGGCTTCACAACAGGGAAATGTTACTAAGGCCTGGGCAGAGACAAAATGGAAAATCTTCAAGTGCTTTGGGGACCAAGTCTCACTGGTACTGAGCCAGCTCTTTAGCAGGGCTTAGGATAGTGGGTTAAAAGGAGTTGTGGGTAGGGCAACTCCCATTGCCTCTGTCCACAGCAGCCAAGAGCATCCTTTACCAAACTGGTTATTCCCCTGATTTCCAATGAAACTGTCCAGACGTGCAGGGTGAGGCCATATCCCCTCTTCTTGCCAGCATACTGTATGAACTGCAGCTGTAAAGGGTGTGCAGAATGCCCACGAAGCCTAGAAATACCCATAGCATAGACCCATCAGGACCCAAGATGCTGTGCTAGCAACAGTCGAGGGGCTGGACGTTGTGCTCTGCAGCAACGAGGGACCCAGCCACCAGGATTCAGTGGTAGGACAGTGTGAGAGTGGCAAAGCAGGACTCAGAAATCACTTGGCTCCTGCTCAGAGGGCTTCATGAACCGCACAGGAAACTACACTGGCACAGCATCTTTAACATTTATTTGTACTACCAGTCTAGCTGTGGCTGTTAAAGGATGGCTACAGAGCTAGCAAATGGGGACATCATCTGTTTTTAAGCTTTATGGAACTGGACTTTCCCTTTCTTCCTTAGTTAAGACTTCAGCAATATAAGCAATACATCTTGGGGCTTCCGTCTCTCTCCCACACTCTTCCTTTCTCTTCTCCTGTCTTTCTTGTCTCAGTCTAAAAAAGTTGCTGATATTAGCAATAAAGCAAGAATTTAATATCATCCTACAGGGCACTACGACAAACTGCCCCTTGGTTCCATCGATTCAACAGGCCTGAAATATAGGAAGGTATCTAAGGGGGAAGAATACAAGATGAACTTTGCAGATATAAATTTTGTAATATTGGATTTCTCCTAGCACATTTCAGGTCTGTGTTGTGTCGCACCAGCATCTCTCCCTCTGATGCTACAGCATCTCTGTTAGCTAAGCAATAGGTTCTTGTTGGTGAAGCATTTTGAGCAGGCCGTGGTATTTCATCTCAACAATAGCCCCGATAGTACGATGTGTGACAGATCCACTGCTTCATGCCTCCAATAGAGACGCACCACACAGCCTGAGGGTACCAGAAACCTGGCTGGAAGAAATTTAAGGCTATTTTCTTTCTCCCAGCATGAATGTGTGAGGTGACATAAATATAGGAGAGGTTGAGGCTTTGGTAGAGAGCCTGCTCCTCCGAGTATCAAAGACTTGGTAGGAGAAGTAATTGCAAATATTTGGGACATGTGATGCTGTAATCCTGTATTTCTTTTCCCATACACACATTTCTTCTCCAATCTGTAAGTCTCAATGGGTCAAGGCTATAAAATAATCAAATCTGAATCTTTTTTCTCCTTTTGGATACTTAGCAAGTTCATTTTCAAAATTCATGACTTGAGAAATGAGATTCGGTTTACCACACAGCACTGAAAAAAACTATCAACTTGCCTTTCCCTTCCTCTTGAGGGGAAGAGTCCAGGTCACTCTGAAGGGCTTTTTTGTAAGTTCTCAGTCTGGCACTTTTCATAACATTGCATTTATATTATAAATGAAGTAGACAATTGCCTTCATGCCATCCTCTTGCCCCTTGAAATTAAAGGCAGAGGAGGAGCAAACCAGAACAGCTCATTGCATTATTCTGCCACTTTAGGAGTTGGCTTTGACCTTCAACATTTTTTCATTTGATTGAGTTTCTGGCAAATTTAAAATTATACAAAAGAGGACAGGGATAGAGCCTGCATGTGGTGTAGAATACAGTAGGATATGCAATAGCTGGTATTTGCATCCTTTTAAAAAACGGTTTGCACATAAATCTGTTTTCTGGCTGTTAGTCCTGTAGATGAAGTCTCCTGGCCAGGCACAAAGATGATGGGCTCATGTTTCTTGCAGGAACAGCATCATAAAATGCTGTTCAACATGATGTCTCTCATGTTAAAATGATATCAAAAGCCCGCTGGTCAACCCACAAATTGAAAAGACAAAACCATGCATTTCTGGTGCCACTTTCCCCAGAACTCCAAAAGCTTTTTATTTCTTAGAAATGAGAGTGGAGGCTGGGGGGAAACAAGCAGTTTCTGGCCTGGGTTGCCCAAGGTATAGTCTTCCTTTAAAGGCAGCACAGAACTGGTCTGCACATGATGAAGTTTGAGTATAATCAATAAAAAGATCTTGAGATCTACTTGAAAGAGGGAAAGGGTCAGTGTTGATAACCTTCACAATTCTTTTTATTTATTATTAATACCGGCTTGCTGGAACTCCAGCAACAAGAAATATGGAATACTAGGCAAAACAGAGACTCCTCTCTCTACTCCTCTTCCTTCTATCTACACAGCTGTATTATTTTTCCTCTAACTCCGTCTCTTCCACTTATTCTTATTTAATCTTCTGGGACTGTGCCTGAGAAACACTGAGTACCTCGAGGCAGCAAAACACAAGTGTCCGGAAAAAGTTGTATTCAAGAATCTTGTCCAGATTTACCAAGGGAAACAACTATGGTAAGGGCTGACAGTTTTCTTTTAAAAGTTTCTCATCACCCAGTGTGGAGAATGCCTCCATTCTACTTCCTCAAGGCAGAGAAGAGGATATGTCCCTCACCACAGTGCCTAGAGCCAACATGTGTCCCAATGCTGGGTACCTGGTTCTTGGGAACAAGACCATGTTTTGAGAGGGGGAGAAGAGAACTGAATGTAGGATATATCATGTCCATCTGTAGTAATAAAAAAACCCCAATTCTTCAAGCTACAATGGACTTTCTGAGGTTCTTTATCAAACAGGGATGTCCCCAGGCACAAAACAACTAAATAAATGCCTTTAAAAAGTATATACTTCTCCAAATTCAGAAGATCAATCAGGTCCAGAGCCTATAACCCTGTGGGGTTTTGTTTTTTGGTTTTAATGTTTTAATGGAGGTTTAACAGAGAGTTTCTCAATTTGGGGGGAAATTTTACCCCACAAAATCTGAAGTAGAAACCAGTCAGGAGCACTGACACCTTTTGTGTGAATATTCTCCAGCAGCATTACTGCTGGTACCAAGTAAATTATTTCAAATTTTGCAGCAGTCTTGCAAAATAGTCATGGGTGGGAATTTGAAAAAGGCAAGTTTCCTCCTCTTTTATTGCAGACCAGTACTCCTCTGGTCATCTTCTGGCCATAACAGGCCAATTGACTCCATTTTTATGTCCTGTACTTTCACTGGTATCAACTGCCATATCTACATTTCCCTCCATCAGCTCTTTCATACAGGAAAAATGCTCCCATGTAAGGTGTTTGCCAATAATCATCTTCATGTTTTCTTCATTCAGTTATAGCCCAGAATGATTTATTATAGTTATTTCAAATGTCCCTACTCTTTGGCTCTCAAATTATTCTCTTTACTGTTTACTATTATTATTTGTATTATTGTAACTTCTAGTTGCAGACCAGAGCAAGAACGTGCTTTGCATTTTTTCGCTGCCCAGATTCCTGCGTGGGTTGTCGCTTTGTTATTTCACTGAGGGACAATGTAAGTGTAAGCTGCAATTTTCCAGTATAGCACAGCTGTAGTTACCTATGTTAGATGCACCACTGAATTCACAGGCATATTCAGTATTTCTTCACATGGATGCTACATAATATTAATATAAAAGTAAAGTGTCTGATAAGGGGTATCCACATTCTGAACAGTGGCAGCTCAGATTTCTCCCTCCCCATTTTACAAGCCGTTGCTTTTAACAACCCCCTCAGAATTTCCTCTCTGTGACACCCTTTCCTACATCATGCCAGGGTGTCTGGGGCTGTTTCTTGTGCAGAAAGGAGAGAAGTTTGTCCAGGAGCCCATTTGTAACCAAATCAGCTCCTTGGACTTGTACTCTCCCGAGACAGTGGTTGCTCCAGACTTCACGGTCATCTAAATGGACCCACACAGCGTTTTGCTATGCCTTGAAGTCGATTCATAGCCCTGAGAAAGCTGGGGGGAACCCCGTTTGGCCATAGATCAGACCCAAACTGGTTCTGTAAAGCTGTTTAGCCAATGAGGAAGACACTGCCATATCAGATGCCGTTTGCCACTTGAAAACATAAAAAGCACCTTTTCTCTGAAGTGTGATCTTCCCATCATGTGATTTCACCGCTGATGTCTATTGTTTAGTACTTACTTTTAAGTTGAATTTTTACCAGCAATTTAAAAAAAAAACTATTCAGTTTTAATCCTGTAGAAAGTTTAAAGCAATTTTTTATTAGTGCATAACTCTAAAATACCACTTTAGAATGAAGAATTATCTCTCAAGCACTTACTAGATAGGCTTTACTTTACTGTTAGTTAATCTGACAGTATTTTATTAATAATCAGCCCTTTTTGTATTGCTATTATGCATTTTTTTCTATTAACACAGTTTATATCTCTAGCATCACCATTATAAAGAAGACTATGAAATATGTCTCAGATATGCCGTGTAGGAACAAAGTAGATAAATATTGCTAACAAATCACAGGCACTATTTTTTGTTTAATTTTCTTGCTTTTAAAAAACAATGAAATATTTAATACCAATTTTAAGAAATACTTTTATAGGTAGATTCTGGTATGGTGTACATCCCCTGCAAGGGAAGAGGGAGGGAGTGGGCACTCTTATCTTATGGTTTTATGGCTTTTGCATCCTTGCTTATGATTCGCTGTTTGAAACCAGCTCACAGCTCACTGCCTATGCTCACCTTCAATTGAGTACAGTCCTGCAGCAGAAAGAGAACAGGCAGAAGCTTGGATCCAGTCATCTTCCTCTGTGTTAGATTATTTATTCCTATGTATAGTGCAGTGTCTTCATTCTTTATTCATTTAAACCCAGAAATTAATGATAAGTAACTTAATGACCATGCTGAATTTAATAGGTTTATGCAGGAGGTCTGTAGTATGCCTGGTAGTTTTACAGAACACAACTCAATTCACTTCTCCAGTGATTCACACCAGTAGAAGTGAAAGAAAATCAGGCTACGGAAATCCAGACCAAACATGGAGACTCTCAGCTTTTCATTAACCCATCCTTCTGACCACATCAGTACACCTGGGTTATTTCATTGTCTACAGTGTTTACTATCATTCCCCCAAAGTATAATCTACAAGCAGAATTAACACCTCCTTTATGCCTTCCCCCTAGTCATTAAGATTGATGTGGAGTAAAAATGGTGCTAATATTGATCCTTTTTGGCATTCTGCTGCACGGTGTTCTCAACCATGCTTACTGTGCCTTACCCTTCTTTTGTTGTCCTGCTGGCAATTTTCCATCTCTGTCAATACACATCACTGTTTGGAGAATTACTTGTCAGGTGCGTCTCATATGTCTCACAGAAACCTAAATAAATGCTGTCCCTTCCCGTGTTCACTTTCAGAAGGATCTTACCCCTGACCTCACATTGATTTGGACTCCCCTACTGAGTAATCAAGTAATGCTCTACACCTAAATATCTGATGGGACATCGTTTGCCTACAATCATGTATGCGTCCAGGGGAGACCTAAGACTCAAGTAGGTTCCCTGCTCATCCGTAGGAACTGAAATTGGGCAGACTCAGAAGTAATTGCAAGTCTCTCTTATTTCCTCCTATTAAGAGTAGTACCACCTATGGGACATAAATTTGATCTTGCAGTTTAAAATCAGATGTGAAACCATTACAAACCATCCAGCCAAAGAATTTTCCCAATTTCTCTGATAACATCCTAGCAATTTTTCAATTTTTAGCAATATCAATAAACCATATTTCCTTTGAGGCAGAAGACTACTTCTCACCTAGGTGCTCTGTTGTTCTCATAAAGGGTGAACTCTGTTAGAAATATTTATTTTAAAAGCTGATTCTGCAGAGGCTAAACTACCTGCCATTACCTACCCATTGACTTCAGTGGGTGATGATGATTAAGACTGAATTCTTACCACATGAGACCCATGAAGCTGTAAGCTTTCCAAATCAGGCATATGTGTAAAACCAGAATCTGCATCTTGGGAGAATTAGGTGGGTTCTGCTAGGTATTTTAGTGCCAAAATAGATAAGTGAAATTATAAATGGCTTGAGCCAACACTGTGTTAAACTGGTGCAGAGACTTATGGACCCTCAAGAGCACAAGGGTTTTTCCACCTTTGAGAACATCAAAGAAAATCAGAGAAATAACTTTTCAGTCTACTCCTCGTGACCAAGAGCCCTGCTGAGCAGTCTAAGCAAGAAGTAAGCATATCAACACAAATGGGAACTGGCTTCAGAAAGGGAGGTTTGATCCAGAAAGTGGGATGATCACTAGGAGGAGCAATCAGTGGAAAGGAATCCACTGTAGTCAATTTAAGTATCCAATTTATCTGTTCCTTATCAACAGCTCTATTGACAAGGTTTTCATTGCCTCCTAATTGTTTGTCCCAGGTTTTTTTGTGCTTTTCTGTGAAGGGATAGTTTGAAAAGAGGAGTTCAGTAGCTTAGCTGTGTTATTTGTAACTCAGCCATCATTGATTTTATTCCTTTTCTAGTTTATTAAAGGACCTGCTTTATCTCTTACGACTCTCTCCACATAGGCACACCCCATCACTGACTGCATTCTTAAAGCTCTTTCTTATTCAAAACTGTCATTAATTTGTTCCACATACTTTGATCTTCCTCATATCTTCCATTTCTTCACTTACAGCTAGCCTTCAGCATCCTGGAGAGTCCTGGTAGCGTAGGGTGGACAGCACAGAGATGAAACCTTCTTCCTAGTGAAAGCTCTGCCAAGAGGCTTTTTCACATCTGTTCATCAGAAACTGGACCAAAATGATTATTTGTCACTCAAAAGCCTTATGGACACTTTGTGGTGCTTATCTGGTCTGTTTTTTGCAGGACCAGAACATCTCTTCTAGTGTTCTCACCCACGGAGTGTGAATGTCAAACTGCATCATTGCCTGCAGTCACATCACTCGTGAAAATCCATACCAGAAAAGGTTGGGTAGGAAAGTTCTCTCCTCTAGGTGCAAAGAGCACCTCTGTTGCAGAGAGGCTCTGGTACTCACGTGTGGAGCAGGGTCTGGGAGCTCTCGGGTAAGTACAGCCAGAAACGGATCAGAGATGGGGCTGCACGGCAAAGGCAGTAGGAGAAGAGCTGCCAGATTCCTGCCCACTGCTCTGGATTTGCCGTGGTCAGCAGCCCTGTGAGCAACGATGCACCGTTCAGTGGAAGACCTCAGTTCTTTGTACAAAACCATTATAAACAAACAACCCCCAGAACAAAGCCCTGGAAGCTGGATGCAGAAAAATTTCACTAGACATTCATGTATAAAACCTTTTGCATCCATGAGGGGAACCCATGCTGCAGCCCCTGGAGTAGCATGCAGTCCTGCTGAGAAAGGCCACTGCAAAATTCGAATTCATTAAAGGGATCTGAGGGAATTCCCACATGAAGAAAATAGTTCAGTACAGGGACAAATAGTAAAGGAACATGGGAAAATCATAAGAAATGAGGAACAGGCTGAAAAGGGTGGGCTGGGAGCTCGGCTCTCCGTGTCTCATGACAGGAGAACAAAGAGACACTTGATGGGATATTAAGAAGCAGAAAATTCAAAACTGATAAAAGCAACAATTTTTTCATGGTTTGTTTCACTGCCAGAGGAAACATCTGAGACTAAGAATTTAACAAGATGTTCAGCTGGGGACTGACCATTCGCTTGGGCAAGGAGGACACCCAGTTAATGCTACAAACCCTTGGAGGAGACTTCACACAGTTCCCTTAGAAAGCAGTGTGTATTAGAGGAGGAGCAGGAGGGAGGGGGAGATGGATTATCCTACATCTGTTTGGTGTGCAATACGTGCGTATATCTTCTTTAGAAACACCTGGTGTTAGCCACAGTCCTGGGCTGATAGCCACAGCCACACTCTGATCCAGGCTGACAATTGTATTGTTGCCATTTTCTGGTGTCCCTTAGTTGTTTCCCTTCCCTCCTCCACCTGGTTAAAGCTGATTAAAAATCCTGAAATTAATTTCACACAACAATTCAAAACTGTTTTCATCCTGAAAGGTTAAAAATAGACTCATTTTTAAATTTTTTTTCTTTTTTTTTTCCCTCAGAAACTTATGGTGAAATATTTTAATGAAAACATTTACTGCAAACACAGGTGCTAGTAAACACAATATGTCAGTATACATTTGGAAAATGTTTACAATTCAAGGCTTTGGGAAGAGACTGAATATTTTAATAGAACACTTGCTTTTAATGAAAAATACAATTGTTTTGGGTTTTTGGGGTTTTTTTCTAGTAAAAAATTTGGGGTTGTTATTTTCTTTTTAAAGACTCTGAAAAACCTTGATCAACTCAAGGCCCAAAGATGAGTTCAAATGGCCCTGAAAGGGATGAGCGCAGCTGGGAACCAGCAGCAGGTCTCACCCCGGAGCAGGCACGAAGAGGGGAGCGGAATTCGACAGGCTGAAAGATTTATCACAGGTTGAAGAGTGGAGGGGGAGCTGAGGAAGCCAATTCCAGCTCCCGCTGTCAGCAACAGCAACAGAAAATCCTTTTTTTTTTTGATGGGAGCAGGAGCAGGACACGGTGTCTACTCCTCCAGGGTGGCTGCTGGGTCTCCCAGGGTTCACCCTCATCCCTTTCCCATTGTGAGGACCGACAAAACGCCGGTGTGTTCTTGATTAAATTGATGAGATGGGGCTGCTGGCAGCAAATGCAGCTCTCTTTCTCTCTAGGTCCCCCGGTACTTTGAAATGAGCCACTCCTCCCTCTGCTCCTGCTGAGCTCCGGAGAGAGAGGAGGAAGGAATAGGCATTAGCAGAGCCTCTAATTACACAGGAATGGGGAGTACATCCCCGCGGTGCAGTGCCTGGAGCAGGCTGGGGTAGGTTCTCAGCCATTCTGGAACAAGCTGAGTTACTTAAGGTTTCCTCCATCTGCTGTTATCTTTGTCCCTTTGCTACATGTTAATTGATCCTTTCTTTTCCCCTTTTTGTCTGAAACATCTGCTTTTAACTCTCACAGGCAATAAATCCTTTCTCTTTCCCGTGTCCCCCCCCCCCCCCCAAAAAAAAAAACACCCAAACCCACACGGGATGTGAATCCACACAGAAAGGGGAAATGGGGAGTGAGAGGAAAAGGCTACATGTCATGCTCCCCTCGTTAGCATAATCACTGTGATTATGGCTCAGTGCAGCCCTGAGTGGCAGCAAGAGGAACCTACCTCGGCTGAGCCATTAACCAGCGCTCCTTTTGCTGGGAGCTCCAAATTGAGTCGAGGGGCTCAGGGGGCTGCTGAAAGTTGGCTTGTCCCCTGCTCTCAGCACGGCTGAGTGATTTCTTAAGAAGCCGTGAGGACGTCTAACACCTTCCCGCTGCTTTAGAAAAGTCAAATGAAATAAAATACTCATATGTAAAATTGGCTGCGAGCCCTGTCTCACGTGCACACCTGACTGCATCTCAGTAAGGCAGCCTTCTGGGAGTGTAAACTCCTGAAACCCAAGCATCCAGTTGATCTGGTGTAGGTTGTATCTGTCCTTCACAAAAAACAAAAAGAGCCTCTTGGGTGTCTCTACACATGGCCTGGGTGGCCTCCAGGCTCCCTCCCATCTGCTCACGTGCCTCAATGCCTGGAGCAGGCAAGCCCAGCCTCCAGCGGGGCTTGAGGACCATCACTTTATCCTTGTGGGTTGCTGACACATGTCATGAAGTATTCAGGAGGTACCACCTCCATGAAAGGACCTCTGCCTCAAAGCTCCAGCCCTTATTTGCACAAGGTACTGCTCATTTAGAAGGCAGAAGTGGGTGCAGCCACGGCTTTCTACCTCTTCACACCCCTGCAGTGCTCATGCTTCTCTCAAGTGCCACCTTCTTCGGTTGAATTCTGCCTCTGGCAAGATCTGGACCAAATGTCCTACATGAGATATGAAGACAAAGAAACAAATACAGGAGCTTGGCTGGGATCTGCTTAGCATCTGTGCAGGATGAGGAGGTGCACTCACTTTTTCATCTTCCGATTCGTTAGCTATGGGATGAAGATCTCACTTGCTTTCAGAGGCACGTGGGTGCCTTGTTCCCCCAGAGTGCTCAGAAAGAAACCCATTCTTCAGCTCCACAACGGCGCAGCCCTATGGCATCTGTTGAAGCTATGGATTTTGCAGCAGCAGGGCTTTAATTTTTCCATAGATTTGTTGTTATTGTTATTATTTTGTAATTAAAACCATTTCTGTGCTCTTTGACTTCGCTTCACATTAAACAGCTCAGCACATCTAGCCACCACTGAGAGCCAGCAGCATGACTTAAGGTCCCCATAAGTTTACCTGTGGGAATACACAAGTTTACCCTCTGCTAATATTGCAAAATCCTTGTAATGGCAGCAGAGCAAGTTATCTGTGCCCAAGAACTGCCCCATACCCGCTGCTGGGGTCTGCTGTCAGCAGTGGGTCTGTTATTCCCACCTGCATTCATTCAGACCTGCCGCACCATCAAGGTATGAATCAAGAGCCCCCCACCAGCTGCAGTCTGTGTGTGAAGGGAGAGAGATAAAGGTATTATCATTGAAAAATAAAAACCCACCTTCCAGAGCCATGTGCAAATGAGCTGGTCCTATTTGGCTCTGGGACCCTAATGCTTAGGACACAAAAGTCACTTTAAACTAAAATTTTCCCATTTCAAAAAAAAAAAAACAAACCAACCCCAAATAATAAAAATAAAGTGTTACAACTACAAGCTGTTTCAGCAAAGCCTCCTCAACAGATAATCGGATTTACATAATTGGGTGCTGGTGGGACTTCAATAAATCATCAATGTGGCAGCATGTTTATTACAGCCACGCAGCATCCCTGCTCTTTGCAAAGTCTTCCCCGTGCCCAAAATACACCATGAGCAGCTGAGGGGGAGACAGGAGAAATACAGAGAGGCTGGTGCTAATTGCCACTGAGGATGTATTGCATATCAAGAGCTGTGAGCTCAGTGGTGTGATAATGGGCTGAAGCTCCTTTGGCTTGACCGCAGGTTCAGATTATAAGCCAAGCTTTCAGGACACAGCTGGTTGTGGGTCATCTTAAAATCGGTTGCATTTCTCTTCTGCATCAACAAGCCTTGTTTTTATACTTCTGCCTGGCCACCTGCATGAAAAGCAGAAATTCCAGAGAGAAAGAGTTCAGTCCTCCTCACAGGACTTCCACCTCTAAACCATAGAGCAAGAGGGAAAACTGCTCTGCCATGCTGATGGATGGTAAATATCTGAATGCAGTATTTTATTGATCTTTCACCAGCCCTAGGCTTATGTGCACCTCAAATGAGCTGCGATCCGGCTGTTCCTTCTGCACATCTAAAAGTGGGGATGATTCCTTCTCCAGGATGGTAGGGCTAAACGTGGGAGAAGGGCAGAGGCTGCCAATGTGCTGCTGGTATCTGTGTACGGATAACGCCACATGCCAGGGACAAGCAAGGAACAAAGGCGATTTGTGAGCTGGGAAATGGGATTGCCAAAAGAGATGGAACAGAAATGAGGTTTTAATCCCCCAGCCCAATCTTTCCTGGTACTGCCTGTCTGCAAGAGCAGGATTTTATCAGTGTTGTCCTCAGGGAACTTTTCTGACCTTCAGTTTGCTGGAGCCTGGCAGAGCATTGCACTTCTCTAAGATGCGTGAAGACAAGTTTTCAAAATACACAGATGCTCCTGTGAGTAGCCATGGCCCAGCACAGCCCGCACCAGAGCACACTGCCGAGACCGAACCCCGCAGAGGAGTGCTGTGCAGAGCACACGGGTCCTGAAAAGCCACCAAACTGACAATGTCAAGCACCTTGGGACCTGGGTATTTTCCAGAGTAGATGAAAACAACCTTCCCTATTTGCATTTGTAACGCTCGCCAGGTTAAAGAGGAAGATAAAACTGTGCATGAGACCCACAGCTATACTACACAGGAGACTGACTTGAGTGTTTGCTTGAAAATTTAGATTTTCTTGCATTGTACAGCCTTCTGCAAGTGTTTTCTGTACCCGATTCCCTCACCAACTCATACTCTCTGCCTGCCTGTCTGCCAGATAGACAATGCCAGCACTAGCATTTTCTCAGCTGCCAAAGCACGTTGGCCTGGGACTTCATTTCTCTGTATCACAAGCTACCAGCAGAAACCTTGTCATTGCAATTTTTCACATATTTTCTTCTGCTTTCTTTCTTTTTTTTTTTTTTAATCTTTATCTCTCTGAAATCTCAACTCCCCATCTCGTGGCTGTAGGCTATGACTAGACTGGAACAAAACTTATCCTCAGTCCTAAACAAAATGAGTAAGTAAAAATAAAACAGTCACAACAAAGAAGTTGTTAATGCTTGGAGTAATAAGCATCAGAGTTTCCATCTGCAGTGGGTCAGGAGAGTGAGAAGGGACACAGGAGAGGATCTCGTAGCTGCTGTCTGCTCTGTGAGCAGTTTAACTGGTAGCTTTTTCTGATGAACTGGGCAGGTGACAGATCCACCAAATTGCTGTGTCCACAATATTTCTATCTCATATCATGGCAAATTTCCCTTAGAGAGGTTACATCCCAGCTGCAGGCTTGGAATTAAGGCCACCAAATCCACCATGGATACAGACAGGAGACTGGGAGCACCACTAGATGTCTTGCAATGAATGACTACACGATGCTAAAGAAACATCCTCTGGGGCACAGGGCTGAGTTCGACTAATATAAGGCACCATCCTTCCATGTGCTATCTAACATCCAGCAAAGCAGGCTGAGGCAATTCTTTCATTTTCTTCCTTTTTTTTTTTTTAAGATTTTCTTTCTTTTCTTCCCTCCTCTTTCTTTCCCTTCCTTCCCTACTTTCTTCCACTCGCTTTTTTTTTGTTGTTGTTTTTTACTCTCTCTTTTTAACATTTCAGCTAAAGAAATTAGGTTTGTTGTTTCACCAGCTGAGCAAACTTTGAGGGCTTTAAGAAAAACAAACAATAAGTCTTGCTCACCGGGTGGGTTCTTCCCCACATCTCAGCTCCAATCACAACCCTAATTTAGAATCTGCAGCCGGTTAACGAGCACAGAGGAGACAGAGGCTCGGTGTGGAGGGTCTCTGTAAAAGCACAAACACACACTTCCAGACGCTTCCTTTTTCTTTTTTTTTTTTTAATAAAGATTGGAGCTGTGTGAAAAGAAAGCCTTCAGAATTGAAACTAACAAAGCAGCCTGTGAGAAGGGTACTTACTCAGGGCATTGGTGTTGGGCTGGGGGCTTTTGTTTGCTTGCTTGCTTAATCCTGCAATATTATGCAGAATCCAGCCCTTGAAAATGTCTTACTCTCTTGCACCAAAAATGGTCTCCAAAGGACAGGGCAAAATCTGTGTATTAAATCAAATGTATTTTCCTGCCCACACCCCCTCCCCACTCTAACTTCTCTCCGCACACTTGCACAGACACACAACTGCTTTTCACAGCAAGGCTATAATTTAACAGCTAATGCCTTGCATGAGTACCACCCCTTCCCAAATTCTCCTGCTTTTCAGTTTCTATTCACATTCAAAGCCAGATTATTTTAGCTCTGCAGCCTTGGAAAAAAAAAATGAAATTACAATATTTGAAGAAGCTGCTAGCACTTCTTTCCCTCCTTTCAGTTCACACCCAAGCATAAGTCTATTATTTCTGCCTCTGCAGATACAGAGACAGTTGGGAACCCAATAAATACAATTCCAGAACTGGAACTTCCTTCCCCTTTTAGTCATGAGGTGGGTTTTGATTCTCAGGTAAGTACCCAGAGAGCTGACTGAAATAAATATATATTAAAAAAACAATCACCCTCTACATCTACACCAATACAACTGGTCCAGACCATGGCTTGGGATTTACCCAGCTTGACTGAGGCATATCAAGGCCCAATTAATTGCCTGTGAGGCAATTAATTAGTAGGTAAGGCAGGGCTGTGATGCAGCAAGCTTCAGCCTTTATGCCTTTCTACATTTGCCTGCCACGGTGACCAAAAAATGGCTAGCAATGAATGGGGGACATGGCTTGTTTTTCCTTAAATATTGCTGTGCGCTTAATAGCGAGTGGAGGGGAAGTCCTGGGTAGAAAATCCAGCCTGAGATACAGTAAGCTTCTCTGCCCCTGTCGGAGCCAAATCACTAACTTCCCAACCAGGCTGGAAAACTTGTGCCTTTGCTTATTAAAACTGAATTACATCAAGGTGGGGGAGACCTTTTCATAATTTTTCTAGCACCTTTTATGCTTTAGACTGGGTGTGCCAAACCCAAGCTGTGGGGTACAGCAGTGAAGCTGGTCAAAATGAGATACAGTGAAGGGAATTAGGGAAAAAAAAAGAAAAAGAAGCATCATAATCAACACCAGGTGTAGGCCAATTAAACAGCCGTTCCCATGTGCTCACAGGAGGGCACTCACTCACAATTTACCCAAACAAATCCACGCTTAAAAACTCTCAGGAGTTTCACAGAAAAATCGCATTTCTCTTCAGGGCTCTCTAAAAAATATTTGAAAGCACTTTCGTCTGTACACACCAGCTTTGCACACCAGAAACAGCTCCCTCTCAGCCCAGGAGAACTGCTCAGCCTGGATTAAAGTGCTGGCAGATGCTTTTTCCTTACAAAGAAGTAAAAGAGTCCTTTTTCCCACAGCTCTCTTCCTTCAGCTGCCCCCTCTTATCCGCCTCTGACTTTCTTCAAGGGGGTGTTGGCTTTTGCCTCATACTTTCAAAAGGCATCTTAGGTGCAGCTAGGTGTTCAAGTCTGATTTATTTATAGGCACCCAGCTCTCAGGCTCCTTTGAAGCCCTCCTAGGATCAGTGCTATATTTATTCCAAGCACAGTTTTCCTTCGCTGTCTCATTGTTTGATGTGTAGGAAGTTGCATGGCAGAGTAGACAGAGTTTCACCATGTCCCACCAGGACATACTGCCCACACTACCTCCATCCTGTCCAGAGCAGCTATTGATGTCTCAGCTGCCTTCACTGAGACAGGCACAGTAACTCCAGCCATCTCTGCCAGCTATAAACATCCCCACATCCTGCTTGGGCCAACCTCACTTCCCCTTCAACATGCAAGTCAACTTGTTCCATCTGAGTGTGGTCCCTAGTTACTGTTTGTGCCAAAAATCCATTTTCTTTGGCATGCTGGAGCTGGTTTGATTTGGTTGGTGGAAACATGGGATAAGTCTTGAGCTCACCCATTGTAGCAATCACTACTGTTCTCAGAACTCCCTCTATTGTTCCTTCATGGAGGACTCTCCAGGATGCTCTTGCAATCCACAGGGAAATAATACATGGAACAGATCAGTAAACATGTACCAAAGTATCTCCTAGGGCTTTGTAAGGCTCTCTCCTCACCTTACTGTCAAACACAAGCCTTAGTGCTACACGTAAAGGACTGCAGCACCAACAGAAGCACAACAACCCATAGGTCACTTCTGTAGTGTAGCCAAGTAAGGGTAGGACAAAAAAAAGCCTTATTTTAGGCTCAGAAGGCACCTCTGTGAGAGCCAGACTTAGGCATAGGGTTCCTCTCTCCACAATCCTGGTTTTAGAGTTGATAAAAACCTCCTATGTGGTCTTCTGTCAAGTGTAGTTGAACCCTCTTCCCCTTACACTTCTATAACAATAAATCCCATCATCTCATGCTGACAATTGATTTTGCATGTATAACTAACAGGCGTGGCAGGAAAAGGGTAAAGTGTCATCCTCTGGGCCTAGACGTGAATTTCAAGGCTGTCTTCAGCTATAAACAGTTATTGATTATTCGCTTGGAAAGTCAAAGGCAGAGAGGGATGATGCCTAGATATATAAAACTTGGCAGGACGCTGGCTATAGATGCTGAATTGCCTTCATCATGCCAGCCTGATGGCATCTGGGTATGTGCTGATCTTTGACCTTGAACTTATGATAACTGAAGAGAAGTCCGGGACCCTGTCACAACAAAGCAGCAGCTTTGGCTGAGTGCAGGAGGGGATGCTCACACTCACCCCACTTTGGATTCCCCCTGGTGTTTTTGGTCCTCAACAAAATTACAAAAGACAATCCTCTGGCTGTTGTACTGCTTAATGCTGGTCGTCATCTCTGTTTGAGGTTGTTGATTGTCATCAAGAAAGCTGCGGCTGCCTCTGCCACTTAACATTAGGATTTATCACATCCAATGTCATCATCTTTTTAGTTTTTTATTTTCAAGGGATTTAAACTCTAACTATATCATCTCGGATGGGGGTAGGGGGAAGAAAGTGTGTTTAGCATGAATGAAACTGCCTGGAAACTCTCCTTAGGGTTTTAAATTTTAGAAACAATGCCAGATTAAAGAAGCAGCTCCCCAAGCAGCAGAACCAATGAAGCTGGACAATCGAAGGATTTATGTCTCAGGACTCAATACCGCTTTAAAATTTCAGATATCTAATAAGGGCTGAGCTAACAGTGCAGCCTAGGGGTTATTGCTAGGCCTCCTCCTCTCCTCCATCCATCTATTTTTATGAAACTCACAGAAATTTTAATTTTCTGAGAGCTTGACCCAACTGCCAAGTTTGTGTGACATAAGCCAAGAAGTCCAGAGATTCTTATGTTGGGTCTGATAGATGCCTGGACACTATACCCCAGACATCTCACTTCCCTTGGAAACTAAGCTAAAACTGATGGGTTCAGCCTCAATAACCTCTTGTTGTGCCTAGTCTTTTATGATAAGGTAGAGGTGCCATAGAATCATAGAATGGTTAGAGTTGGAAGGGACCTTAAAGATCATCGAGTTCCAACCCCCCTGCCATGAGCAGGGACACCTTTCACCAGACCAGTTGCTCAAAGCCCCATCCAGCCTGGCCTTGAACCCCTCCAGGGATGGGGCAGCCACAAATTCCCTGGGCAACCTGGGCCAGGGCCTCATCACCCTCACAGCAACAAATCTGTTTCTGGTATCTAATCCAAATCTCCCCTCCTACAATTTAAAGCTGTTACCCCTTGTCCCGTCACTACACTCCCTGACAAATATTCCCTCCCCAGCTCTCCTGTAGCTCCCTTCAGATACTGGAAGGCTGCTATAAGATGTCCCTGGAGCCTTCTCTTCTCCAGGCTGAACAACCCCAGGTGTCTCAGCCTGTCTTCATAGGAGAGGTGCTCCAGCCCTTGGAGCATCTTTGTGGCCCTCATGCACTGCTCCAGCAAAATGCCAACACATTCAGTTGGGCCCAGAGCTGAGTAGCCACCCATCCCACCAGCACGACTCACCGTTAGCCCCATGCCCTGTTCACGGACAGAATGATACTGGTCCAGCTTGGAGAAGATGTTCCTTAGGAACTGACTCGGGCTGTCTCTGTCACCAGGGACGAGCGCGATGACAGATGTTATATGAGGCCGTGGCTGAAAAAGGAGAGAAGCAATATATATGTATATCTATCAAACAGCCTGGCTTGTGCAACTAATAACACCAGAGATTAGATCAGTTTTACTAATGCTCATTTCTGCCGTTTCCTCAGGTTTTTTATATTCCCTTTGGCTTGGAGTATGTAAATAGACTGATTACCTTCTTCTTGATTCTGTTTCCAAAACGCCACCTTGCCGTTGCTTTCGCTAGGGAAGAAAATAATTGATGGAGTAAACCCAGTTATATATCTTTTTATTATTATTTGATGGCAGCATTTCCATCATTGTTACGATTGATCAAGCCTTTAAATCCTGTTCAAAACCTACATCTTTCCTCAGTTCCTGCCACTGTCCATGTAAGTACTAGGAGTTCACATCCAGCAATTCTTTTCTCCTTCTTTCTGCCTATTCCTTTGACAGGGACTGTCAGAAGAGGTTTCCATCAGCTTTCCAGAGCTGAGTAACCGATTCATTATAAAGTCAACATGACAGGTTGTGGAAAATAGAATGAACACCTTTCCATAACTGCTGTATTTATGCAGAGATCGGTCTTCAGTGGGGCTGCTTATTTTTGCAGATGTCCCTGGGCTGGGAAAACAGCATGGACCAGAGACAGTAAAAGGATTTTTGTTGTCAGTTGTGTAGAAGATTGTAGCTCCAGTGGGGAAAAAAAAAAAAAAAAAGCCAGACATTAAAAAATAAAGAGCATGTTAGAAAAATTTGAAAAGATTAGAGAGAAAGTGTCTGATCTAAATGGGCAAGAGCAGCCGTGTCCTCAGACAGCTGTCTCAGTTTGCCTAGCTTTGAGTTTAAGATAATTGAGGTTTCATCAATCTGAGAGCCTTGGGGGAAAAAATTAAAAAATAGGCAAGGGAGAGACAAGTTCTGAGACTCAGAGGTCTTCACTTGCAGGGACGAGGTTGTGGCAAGGTCAGGTGGATTTGGGATCCCCTACCAGGCACTTTAATTAGAGACAGTTACATCTCTATCAGGAAGCGCTTTCCCTTTGTAATGTGGCTGTAGTGGCCTGAGCCAACATTTGCCTTGAAAAGGCTGGCTAAGCAAATGTACAGCTGTGGGCAGGCTGTGGAAAAACTGGCAAAAGAAAGAGATTTCATCTTCCTCTTATCTCTGTAAGTTCTTGCTGGCATTGCCCCTTCCATCTCTCCAGGGCAATGCTGCAGTGACCACTGTAGAGAAAATTCCACAAGGATCTTCAATCCATTTTTTCAGAGTTGACAAAGGCTAATAAAAGTTGTACTAAAATAGTACACAAGGGTTTGATTCTGGGACCTGTTTCCCTGTCAGTAGACTTTTCTCATATGTGAATTAGAGGTCAGCATGTAGACAAAGAGGGTTTTCCTTTCTTGCTTTGAAGCATCCCTCCAAACTCAGTGAGCAGAGAGGAAGGTGCAAGGAAGGTGCAATGAGGATTGCTCTCTTTTTTCAGAAGTAGGGAGTTGCCTGGTGCCTGACTGGATTGGTGCCCCAAGCATGCTGAGCCCACACTCCGGCTGACGATCCAGATGCTGGCAGAGCACAATGTACCATGGGAACAGGACCCTGGTTATTCTGAGGGCCTGAAGTTCAACATACAGTGAAATTGCAATTTCACAGGGATTTCACAGCTGAAACATTCTCCTGCTACAAATAAATACATAAAAGTTAAATCCAGGCATTGAGCACAATGCACACTTGGAGGATGATTCTCCCAAACTGGAGGGAGGGTCTGTACACCCATCACGGATTGGAGTCACAGTGAGAAACGTGTCTCAGCAGGAAGGCCCACATTTCGATACTGTCACCACATTTTTTCTGGATCCATCTCAAGTTGTTTATATCTGAAATTGACACATTTTATTGGGTCTAAGTAGTACCATAAAAACAATAAAAAGCAGCCCTGACATTTTCTCCTCCCCTGCTGTCTCATCCGCTGCAGCCCTGACCTTCTCCTGTCTGTATCCAGTCCATATTTCAAAGGAAAACAACCTCAAAAACTTTTCTTTTTGTTTCTCTCCAAAGTTTCCTGATGCTTGAAATATTGGAAGACCTTTTCGGGGGGGCAGGTGGGAGGGGTGTGGTGGTAAAATGACCATAGAGAGTGCTACTTCTTCGGCAACTCCAAAGTTTTACTTCACTTTAAAAAGAAGTAAAAGGAGATCTTAACCAAAAAAGAAGATGGGGAGATGTGTGTGGCAGAAACATTATCTGTCTCAAGAAAAACCAGCGTGGATGGCCCGTGAAATTAGGCTTTTATCACTCCAGAACATGACGATCTTTATCACATAGACTTGAACACACGCAAAAGATTTTAGCTAGTGCATAATAACTTCTAATTCTCCCTGTCCTAAATCCCATAAGAATGGAGAAATGAGCTCTACCTGACCATATCCATGTGCTTTAAAACCTGTCTGGTACCACTACAGTCTTTGATCACATCAGATAAGCTAAGTCAGTCAGGAATACTGCAAACAGGAATCATCTGACCTCTAGACTGATCCGAGATATGGTGAACAGTGGTTGTCTTTAGCAAGTGTCCACTGGGTCTCTTATTCTCCACCACAACAAAAAATGAGCTTGATGTCATGGGGAGCGATGGGATGGACTTAAAACCAAAGGCATTGGTAACAATTCTGTGATAGCAGATCCATCCAGACTCATGCACTGTACAGGAAAAGCAGTCACCTGACACTCATTACTGTATTCTCCAAAGACCACTGTCTTTATTCTTCTCTTTTGACACCTTGTACGAGTTACAACCCATCCAAGATCCTCCGAGCACCCTGAGCATGGGGTCAGAAAGCAGAGACAATCCCAAGCACTCTGATGGCCTGAACCCATCAACAGCATCAGCATTCTGCTGCCCTGGAATCATTCATGGTGCCTCAGTTTTTTTCCTCTTCACTCCCTCTCCTGCATAGTGAGAGAAACCGAGTTTGCTCTACCCCAAATGCACAAATGGCCGTGTTTAAGCAGTTTATGAAGCAAGTCTTCTCACATCCAACCTGTAGGTCTGCTGGTAACATCTGTAAAACACTTTGAATCGTGTTGAATTAAGTATGCTGTGCAAACACATCCCTTTAGTCCTCTCAAATCAGTTTCTTTGCACCAGCTTTGCACCTGTCCCTGGCAGAGACATCTGTAAAGGGTTAAATCAATAAAGCAACGAGGATGCCTATAGGCAGCCAGTTCATTTCCCAGTATCAAAGATATTTATACTTCCTCTGTGTCTGAGTTATTGTGATAAATATGTTGAGGTTGTATTATTAGTAAGATAGTTGCAATCTCATGGAACTACTTGCTGTAATACAGAATTCATGAGCTCCTGGCAACAGACTGCATTAAACCACTTAACAGAGGTCACTTCTCCAAAGTTTAGACATTTACATTCTAACCAGCAGCCTGGCTGCAAGCAGTGATTTATCCTCAGCTCCTCAGCCACCAACCGGAGGCTGCTGGAGTCCTGGAGATGGTGGCCGAGGTACTGGAACACATCAGGATGACCTGCACGATAAACTGAGAGGAAAAGTTAGCTAACACAGACCCAAAAATGACATTTTCCTCCTTTTCTTTAGCAAAATAGTAAGCTGTATCCACAAGGTTAGGATAGCTATTTAGTATGGCCTCCAAAAATAGGTGCAGAGCAAACTGGAGGTGCTGTAAAGAAGCCACAGGTACTGAGACTGCTACAGAATGTATTAGTATCAGCCACTTTAGGGATGGGAGTGATAGCCAGCACCCCAGAAACAAAGCCAATGGTGCTACCTACTCCTTTGCAGACTAGGACTCAGTCCCGAAGTGGTTTCCTGAAGCAAAGGCTACCTTGGAAAGCCACCTAAAGCAAAAGGAGCTATTAAAAGGCAAAAAAAGAGAGATAGTCACCATTTTGCTCACTGCTGTAGCAGGAAGAATCATACACAAACACACCCACACATTTCCCTGGTCAAAGAAGTGAAGGTTACAGATTGGTGGTGGCTTTGATGACTTACACAAGAGTTTTTGTAAGTGGCATTTCTCTCTGCCAGCAGTTTTCATTACCTGATCCCCTGCTGTAGATGTCCCAGCTGGGAGAGACTGTTCAGTGGATGAGTTTCCCCTTAAGAGCGTTGCCAGATGTGCCCCCTCCAGGTATGACTGCTCACAGTCTGCATCCTGAGCATCACTCCCACACAGCCTCTGGCTGCAAGGCCTGAGCTTCATCCAAAGTTGCAAAAGTAGGAATTTTTTATTTTTTTTTAGGGGGGAGGGGCAGAGAAAAAAAGAGATTTATTTATTGGGGAAAGAAAAATTATGGGGAAGATGGTAATAATAAAACACCATTTTAAAGTCTGTGTTTGTTTCTTTTTTTAAAGAAAAGGATTAGTTCATAAAAATGCAACTGGGTAAATAATAAGTTAGTCCATCACATAAACACATTCTAAAAATAACTTTATTTCATCTAAAATGCCTATAGTAGCTTGACCTATTTATCATTTTAACATATATCTATAGTCACAATGAATTTATTAAAATGTTATATCCCATAATCTGCCTGATCAAACCGTTGATAAATCGTTGTACTTTGAACATCTTGTTAACAAGCAATTAATCACAGCTCCCGAGTGCAGCAAAGGAGCTAATTTAGATATTTACTTCTCTTGGTGGCATAGGTAATGTGTTCTCCAGAGCTCTCAAGTCCTTCTTGTTATCAGTGGAAGTCAGGTATGATATGTAGAGATGCCTCCCTTCATGCAAAAAAAATCTCATACAAATACCTGTGATATATACAAAAAGCCCCCAGAAGATTCCCCTTGCATGTTATGATTTCTATGATCTGTTCCCCATTGCTTTATGGGAAATATCCCACCTCCCAGCATCACTTTGTTTTGAATATGTCCAAATTAATGGATGACCTGTGCATTCCTGATTCCGTCTCCTCTGTGTAATGCGTATACCAAAAATACCAACCTGGATAACATACAGAAAACCAATTTATTTATAGGATTAAATGATACTGTGGCATGCAGGGAAAATCTCTACTGTCTTAATCCCCATATATTGCCACCGGGTTAAATACAGGTTTGAGGCAACCATATTATTTAAGATTTTCTTCCCCATCCCCCACCCCCATTTTATTTTTTTTTTTAAATTAAAACATCCCAGCAATCTCCTCTCTGTGCTCTAATACTGTAAATAATTGATCATACTGATAAAACATTTTGGCTGGACCAAAGCTAACATTTACCCTCAATATCTTCAAAATCAATCAAAGTAACACTAAGGGGCTCAGCATGGAGCCGTTTCACAGGGGCCATTAAACTATCATTGTGGTCCAGGCATTCGTTTGAATAAATTGTTTGTGTTTGTTATCATTTCTTAGTAAAACTAATTAAGAAACTAATTGATTGTTTTGTTGTTCTACTAATTAACTCCATATGGTGCACATCTCCATGGAGATACTGTATGAGTTATTGAAACTTCAGTGATTTAATGCGTCACAATTGGATATGGGGACAATTCTTTCTACTTAAGTCTCCTTTTCAAGAGGAGACTTTGCTGTCTCTTACACCTCTCACTTTGGTTATAAATGTCCTATGCATCCAAGTATATAAAATCAAGGAAGTTAAAAGGCAAACCAGCCAAAGAATATGGAGATGTAGATAATTGCTATGAGAAGGCTTTATTCTGTGGATAAATGAGGAAGATGCTGGCAACTTTGCTTCTTGGCTTTTCCCTTAGCTTTAGGCTAGTGAGAGTAAAACCTGTAGATTCACTCAGTAGTGAACAGAGCAAGGTAGGTTCCTTAAATCAGTAATTCAATAGCAACTCAGCTCCTTCTCCAGCTTCTAGATGAGACATCCTCTATCTACATTAAAAGCTGAGAAAGATTAGCACATAAATAAGTCCTTCAAATCTCCTGAGTGCCCTTAACCATCACTAAAATCAGGACCTGTGCAAGCAAGCTTCAGAAAAGCAATTAATGGTGCTATTTATGTTATCCTACAGGCAACACCTTTTCTGGGGTTTCAGAAGACAGAGATTAAAATCCCACCTTTTCTACAGTCTCTTCATGCTTTATATTATGTTTGTACAGATTGGCCATATGGTATCTAAAGATCTCAAGCATCTGTGTAGCCGGAGTTATTCATGTTCCTGCGACAGGGAACCTGATCCTATATGTCCCTGGCTATTTTTACCCATTTTAAGTCACAGGCTGATGCATGTTCTTGGGTCACAATGGTAAGAACTGAATCCAGGATCTCTGGTGTTAAACAACATTAGATTTGTCTCTCAGTCTTCTCCAAAGTTTGAAGGCAGAGCCATCATTCTAACAGACTAAATTAGTGCCATTATCCCTTCCACTGAGGACAAGAAAGCAGCTTCTAAGACAGCCCTGTGGTCAGCACACACACACTCAGGTTTTACACACCAAACAAAGTGCACACTGAAAATAAGGTTCAAAACCTAATTTGTACTCCAAAGAATTTTTTGGTGAATAAATAAACACAGCATGGGGTAAATATTCAGAGCTCTCTTCAGCAGCCGTCTTTGATGAGAGTAGCTGGATAAATCCCTTCAAATTTCATCTGTAGTTGAGCTTAACGATGATGAGAGACTGGACTGGACATAGAAGAATTGCCATAGTATTTCAAGGTTTCAAGCTGTCTAGCTCAGATATAGAGGGCTGAGTGCATAAGCACCATGTTAAAATTACTTCACTGGGGCCTGCGCTTGATGATGCGAGAAAGCTTTTGAGTTCCAGTGATCCTGAAAGCCACACTGGCAGACACTTTAACTTCCAGTAGAGACACCTCTGTCTGCAAGGAGGCAGATGAAAAGGCATCTCCTGGTCCACTGAGTTTGCAGTGGAGCACCTGGAGGAAAAAACAAGTTTGTATTCTTACACATATCCTGAGCAAGAAAAGGAAGGAGTTAAATCCAGAATGCTAAAAGTCTTGATTAGGTTTGGTTAGACTTTTCTGTAGCCTCAGTTTTCCCAATGCCTGAGATAATTTTTCTTGAGTCCAAGTATTTAGGGAGTTCTCTGAAAACCTCAGCTCCTACAAACCAAGTGAGAACTTGATTCAGGGCTTTTTTAGTCTTT
>VXBJ01001854.1:519780-675328 GCA_013400055.1 Nycticryphes semicollaris | reverse complement strand
TTTTTTTTTTTTTTTACTAAAGAAATGAGGGTCATGCACTCACTCTGTATGTGTATTCACCCCCTCCCAACAACTTTGGAACATGTTGGCTATTTGAAGCCAACTTGCCAGAAAGATAAAGCACTTTAAAACACACTGGACTCATGTAGATTTTGTGAAGAAAGATGATTGATTAAAAGGCAGAGACCCTATGTGTTTACTCAGGGATTATCTGAAATATGAAGTGAACTACATTATTAGGTACCAGAGAATCTACATACAGCAGAGCCACTGAGGCTCTCAAATACAGGGGCTCACAACGCTGTGGACAAGAGAGACCAATAGATACAGTACGGGAAGTGAGGGACCCTCGGTGCTAGGCCTTCCCAACTGTGGTCTGGTTTGTTTTCAGATAATTCTCTGATTCTGCCATTGGAGGAAAAATAACAACAGAAATGTAACCCAAAGCATGTTCTAAACACTTAAATCCTGACACCTTTTTCTGTCAGCATGCATACACGTACATCTGTAAATACAAAATCTCAGATGTTTAAAGCTAGGTTTATGTTTTGGAAACATAACGTGTTTTGGAAACCTCTGACTGAGGACTGAGGGTTCAAATGCCAGGGGCTGGTATTGCTGGACCTTGTTTTTTGCATCCCTGAGAACATTCATTCCTGAAGGTGCCATATTACACAGGACTAAATGAAGGGTGGTGAGCAGCAAACACTACCTCTAACATATGGAGGACTTCTCTTAGGCTGATGTCTTCTCCAGGGCACTCACCTGTAGTCAGTGGCTGCTCCATCCACCTTTCAGTCTTCCAAGAACCAACAACAAACCTACCAGAATAACAGCAAACCAACCAGCCCACTCCATCCTCAATTCTACCTTAATCTTATCTGCTTAAGTAAGGAAAGATCCAGAACCACCAGGACACTGCCTGGAGACTGATGCAGAGAGAGAGAAAGAGAAAAAGAAAATCAGAAAATTGGAGGGTACTTTTTTCTTCCTTGTACTCTTTAGTATTCAGCCCTGACCTATTTTAGCCTTAAGCGTTCGTTGTGACTGATGATTGCTCTCCTCTGGCCTTTGTTTTGAGCTTTCAGATTGTTGATGTATTACAGAAATGATGTTGTCTGAAGCACCTCGTCTGATCACCAAGGCAGCAATCAGCTCACCCTTCGATGAGCCATTGAGACAGTCAGGCGAGCGGCCGCATTAGCCTGTCAATTTTGGCTCTTCGAACAGTTAGAACAATTTTGGTGAATTACAAGCAATAGAAAATCACTTTAGCTGCTCATTAGTTGGGAGACAGGAACGATGATAAATGCTCAGGGACTTTGAAAAGGCTTATGCACACACAGCCTCCCTCCACAGAAAGGTCCATTTAACCCTGGTGTTGCTCAGAAAGTAGCGGTAGTTACAGGCCAGCTACCAACTAGGCTCTACCCATGAACTGGCAAAAACCCCAGTCTCTAGCAGAAGCCACAGCTTCCAAAATGAAGCATCTGTGGGGATTTGAATCTCCATATTTTCCAGTGGACTGAAAAAGCAACTCCAACTCACTGTTGTGAGCAATAGGCTACTATCTTGTATGCAAGGTAGCTAGCTGTGGCAGGGGGACAAAACCATGACAAATTTTTGCAGGAATGTGGTGTAAAGATGTTGTTTTCCATGGTCTGGTCTATCCATCTGAAACCCAGTGACTTCCACAGGCTTATTTTATTCTATCCACACACACAGTTCATGCTTTTGATGCACAAAAGGATGGAGCAGACAATGGAGTGGAGAAGGTCTAAGGGAGAGCTATGATTGCGTGACTTAAGGTTGCTTTCTCATGTGGAAGGAGACCACTGTAAATACTAACAAGGAATATAAAGGTCTTTTGCTGCAAATGTTCTGTGAGGACAAAAGCCCTGTACCAGTATTGCAAGCTGCTGACAATGCAAGTAAGGGTATGTTGCAATGTCCTATACACAAGTTTTGGAGGTTTGATATTAATAGTTATGGGAAAGTAACTCAATCATAGCTCTTGAACTGGCAGTTTCAGCCTGGGATCCTTTCACAGGTCATATCTCTCAGCCCCAAGAGGTGAATTACTCAGTAAATAGAAGAGGAAAGGATGGAAGAAAAAGGCAGTAGTAGGGGAAATTCTGATAATATAAATGTAGAGCTGCAATAATCTCAGTACTCAGATGTTTCTAAGTCACTTACATAGTGGAAGCTGCTCAAACATCATGGTGATAAACTTTTCACAGAACCTGGAAAGAGGTAAGGATGCTGGAGTAAACGTCTAAAGGACAAGAAATTTTTGAGATGAGGAAAAATGGATCTCAATTTCTTCAGGGGTACATAAGGTTGCTAAAGACATCCTAGCAATTTGGGGCCAATTCTTAATTGTAATACTACTGTAGTATTGGTACCTCACCTGTCCAGCACACATTACCTTAACTCAAATAGATGATGACTGTGAGAGGGGCAACCATGAACGAGGCCATCTTTATAGCTCGGCCTACAAAGCACCAAGTATCTGTGATGAGGAAGCTTATTGTGAGGACTGAATAATCCATATCTGGCCCTGAAATTCTGAACATTCATAGTCTGAGCTGAACCTCTGAGCACTTTGTCTCTTGTCTGGTACTATTTTAGGCAGCGTGTTGAAGGACTGGTTCCTCCTGCCATGTCACTGAGAATGACAAAGCCTCTCTACAGCATTCAGGAGAATTGGATGGATGAAGGACAGGCAGGACAAAGAAGCTGATATTTTGAGGAGCTTCCTTTATTCAGATCAGGTCTTTTAACTTGCCCTCATGCCTTTGTTCTGCTGATTTAATGATTCCTTTCTCCACGCCTCCCCTCTATTTCCATTTGTGTGGATCAACCACAGCAGCAGGAAACCCTTTAATTGGCAAAAACATTTGCTCAGCTGAAGAGTTCTGCAGGTAAAGGAGCGCATTCAATGAGGTCCTTTCAGCATGTAGGAGAAGAAATTGCCATACCTTCTGTACTGGCATTAACAGGACCATTTTCTGCTCTTTGGGTCTGGATTCTGAGATATCCACACCTGGTGAAATAGGCATTGCTGCTCTGTTTCTCTCTTTTTATCAGGGAGAGAAGGATGGCACAGGAGAGGAAACTGGCCTGGGAAATAGGAGATCCAAGTTCACTCCAAGCTTCCTGTTGGTCTCAGTAAGCTCCTTAAATTCAACACTTAAGCATTGCTCTGCAAAGTGCTTCAGTAGGTAAGACTTAGGAAACCAAGTCCATTAACTTTCAGTTAAGCTTAAGCTCCTATTTCAATAAATCTCCCTGAATGTACCACTTGGACATCTAAGTCATTTAAGCCATATGGTTTTTAACAGAATCTCAGACTTATCCCTTTACAAATCTAGCCCTTAGAGTGACTATTCACAGGTCACCCTCTGAGACATAATGGTAAGAGCACCTCTGTACCAAGCTGGAGTAATGTGAAGTTACAATACTAAAGCCTGAGGCACCAAAGTGTTTGAGTGATGTGCAAACAGCTCAGATCTGCAGTTCTGTGGTCCACGGGCTCCAGCCAGTGGTCTGCAGTTGCTCTCTGTGCTTATAGTGTAGCATCTTTCATAAGACAAGCTTGTGCCACTTTTTGCCACCAAGGCAAAGTACACATCTAGGAAACTGATAAACTCAGATAACTAAAAAGAGACAAGATTATGCTTTGGAGACTGATATCTCCTTGACAATCAAGAGTAAGGGAATGAGATACACCTGGAAGACAGACCTAGCAGGGGACTTCACTAGCTGACATAGTGAGACAACTGACAGATGGAGGAAAGTGATACACAAGATAACTTGATAACTCAGGTAACTGATGGACTGAGACAACTTTATACTTTGGTTGATTAATACGCTGAGGTGTCATAAAAAGAAGCAAACCCGATACATTAGTCCATCTAATACAGAGATGTGACAGATGCATCAAGAATACTGATGTATCAGGACTATGAGACCTCCAGTTGAGCTGGTGTTCATGCCCATAATTGTTACTTTCCGATTCTGCATTCAGATGGACAGAAGCCTGTAGGAGAATATCAAACTTCCACTAAGACCTTTTTAAATAATAATTACTCCGTAGCAGTGCTGTGAAATCTGTTATTAACCTGAGGCCAAAGGCCACTTTGTTAATCAGTCAGGGCTCATATTCTATCAAAAGAAGCTAGGGCTGATTGCTGGTCTAATCATAGGGTGACAGCAACTGTCAGACATGACATCTCTACTAGAATAAAAACAACCCTAAGGGCCCAATTTTGCTGTGGGGGTTACAGTCAATGGCTCTTCTGCAGAGGGATTTTGGGTTGGCCACGGCAAGGTGAGGTGACACTTCATAACTCATACATGTGGTGAACCTTGAGTTCTCAATGGGACATCTCTCTGCCTCAAGTGCTGGCAGGAGAGGACCAGCTCTGCAGGGTAACAGCATGGGAAACAGTGAGTGGCGTGTGTCCTCTCAGACGGACACCATTAGTGTTGGGTTTCAGTGCCTGGTACATATTTTGCTGCCAAAACATGAGTGCAATGAAAGCAGAAATCAGGGGGATACTTTCTTTCATCCAGTTCCTTTGTCTCACACAGTCCAGATGAAACCCTCTCCTTTTCTGGCAGCCGGCAGAAACCCTGCCCATAGCTCAGGTCCCCCTCAAGCTCTTGCCAAGAAAACAAAACGCCTGTATGAGAGTGCAGAAGGAGGTGGGAACACGTAGGAAGGAAAAGCAAGAGTACATTGCCTGAGAGCTATTGAAAAGCAAGAAAAATGGGGGAATTGGACTTGGAGGGAGACAACTGAGTTGTAAAGGCACATAAGAGTGCAAGTGGAGGAGGGAATGAACTAGCTACTCTATTATAAAGCAGCTTTTTCCCTGGAGCCAACACTTTGCCACCTGCCCTGGGTGAACTCCACCCTGGGCTCATCAAGCAGAGACTCTGAAGGAAAGCTACAACAGCTCCAGGTCCTTTACTTTCAGCTGCTTTATTGAAATTCTCTCCATCTCCCCTCATTTTCTGCTTGTATTACCGGATTATTGAGTCTCATATTCATCTGTCTCTAAAAGATTAAACTGTCCCCTGGAAAAGGCCATCATGTCCTGGAGGAGGAGATCCCATTTCCACTCCATCCCCCAAGAAATAGAGTCTCTGGAAAGTTTTCAGGTTGATAAGTTCCCATCATTACATGAAATCTTCTGGCTGGAAATGAGAGCAAAGCCTAAGTGACAGATGCCAGCAGGTTGCTATCCCCCATGGCACAAAACCCCGTCTGCATCTGAGAGTGGAGAAGCAAGGAGTCACTGAAGCCCCTGGCCAGCATGGCTGAGTCCAGCACCTTTGCAGGCTCTGAGGGGCAGGAATGACCTGCTGAGATGCAAATTGCAGGGAGGAAAGGATAAATACAGTTGTGAGGCACAGAGGTGTGAGGACTGCTTCCCATGGCTTTAAAAAAAAAAAAAAAATAAGAAGCAGGGACCTAGTGTAACACGTGCAGCAGCCACGAGGACTTAGCCACACTGCTCATTTTGTCTCCCTGGGAGCTGGAGTTTTAGCCCTGCTTGTCTCTTAGCTCTCTATTCCTGACCTTTCCCCCTGAGACTCTCTCTGTAGCCTCCAATCTCTGCCTCCTATTCACAACAGCAATTTCCTTCCTATTGCTCAGGTCCAGTCCTTGTCAGTCATCCCTGACCTCCCTCTTTTCTCTCCCCTCCCAGCCCACGCACAGACATACCAACCTGCATATAAATCTCAGGGCTTTGGGGATTTTTTTTTTCCCCTTCTGAGACCTAGACCATTGCACAGACTCTCACTAGCGTCCTTATTCCCGTTCTGGACAGCACAAAATTCACACTCTGTCCCTTTCTTGGCAGGGTATTACCAAGATGCCACTGACAGCCATCTTCACCCTGCCTGCTACACTCTTTTCTCCTTGTCCTTGCCCCTGGGTGGTCTCCATAGATAGAATCATAGGATTGTCTGCATTGGAAGGGACATTTAAGATCATCGAGTCTAACCATCAACCTAACACTGCCAAAACCACCACTATATCATGTCCCCCAGCACCATATCTACCCATCTTTTAAATACCTCCAGGAGTAGTGATGCTACCACTGCCTCGGGCAGCCTGTTCCAATGCTTGACAACCCTTTCAGTGAAGAAGCTTTTCCTAATATCCATCCTAAACTTCCCCTGATGCAACTTGAGGCCATTTCCTGTTGCCTGTTTCTTGGGAGAAGAGACCAACCCCCCTTCCTCGCTACAACCTCCTTCCAGGGAGTTGTAGAAAGTGAAGTTCCTGAGCACTTCCAGGGTGACAGCCCAGTGGGCCTTTCCTGAAACTCTTTCAGCTCCTCAGTGATGTCCCCACATCCAGTGCAGAAGGAAGCACCGCTTCCCTTCCCCACGAGCACATGTCCACCAAAGAGGGTGGCCCACCAGAAAGAGCATGGTGTTTTCATGGTGTTTCCCCACCTGCTTTGTCAGCAAGGACTGAGGCCAGGGAAACAACCACAGCCTTCAAGCCGTTCCTTGAACGATTCCTCTGCGATCAGTCTTCATGCCACGGTAACATGTGCAGAGCAACACCCGCCCTCCACAGCTCCCCCACCGTAAGCTGCAAATCCAACTAATTAAAAGCCAAGCTCATCCACATCCCAACAAACATTGCGGTACATCCCTGCATTTGCTGGGAGTGAAACGCTAGAAGTGCACGACAGCAGGCTGTCGCTGTGACTTATTACTTTGTCATACTGTAAATATTATACAGGCCATATGGATTTTCAATACCTGAGCACCACGCTGCCATTAATATAAAATGTAATAAGATATTATATGCATGACTCTCATAGAAAGAAATTGCAAAGCTCAGAAACTGCCTGGCGGAGCTATGCACGGTTTGTTTTTGCCATGAAAAAGTCAGAGGAAGCCATAATGAATCATTTCGCTGATGAATTTTATCTCTTTTTTCTGTTTGCAAACTATCTGCCAGCAAATTGTCATTTTCTCAAATGTGTCCATTATTTGGAACTCATCAGTGGACAATCGCTTGTGTGCCTAATCATGGGCCATTACTGAAGGACGTGTTGTGGGTGTGCATCACACTAAATGTGAGCTGATTTGAGCAATTCCCCAGGTCCCGTGATGGGGCTTCTCTTTCCTGACTGGATGAGATGGTTTGGAAGCCTCCCTGGATAGTAAGGGCTGTGCATCAGAAATCTGCTCAGCGTGCCTTTGGCAATATTGGGTGAAAAATAGCTAAAAGCGGATCTGTGCAACCTCTGGACCCTCTAAAGCATCCACGTTAATAGGGCAGGGCTACTTGGCTGCCAGAGAAGGGCCATAGCACCTCTGAGCTTCTCTGACCTTGCTGTACCCCCTGCACAGCCCAGGTGGCTGCAGCACTGAAATCAAGGGCAGGGTTTGCCCTTGCAGGCATTGAAATCCCCACTGAAGTCTACTCAACACTGGCTGCTTTCCTGGCTAATAGGGCCGAGACATTTCCTGCCATAAATTTTTCCTCCTAAATCCAGTGGACTTGGAGTTTCACCGCGTCTCGGCCAGCAGGGCCAGTATTAACCTGGAGACAGAGAACCATTGCTTGGTCTCCTGAGGATGGTTTGGTTTAGGTTTTTTTTTTTTTTTCCTGTTGAAAGGAACAAATGGCAAGAACCTGATAGAAAGAGTATTCCTTTCCATACCCTCCCTTACTCCTGTCACCTGTCTATGCTGGCTGCTGGTAATATGAAAACAGTGCCCTCTGAGCATATGTAGTTTATAGGAAGCTTGCACTGACCATTTGCATAATGGACTACGTTCCCTAGTGCAGAGTGTGACATGAATAGCTTACACACACTTTATTAGAGATTTAATACAGTGCCTTTCACAAGAGCCAAAACACAGTGCCGAAGAGGAAAACAAGCCACTAGGAAAGCACACAGATAAGCACATAAAGCAAGAATAAAAGGAGATTACAGAGGGTGGGGGAAAAGTATAAAAGAACTTGAGTTAGGATTTAAATGAGTTAATGATCCCATGGTATGACTGTCTGAAGGGAAATTTCTACCAGGCTGTGGAGCACACAAGACAAAAGGCTCAACAGGTGGAATTTGAAACCAGTGACAAAACAGCCACCAGAAATAAATCTGACAGTGAATGCACAGAGGAAACCCAGTGCTTGAACGGTAGCAATAATGATCACAACTCCTGTTCATTTTTACTGGGTGCCTCCTAGCCGTAGCTGTTGGAGGGATTTATAAAAAAAGACATGTTCCCCCCATTTTACATGTAGGGAAACTGAGGCACAGAGCCATGGGGTGACTTGTTCCAAATCGTCCATGGGGAATCCAGAAAGAACACTGTGTCTTACAAAACCCAGATAGGTTCTTTATCATCTGTACCGACAGTTTCCAAACTGGCAATTGGACAACTTGTACCTCACAAGGCTGCTGAAAGTTGCCTGCGGAAGGAAAAGGGTCATCTATACGTCATTTTCATTTAAAAGTTTAACCCTTGAGAAACACCGGGGACCATAAAGGGTCTGAGGTCCTAAATACTTAAGACATATGTGTTAATGTAACACATATGTAATGTGTATGTAACACATACAATGTGTTAATTGTAGTCAAACACACAACTAACACTCTGTATGTTTCAGATGGGATCATTTTGTTTCCCTTCCAACTGCTGGGCAGATACGGGTAGCTCTAACTGCATCTAATTGATTTGCTCTCCTGGAAGAGCTGCAGGTGCAGAGAGGAGGGCACAGGCTCTGCAGATACACTTGCATCAGCGAGAAAGAGGGAAAGAGGGAAAGAAATTGCCTTTTTGAAACCAGTTTCTCATGACAACATTAGAACGGTACAAGATAAGGATAGTCCCCCCTCTATGAAATACAATAAAAATAAAATATAAAAGGAGAATGGCAACAAGGAGAAAAGCTTTTCAGTCATGTTAGAAAAGCTATTACAAGTGGCAGAACAAGCCTCACCGCACCACGTAAAGCTGTGCACAGCTGCCCACAGTACAATCAGGTGCAGCCTGAATGATCTGGGCTCTTCAATAAATCTGAAGCTAAGGCCAAACATGCAAATATTTACAAAGCTTTCAATGAACCATCCGCTATTGCCTGGTGCCATGAGCTCTCTTTTCCTTCTTTCTGGCTCCACCTGTCTGACCTCTTCTGCGGGCTTCTTTTGCAACACCCAAGAAATCAAACTTCCCTCAGAGTTTTCTGTCGCTGTGGCTGGTGTGCTCCAGCACGCCCCCCTTGTTTTATGGTTCTTATTCGCTGCTTTGTCTAAACCTTGCCTGCAGCTTCACTAGGGAAAAGATCAGTTAAAAAAAAATAAAGCATGGCGCTATGTTATTAAATCATAATAATTTCCAGAACTGAGGTCTGGAGAGGAAAAAAAGTGCCTAAAAAAGATTTGTTTATATTGAAACGCTCCAGCTCTTTGCTTGCCTGCCTGAGAAGCATTTGGATGGAAATCAAGGCAGCACAGACAACTTCCACTGGGGAGGTTTTAGGCTGGTAGAAAGATGGAAGTAAAAGAACACTTTGTCCCATCCCTTCCCTCAAACATCAACAAGGTTGTCCCACAATCCGACACTAGATGCCTCAGTTTCCCTGAGATAAACTGGTCCTATTGATTGCATTAAGATCAGCATTCTGCACCTAAATAAAGGTTATTTGTAGGTAATAAAGTAATACAGTCAACAAGCAGCGGTCCTCTTGCAATGGGTGGGCTGCGACACAGATGGTGTGTGCCACAAGTTCTGCTGGGGCTCAGTGAAATAAAAACAACTTCTGGAAACGTCTGATAAATAAAAGCAAGAGATCTTAACAACTAAGTTAATACATAAATGAAATAACTGTTTGGAGCTGGAAATGAAACCCAGATTTTTGTAGCTCAGGAACAGGAGACATCAGGGATGGATTTATCTTAAAATGGAAAGACATAGAGTGACAGAACCTAAAAATAAAATCTCATTCTTAGCTGTGCTGAATAGTAAACGATTAGCAGCATCCCGTTGGAAACACCACTTGAGCTATGACAAATACACTGATAAAAAATCAGCCCAAAACCTTGGGAAGGAGGGCTAAATCTGTACTCTGTCTGCATATAAACTAATGCCAAAACCACTAGGAAGTGTCAAGAGACTGCCAAGCGGAGGAAAGGACTCAGAACTGAGCTGTGCACAAAATTTCTTTAAAAATAATTGGAATGACAAACTGCCCAAGAGGAATGGCCTGAGCAATACGCACCAGAAATAGTGGGCACACCAGCCCTGAAATAAACAGCTTAGAAAAGACTCCCACAGATTCAGCGGGATGGATCTGAAGAAATCAGTAGCCTTTGTGAGCGGTGGCTCATCCCTGATCCTACAGGCACTTGCACAGAGGAGAAACTTGACACAAGACACATCAAGGTTAAAACTGGCAATCAATAGCTACAGCCTAGCTTAGATATTCATTTGATAATGAGAAAATTTACCTCTTCATGTGTCAATTTCCTCATATGTAAATTAAGAACTATGATTAGACACCAAGATAATGACACTTGGGCAAACCATAGATACATTTTTAAATTAATTTCCTTCTGCTACATACACCTGAAAGTTAATAGATGAATAGATTTAGCCCGGTTTTAATGAGAGATGAGTATGAGTTTTAAGACAATACAGAGTTGGTTTCTAATGCTGACGCAAATTCGTCACTACAAGGAAGGCACAATCAGACAGCACCTTTCATTTTCCTTTCAATAAAGCCCAGAATAGTCCTCATGGGACTCATATTTATTGAAGAAGTGGGGTTTGTTGCAACCAGCAGCTTTAAGGGGATAATGGGTGAAACGCATTTAAATTGCTCCATGAGTTTCCTAACTCCTGATATTTAAAAAAACTTCTTGATGTGTACTTGGGAAAACTGGTGTGCAGAGGGGTCAATTCTCTAATTCACCAAAGTGATCGAAGAGGTGATATTGCCTTTGGCTGTGAATTGGGAGAACTATTGATCTACCTTCCGCATTGAAATGTGGTAAACAGCAATTTTCATACACTCTCAAAAACATACTTGTAACAGGACCTGAAACAGAATTTAAAGACCACATGCAGAAGTCTTTTAGTTCATTATAAATAGATGCAAACAACAAAGTTATAATGACACGTAGACAAGACAACGTGTCATTATCAGCCACTGAAATCCCGTTTCCTCCACTAAAATTTCTAATTAATTACCAATATACATTACGGAGTGAGAAAGCCTCCTACTAGAAAAGGTCACGCTTCTTGCTACTTCATTTCACCCTGCCTGCCTGGCTAGGAATATTCACCACCTATCACAGCATCAAATGAGTTCCTACCCGTGTCATATTATTTACAAAACCTTTCACACAGCTCCAATACGCTGGGACTGCGAGTGATAATAAACTCTATTCTGACATATCAACGGCTCAAGGAAATTTTCTATTGCAATTTTCGACACAAAATGAAACATCCTAGCAGGAGCCAAGGCTGGAGGAATCTGTTCTGAGATGAATGATTTCAGGTAATTTATCATTATGAAATGAAAATGCAAAAGCCATTGAAGTCTCCTGAAATGATACAAATAAACCCATGCCGTAAAGTCCATGATCAGTGAGGGTTTATATTCAGCAGTACTTGGTCCAATAAACATCAAGAAACTAAATCACTCTTCATATATTACAGTTACCTTTCAGGGCATTAGGCAGGGTGCTTTTCATTGGAACTAGACATACTGCAACTTCCATGACATTTCCCTCCAGAGTTTTCCTTTGCTATTAATACTGTGGCGAGTAAACTGGTGAACTGAACAGTAGATGTGGGGTCAAATGAGATACTGAACTACTACTCTCAAAACTTGTCCATCAGACTTTTGCTCATACTTTCTGTCTGCCCTAGGCTTTTCTGAATGTAAACACGGTTGGTAAATGTGAATGGGGGTTGGCTCATGCTTTCAGAAATTGTAATTTGGTCCAAACGTGTCTCCCTAAGAGGAAAAATTTACAAATACTATGTAATAACCCTGCATAATGAATAACTGTGAGTGAAACAGAGGGTCTGCTGGGCTTGAATAAAATGTTTCTGTTAGACCTGAATGTGAAATATATTGCTTTATTGATTGAAGAATCCAAGATACAAACTGAAATCTTTCTCTAATCAGGATTCAGTGAACTGCTGAGCTGGTGGACTTGGCAATACAAACAAATCTAGTTTTGACTCTGCACCTTGCATGGCCATGCCCAAGAAACACTCAGAAAAGTGAAGCTACTTGAATTCCCACAAGGTCAGCAGCAGAAGTCTCCTAATTCAGGTAAGAAACACTTATTTCAAAGACCCTTTAGTGGGAAGAATAGTATGTTACTTCCTGCACTCAGAACTTCGCATGTCCTCATGGGTCCATCTCTGCTTCCTGAAATTAGACAGTTCTTCAGTTCCTTTGTCAATCTGCAACTGGGAGCAGCTTGGGGTGAGAATAGCAGATGGGGTCTGTAGATGAGAAGGAAAGGTGTGTAGGAAAGGCAACATGAGGATACCAAACTAAAAACCTGAAGCTGTTACATGTCAAAAGCAATGTGCCTGCAAAGTGCATGGATATGGGATAGGAGAAGTACTGGCAACTTTGGTTTCAGTTTCAGGGATGTGAAATTTCCACCTCTTCAACTTGTACTGCACCTGCTCTCTCTCTCAGTGCTGCTACTAATCCCACTTGTCTCTCTCTGTCTGATGACTGAGAAAAAAGCAGGGGGTCACTCAAATGGCTCTTTAAGGAGATTTCCCTAGACAAGACTCAGATGAGAACTTCATTTTATTTAAGAAGATTTTGTACCATGAGACTGATGGTTCTATTGGTATGACTGTGGCCAGTTTTGAACCTCATACAAGTGGTAAAAATCAAGCTCCCTTTCTGTCAAAAATGCCTGCATTTGTGCCAAGAGTTGACAATCTGTACGCAGATGACACAAAAGAGGCAGAGAGAACATTACGTTGTGCAAAGGTCCGCACTCTGCCTGCACAAGCAGAAGGCAGGGACAGATGCATCCATCGTGCATGAGGCAGAGCCCACCCATTAGAGGTGCTCATGGACCCATTAATCCATCAACCCACTGCCTCTCTCCCCCTGCACCTCTCAATCCCTCTGAGACCCCTGTCCCATTATATTCCCTGCCATCCCCAACCCAGCAAGCACAGGTAGACACTGAGCTCCAGCTGCCAGAGGCTGCAGAGGGCTAGAAAGTGGAGCCATCGCCTGCCAGTTACCATGAGAAAATATTACCCAAAGGAAATTAGAGGATTTTGTGCAGGCTCCATAACGGTGCTTCAGCCCAGCAGCACACAGGATGCTGGGATGCACGCAGCAATGAAATATTTAAAGGTAAAGAAAGGCGTAGAGCTTGGCTGAAGGCAGCTAAAGAAATAACGAACAAACCCTCTGATCCCTGAGTGATTGTATTAGAGGAAATAAATCCTCACTGGAGCTTGTTTGACTTTCACTCTTCAGTTTCATCCTTGGAAATTCAGGTCTTTCTTTCACAACATACACCAAGCAGATTTTCAGTTGATTGGTTCCCACAGATCCCTGAGAAGAAGTGTGATGGCACTGGTGTCCTGTCCTCATTGGCACCCAGCAGCAGCTCAGAGAGTTAAAATGATGTTTCAGAGAGAGAGAGAGAGAGAAGGGACCTGCGCAAACCCCACGTTTCCAGTTCAGGCACTCTGCAAGTTAATTCAGATGACACAGCTTTGGCCAGAAAAGTTTCTTTTTTTATTCTGTGTCTAATGCAGATGAAGGGTAATACATATGGAACTTGTTTTTCAGCAGCAACTTGAGAAGTCGTCAAAGTTTTAAATCTAGGCCAAGTAAGTCAAGCAGAAATAAAGAGAAAGGACGTGCAAGTTGTAGTTGTCCCTCTCTATCACGGAGCCTGCCAGCTCGGGGAGGGCAGAGTAGAGGCTGCAGCCACATACACCACTGCGGCCCATCCTCAGCCAGCAGCCCCTCTGCTCCCCGCTCCCCCCCCCAGCTCCCCCGCTTTGGCTGCTGTGCCACAGGCATTACAGTTCTCTGGGAAAATAACAGTCCAAGGGAATTTAGAGAAATCAAATCACCTGAAGCAGGAAGGGCAATGCCAGGAAGAAAAGTAATCGTTGTGGAGTTTGCCTGGCTTTGTTCTGGCTCCCCCAGTGTGGAGAACGAGGGCAGCATCTGACTGGGATTAAAAAACAAGAGAGATTGGGTAGGACAGGTGGGGTTGGAAATGTCTTGGAAATATTATTCATACCCTCAAACTGGTAAACATTAAAGATACATATATATATATATATATATATATATATAAAAATAAAAACCTGTACCATTAGATGAAACTCCTATACCATTAGATGAAATTCTTTCCCAGATGCTATTCATTTCTCTCTCTGCACCAAAACTCTGATTGTGCTCAGTGGGGGACCTTTTGGTATGACAAGTAACTAAAACGGTCAGGATTTCAGTTATTATGGGTAAGTGCAAACAGGAAAAATTGGTTTTAGAAGGAAATATGCTTACACAAGCTGGGTAGACCAAACTACTGCAAATGACAGTAAATTTAAAAATAATCTGAACACCACTCTTCCTGCAGCCTTGAACAGCCTGCCTAATTTTTCTTAATGGTCTATTAAAGGTTATTCCATTTTTAGGCTTGTCTCCAGTTGCTGGTTCAGCTGGTCCAGGAGCACAGCAAGGGCTAATGCGCTAAGCTCCACACATCTCCCGAGAACTCCTTCCCTTAGAAGATCTCCACTGGTTTTGGAAACATTGAAAGCACCGGTGGGTCACCAAGTTAATCTGAATCTAAATTACCAGAGGATATGTCTGTTTGCAGAGCTGGAGGGAGGGTTGAGGGCAGTCTGGCCACTGGGGGCTGTATTATTGGTCCCTATCTTAACTGAGCATCCTCCTGCAGTATAAAGCTGTAAGGGTAGGTGTTCTCATCCTAATGGAAAAGAAATGCAGGAAATAATTTTCCTCAGCTAAAAGCTGCTGGAAAAGAGGGTTTATTCTTCAGTGAAAAGTCAGATACGGTTTCCTCCTTTTTTCCCAAATACATTCAGCTTTTTTTCCAGGGTTTACCAGACTGGAAAGCCTCACTGGGACTACCACAAAAGGCCCAGGGAAGAAAAAAAAAATGAAAAAAAAAAAAATGTTACAGCTCTATTGCAGCAATTCTGGAAAAGGAGACAGACACAATCTCGGCAATCTTCAGTAGGATAGCGTGAGGTGAAGTACATGAAAATAAATAATCAGGAAATATTTGTGTAAATACTACCGCAGTGCCAGCCCCTCCTGTCTATTCCCACTCGCTGTCTGTGAACTGCGAGCATCTGTCCACATCTCCGTGCGCCAGAAGGATTACCACAAAAAGGAATTTACATTCTGTCAATTAAAATACCATCAAGCTAAGGATTAAAGTCACAAACACACGAATTAGAGATGGTGCCAAGGGACTCTACCTATCTATCTTTTATGACTTTTCGAGGCACAGGCTGTAGAAGCATTAAAGGCACCTTTAATCTGCTCCATTTCCACGCATGGCATTTACTTAGAGTGGTGACCAATGAGTTGTCAATAAGCACAGGGCAAGCACAAACCCGGACTGGTGTATGTCTCCCTCTTAAACTGCATGCATGAGTTGTACTTTCCATTACTCAAACCAAAATGGTCATAAGGTGTTGAATATTAGCATGACAGTCACTGAAATACTGCCCTCAAACCTTGTAAAAGTGCCTTTATGCAGGGATCAAAAAAAAAGCTGGGCAAAACTTAACTGACCCCCTACCCCACACTGAGGAGAAATCAGTCCTTTACTCCTGGCAGCGGGTGAAGGACTATACACTAGCATTTACTGCATTAATTCACGCTAAATTTTAGCTTTAGGTTAATGCATGTAAGAATGAAGCTGCAAGTGATAAATGGTTTGTAAAATGTACAAAAAATAACACATGATCCCATAAAATAAGCCAGTGATCAAGGAATGGGTTCAGCCCCTGTGCCAGATTGCCCATCAGGAGATGGATATACCAATAGTCTCATGTTTTATGGTCCGAGTTAACCCTGCTGTGGTTGACACCGACTCAAGGTGGAGCAGATGGCAGGAGGGTTTCCACACTGTAACCATGCTACATTTCTAGTTCAAATGGCAGCACTTGGCTCCAGTAGCAAGAAACAAGGAAAGAAGCTTGAGTTATTTCGTATTCCAGTGCAGAAAGACCAAAACATTTTGATTTCAGCCTAAGTTATCTTCCGGGTATATTCACTGCAATAAATGGCCTTTCTTCCCCAATGACCGTGGTGGCAGGCAGCGCAAAAATGCAATGGAAAAGAATAAGAATGGCATATTTTGTCTCATAACTGTCCTCATATCACATGCTTGGGAGAGTGTTATAGAAAAGTCACTGTGCTGGAGCTTGAAAGAAGCAAATTTAAACCATGATTCTGCCTCCAGCTTGTTTTACAGTATTCAGGACTTCAGTTCCTCCTGTGTTAAACGGAGGAACAATTCTTTCCTTTCCATCGTACATTCAATATAACTTTATTTTTTTTTGTGGGAGGAACTGTGAACATTTTGTGTACTTTGATCAGGAACAGCATCTCTAGTTGCTATCTTAATACTCCGTAATAAACGGGAGTGTGAATTTGTGCGTGCTGGGGTCTGTTCCTGGGGCTTGGCAAGATAACACGTCGGAGGATGTTTCACCCCGCCAGCCCCAGGGCTCTGCAGTGCCGTGGCTTCTGAAGGGACAAATGGAGCCTCGTTACAGTTAGGCAAGGTTATTACACTTTGATTATAGGCTTGGCACTGATGGTTTGCTCTGTGCTACTGAGAGATGAGGAAGAGTACAGTCCCTGTTTTTTGGAGACTGTGCTACAAACGAGGAGAGAGAAGATGGGAAACCCACAGTGGAGAAAATGGAAGAGGCTGCAAACTCAGGGTCATTTTTCTATGTATTTTAATAATGACAAAGTGGCAGCCTCTTTCCCAGCAAAGGTCAAAAATTGTGCACTTCAGTGAGGCAAAGGAGTTGTGCACTTTTCCAGAAAAGCTTATCTTTAATCATCTGCAGTGCTTCCTTTTACCTCAGTGGATATACTCTTCTTGTTTAATGTGATAGAGGCTTCAGTCCTGGGTGGGGAAGGAGCTCCAGGTACAGAGGGGCAGCACAGGAATGAGCCCAGAACAGAGGCAGGAGGAACAACAAGTACCTTAACATGCACTGAGCAGCTACACTGGAACTCGGCTGTGCCAGACACTGCCACCATGAAAAGCCCTATCTGCCTTGTCCGTCATGTCTCTCCTGTATCCCTAGGGATAGTCCCTACATTTATGGGACTCATCTCCTTCTAAGCTCTTCTAGTTTTGTACCTTGGGCTTCCTTCAAAAGTACCTGTGTGAATTTTCTAACACACACCCACACCTCTTGGAGCCCTGAAGGTCATTAATGGTTAGAGGCTGTGTCCAAGCCCAAGTCACCCTGGTCTTTATAGATCCTTCCAGCAATAAATCATACTGCATAGCACACATTTCAAATGTCCCCATATAAAAAGGCCAGAACTCAGCATTCACATTCCCTCCGAACCCTATGCTGGTATCTCTCTCTTTTCCTCATTTCTACCAATTGCAGCAATGAAACTCAATGAACACAAGTGCTACTACTGAGAGGAAAATGAGCATCTTCCTCTTTCTTTTCCTCTCTGCTCTACCATCGCGCTCCCGACATGGGTGCAAGCTGCCTGCCAGCTCCCCACATTCCCTGGCCTTTTCTTTTTTTCCCCTTGGCTGTGGTTGTACCACTGCCCAAGAGCTCTCCACTGCTATGATGAATGAGCCGCTGCCTGCTGGAGAGAGGAAAACGTCTCAAAACTTCCCACTGCTTTTACGAGTGCCGAGCTCGACAGCAAGCCCCATCTCCAGGCAAGAGCAAAGCAACTAAACAGCATGCTCCCCACTGCTGCAACCGCTAATGAGCCACTTACTTGGCATGAGCCCTCCCGCTGGCGATGGCACCGCACCTCGCTGCCAGCTCCCAGCATTGGGAAAGGGGAGAGCCACGTAGCGGGGGGAGTCCAGCATTGCACACACAAGGCATTGAGCGGTAAAAGCTGGTATTTTTCAGCCACTCTTACGGGGACCTGAAGGGAATGGATATTTTTATTTTTCATTTTCCTTCCTTCTCACTCCATCAGGAAATAATTCTAACGAGCTCTTTGAGTCTGAGGAGCAAAAAGCAACGCTGATTTCGTCTTTGTGCACCAGGCCTTTCCATGGAGCTGCGGACACATGCACGGTATCCGTTTTGTACCCAAGCACTTCCTAAGCTCACCGATATTGCAGCAGGTCACTTCAGGGCAACAAGTGACATCGCACATCTGAGGAAAGCACAGCTATTTCCCTTTCTCCTTGCAAGCCAAACCTTCACAGTAACAGGTTGTTAACGTCTTTGGAGTTGCTGGTCGCTGTGTGTGGGAGACAGCTCATGTCTTCAGGCTGCTGTTGTCTGGAGAAAGACATGATGGTGAAGTTTAAGGGACTAGCTCCACACAACCTTGCAGAATTACACAGCCCTGCCAGGGGAGGACACAAGGCTGGCACCCCTGGCCTCCCGCCTTCCATAAAATTTGTCTTTAAGTGAAAGATTATGACCCAAATGAAATCATGTGGAAAACACATGGCAGCCCTCTTGCTGCATTTTTTGAATGGCGTTGCTCTGAGGCACCACTAAATTCAGTGGAGTTACACCCCTTTTCATCTGTGAGATCCACAGAACTTGGCCCCGCTTCTACTACACTAAAGGCAGTCAAGTTGCAGCCATTTACACCAGTGTTGGTTTTGGCTTACTACATCTCCATTAGTTCTTGCTACAGCGTTCCACGATATTAGGTGCTTTTCTCAAGCCATGAGTGATGAAGACACTTATAGAGAACTTTATAGCACTTCAGTTGACAATTTTATGGGTTGAATGTGCATCTCCCTCATAGCAGAGGTCTCTGCACCACAGATGGTGTTTTACATATAGCAGTAAAATGACATAGTTGGAGCTGCAGCATATGTGCCTTTGCTGTGTCTCTGTATCCCATGCAAGTCCACTGGGTTTCCAACTCGCTCCCATTTTGCATACATCAGCTTAACATTCAGCAGAGGCAGATGGGATGCTGGCCCCTAGTTCTTCCTTCAGTTTGTTAAAAAATTGCATTATTAAAGTGTTGAAAAAGAAAATGAACGGGACCTTCCTCATGAACATTTTAATGTTTCCCTCCACTACAAAGCCACAGCTTTGCAATGTTATAAAATTGCTGCCATCTCTTTCCCAGTTCCCCCTCAGAATAAATTAGCAATGCTCACTTTCATGAGTTTCCATTTAAGAGAGTCCTGCAAGTTCTTTGGTGTTTTAAGCTTGTGAAATATTCCCCACCTGATTAATTGAGGATTATTATTAAAGTGAATTTAGCACTGACTAAAGCCCCTGGATTGTCAGTCCTGGGAGCGGGATGCTCTTTTCAACTACAAACTATTACAGCAGGGGCAGGGGAAGATTGTTTCCCAGAGATGCTCGCCAGCATGCTCAGTCTGACCTCAGCGAGGAGGAAGGGGAGAAGGCTATTTCCCACTCATTCATTTCTTCCTCCACCAGCCCTTTCTGCAGTGGCACCATGCTGTGGTGGAGAGAGCTGACTTTCTGTCTTCTTTGCCCTGCAGCTTTCTAAGGAAGGTGCTTCCTCAGCTGGCAGTGGCTGAGGGGCAGTGCTGGAGAGGAGATCTGTGGCCATGTCAGGCTCTGATCACTGATCCAAGAGGGATTGGGAAATATCGTCAGAGAGTGATCCCCCAAGGGCAGTCACAGCAAAAGAGCAGAGTGATAGAGGAGATCGAGATATGAAATTTGTTAGCCTGGCTTGATCTCTAATAAAAAGGATCTCAGCTTGCACATAGCTGGAAAACACACCAGAAGTATTCTGAAGGGAGACTGGGGAGATGTGAGCAAGTTCCACAGTCTCTTTTCTAGTTCTTCCAAACCATCTATGCTGCCCTGATACCCACCCAAAAGAAATTACATTTCCTCCTTGATAGTGAGCAAGGCATGAAATCCGTGCTATGGCCAGTCAGCTGCTCAGGGATCAGTGGGGCCAAAAGCCCCACAGTTCAGACTCCTGGATGCCTCCAACAGTGCCCCTGTGAAGCTACAGCAACGAATACATCCAGCAAAGCCGTATCACGCCTTGACAAGCCTCTGTTTCCACTACAGTCCCTAGAGATGAAGCACCACTGAATTCCTCTCATGTACGGGCAGGGAGAGAGGCAGACTGGCTGCTGGTATGTCTGGCTTTCAAGCCCCTCTCCTGCACAGACTCTGCCAGGGATGATGGTGGTGTTTCTGGGGAGCCAATCTCACCAGCTTGTCATCCCTCTCTTACGCAGAGACACACATCATTTTACTCCTACCTTCAGTTTTAAGGGTGGAGTAGTAGGGAGTATAAACAACCCAAATGCTCTGTATTTCTTTGTATTTCCAGCTGACTGCACAGAATATTTTAGTTCACACTAAAACGTTGCTGAGGGGGAAGCAGAACTTTCCTACCCCTTTATTTTTGATACCCAAAGAGAATCAAACTGCAGCTGGGTTGATGCAATGACATCAGCTCTCGGTGTTGTCAGCTCACACTGCTTGGCAGTTTTTAATCTTAAAACTCCAGCTTCCAGAGCCATGTACGAAGACTACAAAAACCATAGGAAGACAATGCAAATATCTCACCGCTTTCCCTGAAGAGAAAAAAAATTAAAATTGTGACCCTGTGACCCTCTCCAGTCTTTGAGAAGATTTGGCAACAAACTTCTGGGCCTTTCCCTTTCTTCAGAAAAAAAAGCCCTCCTGATTTTGGAGCCAATCTTGTGATTTCTAGAAGCATTTTACTCGCAATTCCTGAGCGCTCAAGGTTTGCAACATCGACCCTACCCTATATTCTAGGAGCACATGACAAGGCAACTTGCTACATCAGCTACCTTGTAAACACAGTAAACTGTCTGTATTTATGTTGAATAATCACTTTCGCAGGGCAAGCGAAAAACAGAGCTCATAGTGCTCAAAAAAAAAAAAGAAAAGCGGGGGTGTGCTGAAATCAATACACCCTTAGTTCCCTTGTCTCAGCAAAAGGAGAGACTCAGGCAGCTTTTTAACCCTTTCACACTCTAAAGAGGGCAGATAACAGCCTGAACAGACCAATTTCTGCCTTGTCACACTTGTTAACATTAACTCTCTGATCTGACTCAAGATGTTGTGACAACTGCCTAAGCCCATGTCCAATAAATGTTTTAAAATATGAGACATGTATGGTAAAATATTAAGACCCGCAGCAAGTCTAATGAAGTGGTTCAGTGCCTGGGTGGAGATGAGCCCATGGGAGCCAGAAACCTCACCCCACAAGAGGCAAGAGACGTCACAGTCCACCCCCAGGTGCCCATGTCTTGTCTGATGCATCTCTTAACTGGCATGGCCAGCCCACCAACCCATCCGAAATAGCAGTCATGCTGTCTCATGGGCCTGCTCACCTCTCTGTCCTCGTCCTATTGCCTGTACCAACAGTGAGCAAACACATCGCTTTTCCTATCTCATCAAGAAAAGTTGATGCTACAAATGAACCACAAAACCTCTACACCTGCATCCCAGGCTTGCTCCGTCCTCCCTGGGTGCTTCCTTCCCCAGAAGGTGCCAGAGCTTTGTGGTGCTGCAAGCCGAGGAAATCAGACAAAGGCTGCCAGCTCAGCTCCCTCACCCTTAACGTATGCAGGTAGCACTACTGGTCCATATGATGTCATCCCAGAATTAGCATGCTGATTAACAGCTGGCTTCCTGCCATTCTAATAGGCTCTAAATACCTCTCCTAGGAGCTCCTAAAAAGAATTGGATTTTGGAAGGGGTGGGAGAGGATATTTTGTATTCACGGAGTCTTCTTCATACCCATAGGATGTTCAGTAATTCTCAGTAATTGTCCTCCACTCTGTTTTTAAAACTCGTTGTTTTCAGAAACCATTTCATTGGCAGATGCTCCTGCAGTCTCCATCCCCTGTTCCTGGCTCCCCATTTCCCCCCTTGAATTATTGATCTTTAGCCAGAACAGGATTTGTCTTCATTATACGTGAGCTGCAATCACCACAGATATTAGTGTAAACTCCTGGCAGCAGATTGATTAGTTCCTTGCATATGGAAGCAGGGGGTCCTTCCCACAGCTTTATCAGGGATCCCCAGAGCCAGTTGTTCTTTACAGGACAAAAAAATGGAAATTAGATTTCAGTTAAATACATCAGAAATTAGATTAGGTGTTATTACTTCAAAAAGCCAAGCTCGGGGGAGCAGTGGACCTCAAAAGACTAAAAAAACCTATTTTGTATGGAAATATCAGTAGCATCACTCCTTGCCTCAGTGATTTCTGAGTGGGGAAAACTTGAGTTTCTCATCTCACCACTCATGACCAACAGGTCTAAGAGCAATCCTCCTCAGTAGGGTGAAAATATAAACAGTGATAAGAATAAAGACTCACTCACCCTTGGGAATTAGAACAGCAAAAAGCAAGTCTGTATTTCCCCGTAGCCCTGGAGCATTGCTGCTGCTGGTCTTTGCTTGTTGTGAGCAAGGAGTTTGAGACCAAAGACTAGAAGGGGAGAGGTATTATTCCATTGAGACTCACCACAGCTGGTGTATAAGGAAACATTGGGCCAGCAGGGCATCCAGCTAGACTTCACTGAGTAACCTCTCCAATGTCCCAGGTATCTGTGACCAAAGGGCCCCAGAAATACACACCAAGGCCACAAAAGCATTCCCCACACAACACACGTGAGGTAGTCTGGGACACCATCAACATTGGCAATGGTGATTGCCACAGCCAAGCAACATCACAGCACAGGGCACCAGATAAAACATACCATGTTTGTATGAAACATGTGGCGACTACAGCTTTGCACACGTGAGACATCCTGGACCATTGCTGAAAGTTCTCAAAGACAAACGTGAACTGGGATTAACAAAGAAATAGGTTGGCTCCCACCTGCAGCCAACCAAATGCAGGAAGAGCTCAGCAGCTGTGAATAGAGCCACTGCAAAGGACGACTGAGCTGCATAGTTGTCATAGGGGTCTTCTGAGTCTTACACCAAGAATCACAAGAAACAATTCTTTTTCCCCCTAAGGAAATGTCTGAGAGTTTTGAGATTGTCACCTATTGGTAGAAAATGTTACAAATTTTCATTCTGTGCTCAGCTGGTCCACAGAGTCATTCTCTGACCTTAGCCAAAACAAGCAAGCCCTCTCGTCATCTTGCCTCCTGATTGATGTTTTTATTTTGGCTTGGAAAGCCATAGTCTGAGCAATTCCTGTTAATTCAAAATGTTGTCGTGAACGTCATTTTCCCTGCCCACCACTCTGACCTTTTCATGCTTTCCTCTTTTACCACCCCTTAGCTACTTCCTCTCTATTACCCCTAAAACAACTTGTTTCCATTTCAAACCTTTTATTGACTGTCAGACTAAACTGAGATAAGGCAGCCTCATTACACTGGTTATTTTAGATAGATCTGATTCTAACCAACCACACTCCAGTTATTACAGAAAGCTGCAGGTTTATTTAAGTAGAAATTAAGCTGTACAGTTAACGTTTCCATTATGAGGGCTCTTGCAAACAACTTGGTAATAGGCTGTTAGCACTTTTATATTCATAGCCTCTTTGGCCTGGAAGAACAAGATGATTAACATATGTAAAAGCTCCAAATGATCAGCATCCTTGATGCTGATCCAAAGAACCATTCCTCAGACATGTCCTTTTATAACCCAAACCATTTAATTTACATATTCATTTACATATGTCCCACAACACTTTAAAAGTTTCTCGTTGGATTGGTTCAATAGCAATTCATTTATATTTATCACACTTCCACATTGGTAACATCATTAGAGTCACAATGAGCTTAAAATACTGTAACAAAATCCTTGGTGTCGGAACAGCCCCACCTCAGAAATGTCTTATTAAAATTCCTCATCACCCAGTCTCAAAACATCTTCTAATCATATTCCAGTGCAACAAATTAGCAAATCGCAAGGTTGTAGCTCACGTTATCCAATTAAATGAAAATGAAGGACTTCAGCTCAGTCAAAGACAAATTATTTCTACTGCTGTTTTCAGCCAACTTGGCCTCCCATTTCGGGTCTCTATATCACCGCAGCTACCAAGAATCATCCTACAAGTAGGAAAGACACATTACTCCAAAAGCAATCCCAAAGCGAGTTTCCCAAATGTCCCATTTTCTCTTGCCTCCCATGGACCTTGTGGACTCCCACAAGGACGACCCCATGGGCCCCACACCTGACTGAAGGTAGAGCACCCACCACGATGAGGTCCTGATCTGTAAGCAGGGCTTCAATATGCTTCAAGATTAACAATAATCCTTCACATTTTCAATTCTCCCTCCCTAAAATAGTTCTCATCTTTTGTCAGTCTTTCCTATTTATATTACAAGCTCTCCAGAGATATTTTATTTAGGAGTCAGCACAATGGAGCCCCAAATTCCCTCACGAACTTAGGTGATATTCCTTCCTTAATCATAATGATCAGCACCGTCACTGACCCTTTCATACCACATTCCAATCTCACTTTCATACGCAGCAGTTATTTTTGGAGCCATTTCACACATCTAAGGTGGTTAAATGGCTTTCATCATTTTGGCAGTCAGAAAACTCGCTACCATACAAGGACAAAGTTTCCCAGGAACAGGAAAGCTACTCAAGAACCTTCTTCTCATTTTCCAAAGCTAACAGTGTCACTGACAAAGGCATTCACAGGTTCTCTCTGCAATGGGCTAGAATTAACGAAGGGGTGAGTCATTTTTCATTTGCAGAATTTTAATGACTATCAACAGCATTTGCATTCATTATTCCTTCATGACATACCAAAGAGCTGGGAAAATTTTTGCACGTAGATAACTACATCCCTGAAATTCTAGTTGTGCCAAGGCCTTAATATTTATTTGAATTATTCTCAGCATGTTTTTGTTTCTCAGAACACTACGGAGCACATAATTACTGAAGTAAATACATATCCCCACACGCATGTTTCTATAAAATAGTGTAAATATGCCACAGAGCTGATCACCTCTATAACATAAATATGTTCCCCTTGAAGTATCATATGATTTCACGAGCAGAGTTCCCATTCATTTTCTGTTGAGTAACTGTGGGGCTTGTGAATCTATGCCAGAGTGAAAAATCCATAGCCGGGATTTTCAAAAGGAATAAAGGATAGGGAGTATGGTTTTTTTTCATGGAAGATTGGGTATATCTCCATTGAGAACCAAAATTTCAGAGCTGTAGGTACTTGAAATTTGACACTTCTGATACGTCTCCAACTACAAACAGAAAGAGTGGGATTGGCTCTATCACGAGCCACTTCAGAAAGGTCATAGCCTGGCAATCAACTGAACACCAGAAGCAATATAAATAAGAGGTTTCCCACATGTGTTCAACAATGCCAGTTTAGAGAGGTTGCTCAAAAGAGTTCAGCCCTGACAGACAGTTTGGTTGCTGGTTTCCCTGGTGAGAATGATGACAAATGAGTCAGTTCATGCCAAGCAAGACAATGGCTTTTCTGACTTGGATTTTCCATCAATAAGAAGAGCTCAGAGAGCAATAAGTTGGGCCAGTTGGGTCAACAGCAGATTCCAGAGTGTTCTGATTTTTCATTATTTGATGAAATAGATAAACCTCATCCAATACCTACCCAACAGCAGGTTAAAACCCTCTTCAAAGAAATTAAACATGCTCTCATGTCTGTGAATGAAGACAAGTACAGGCTCCTACGACTGGCTCACATTCAATCAGCCACTGACTACTTTTCTGAACAGAAATACTAATGAGCTTCCCACAAGTTCACCAGGAATTAACAGATAGCATCAAGGGTGGCATTACCTGGGGAGAGAGGAGGTTAGCAGGTATGAGACCCCCCCACCAGCATGGCACAGCATGGCATGTATTTAGCTTACGCGGTGGAGAGTGGCAGTGCTGTTACCTGCCCACGTGCGTACACAAGCACCATGAGGTGTCTGCGTGCAGCCCTGGGCATCACCAGAGAATATGATCTCTTTTTTTTCCAAACCTGTGAGCTGAATGCAAGCTCTGAGCATCAGCTCAAGCTCTCCTAAGTACAACATGATGTAAATCCCATCGTCTCACGTCATGCGGCAGGCAGGTATGACAGAACGTGCTGTGGCCAACCCAGTCCACGGGCTGAGCCTGACAAGAGGATGGCCAGTTCCACTCCTCAAATCTCAGCAGTCCTCAGAGGTAAGGAGCACAAAATGGAGACCTCAAAGCTACACTTGCCTCTGTACCTTAAAGGGAACCTTGATGGATTGATTTATTTATTTTTGTATCTCATGGCAGGAAAGCATGAACATTTGCTGATAGAAAGCTTATTTTTCTTTGGTTTCAATTCTAGCTGCAGCAGTGCTTTTCTTTTATGTTGGAATATGCCTCGCAGTGCAGTTTTTCAGCATAATAAACCTGAGCTACGGAACTGACCTGTCACAGATCATTGCAAACCTGGCCCAGATTTTAAACCCATCACAAAACAGTGAAAGACTCCATATTTTATCTTTTATCCTTTTAAACCCCAAATATAATTTATTTCATTCATTAGTAGGACAGTGAATGCAAACATCAGTAACAGAGTAGAGGTACCATTTAAAACACTTGGGGGAATCTGCAATCCCTAGGCCAATGCTGCCTATGTTTTATGTGATATTTACTCTCCCTTGAATTCCTGTTCGTGACGTTCTATGTTCTGTTGACATTCCCCAACTAATTAGAGCGACATTTTATGGTACCAAAGAGACATTGCTTCCTTTTCAGTCCCAGACCTACGAATTCCCTTATTTCTCATCCTTATTTGATCAACAGGTAAAGAAATGACAAATTGGTCTTTTACTATTCTCCAGATGAAAGCTACATCTCTGTGTGTCTCAAATGAAGCTAGTCTAATGTGTCATGAATTTCTGATGCTATCTTTTGGAAACACTTGCAATGCAAAGCTTGTATGAAACAATGCACCTACAAAGCTAGATTTTCCAGTCTGCCTCCTCATACAGGGCTCACACACACACATGTGAAAAAGCACTTAACAGTAGTTATCTCTACTCTATTGAAAAAGGAACTTTCCAATTTTCAGTTATGTTAATACAAAACCTAATGTCCTGTGGAAGCTGATGCGAGCTGTGCATGCATGAATTAGTATCGGTTTTCATGTAAAGACTTATCTCTGGACAACAAACAGTCTCAACATAAAAGTTAAGGTGAAATACTCTCTAAACTGCATTTCACAAAAGGAAACTATTTCCATTATTCTGCGGGTAAACTGATGGATATTGCTATGATATCTAGTTAATCCTTTCTGGATGAGCATTATATTTTTCTTGGCACAGCACCTCATACTAGTAAAAAAAAAAAAAACCAAACTAAAATATGCTGTTGCCAAGGCATTAAGCAAGAAAATGTTGAATGCTATTCTTGCAAAAGTAGCTCAAATAAACTATCAATGCACAGGATAAAGTGGAAAATGTATGAGTCAGGCTAAGCTGTTATATCTGCTGGGGAAAGTGGGGAGCCACGCACTGCACCCAGGCTGTGCCTAGAGCAACCAGAGAGCCTTCCTGATGGAGATACTGCCGTGTGAGCTACCTTCCAGGATCACACTTTTGTGTTTTGGTGGTGACTCAGAGTTTAAGCTTGTCAGAAAATAATTATTCCGCCTACCCAGGGAAAACATTGATCTTTACATGAAAACCTCTAAACTGTACACTTTTGCACATCATGTACACCAAACCAGAGATTAATAAATGATGCTACAGTACTTCACAGCCATTTCTATTCTGCCTTCGTTGTGTTTTCATTCTCCTGTGTGGAGTATGCTCAGTGGGTTGACTACATTTTCCCCAGCACAGTGTAATTTCATTTCTTGGCAGTTTTCCATTGTTCATCATGGGAGTTCCCAGCTGAAGTGCATCAAGAGTTTTGTGGCCAAGTGAGGAGTCCAGATCAAAGAAGAGGCAGATACGTGAGAGAACAGCAATGCACTGATTAAGGTCTGAGGATCAGTGCAGTCCAACTTGTGAATGCAAAGTTCACCAGTTTTTTGTTTGTTTGTTTGTTTGTTTTCTGTCTGCAGCTCTGGATCAGGAAGTTATCTTCTCTTCCTTCACCACTGCTCCATCGGGAAGGAGCACTCAGGGCTTTTTCCTCAGTGTGTGAACACTGAGAGGGGAATTACTTTTCCAGTGGTTTTACCCTGAATGGAAAAAACTGTTTCTAAACTAGCTGGCCAAGGAGGGAAGATGCTGAGGCACCAGCCGTGCTAGAGATAGCAGAAAGGAGGACGTACATACCTTCTGATTTTATGTTTAGAGCAACTCTGGTGATTCACTGAAATTACTAACCATTTGCATTGCTGCAAATGAAATCAGAGGTGGTCTTGGAATTAAGACATGGGCTGTATTGATCCCGCATAGCTGTTGGTGCTTTGTTTTTCTCCTCCCATATCACAAAGGCAAGTAGTTGCACAGGATCCCCAAATACACTATCTTTTGTTCACTACAAGGAAAATGAATGCATCCTGATCACTTCAGTAAACACTAAACCCGCTAAGGCACATATTTAATCAAACAATTAGGAGAGGTGCAGAGGAAATGTGTGCTGAAAAGATAATGTTGCACTTTAAAGGATTCATTATTGGTTATTACATTTTACATAGAATGTCATTTTCTTTACTAGTTAAAGAAAAGGTGAAGGAAGAAAAACAAAGTCCTACAGACTAAACGCTTCAGCTCCATCTAAATTATAGACTACTGAGAACATGCCTGAAATTGGAGGTGCCACCTTTCAAAGAAGCACTGCCATTATGTTGCTAACTTGGCACTATCTGATTTTTCTCTTTTCAGACTTATTCTCTACACTCGAGCACAGAGAGACGCGAGCATTCTGGCAGAGCATTTATGTCCTACAACCCCAAGAACCAGCACCCCCAGCCTGCTTGTGGAGCATGTCGAACCCGCAGGAGCATGCAATGCAATTAGAGGCCAGGAGACAAGGGTGTATATCACTGTCCTGCACGGGGAGGTGTTGGAGTATACAAGTGCTTTGGCAAAGACCAAAGAAAGATGATAAGAGCAAAGAGCAAGCACGTGGAGCAGGGCAAATAGGAAGGAGATACAAAAAAGAAGCATATAAAATGCTGATTCTCACCCTCATGTCCACATCCAGCAGTAGTTTTGATTTAACATGATGTAAATTAAAGGACAATCCAACCCACAAAACCTCTTAAAATCTTTCCTTGTGCTTCATAAACCACTGTTCTCTTCACCCTCAGCTGAGGAGTATTTTTAAGCCAGAAGATTGACAAATAGTTAAAAACCACCTATTGAAAAGTGTCTGCTGCTGGTTCTGCTGTTCGTATTGAGATTTCCTGTCAGCCTTTACAGAAATTCTTTGGGAGTCTGACAGGATTAAGGGGATTAATACATTAAAGCATTATTACAGCTTTCACAGGGGATTTTCAAAGACTTTACACTGTGATCTATTTGTCCTGTTACATAAAACGAGCATTAATAGGGTGATTGAAAAGAATCACTGCAATCGATATCCTTAATTTTTTGTAAACATATTCTGCCATCAGAATGAGGAGTTGAGGTCACCAGGCCTCCCACGGCGTGTTACTTAATTAAGCTGCATAAACGTATTTTTGGTGGATGCCAAAGGTTGGTCTGGGTGTTACAACCTGCTCCTGACAGGGAGAGATTTGTTAACACTGAATCACCGACCCCAACTTCCCAGCCCCTGTGGTGCCCTGGCTGACTCATCCTCTGCATTGCACATCGCCTGCTATTCACAGACCTATGCTGTGACTGTGTTACCAAATAGTGCCATTCAGAGGAGAGGGCTTTTTTACCTTAATTAAATGTTCATAGGTAGATGGGTGGCTGTCAGTTGCTGGGGTGCTTCTGCTCTCCTGCTGAGGACATCGGGCTGCCAAGCCCCCTTCCCTGCCCCAGCCCTCCCCAGTATGAGCCTGGTATGACAGCCTCCCGGCATGACTTGCTCAAAGAGAGGTAACCCAGATTTATTTCAGGCTCATAAGCAGCGCTTGCCCTTGCTGATTTGCCAGGCTCCCCACACATGGGCAGGCTCTGCACTCCCCCACAGCTCTGCACTCTCCACCCTCCTTTGCATTTCTCTAGAAACAATTTCACATCTTCCTTTTAGCATAAACTTTAGCATTTCATTGAGAAAACTTCCCTTCAAAAATCCTCACAGGAGAAAGCGCTTAGCCTCTCCCCTCTATTGTCATTCTCTGGCCGGTTCATGTAAGTCTCTAAAATATTTAGATGTAGAGAAACAGATACTCCTGTGTTGCAAATCAGCATAAATCAGTGCAGGTGAGGATCAAGGTTGCATTTTCCACAAAGATGTCTTCTAAAACGGGGGCACTCTCTTTAACTGTGAGCTCAGCTGCAGAGAGGGGCTGCATTCTAAACCTTCCCTTTTTGCCCAGTGCTGTTGAGATAACATAGAAGGCACAGCCTTTGCTTACATGTGTCCTGGTCTTTCAGACAGCACTAGACATAACTAGACAGCCTCAACTAAACTAGCGTTTACATAATTCACAGACCTTAAAGGAACCATGAACCTCTAAAATTAGGAAAAGAAGAATTAGCCTTGTCTTTCAGATCAAGACCTAAAATACAGGAAGAATGAAGTTGGGAATCTTATTTTTCTAATTCAGACTAGGTATCCCATGCTCAGTGAAGTATGATTGTGGATATGATTTCCCTAGGCTGTTCTGAAAATCCAGGTACTATGAAATCCCTCAAAAACTGAGCAGGGGTCACTGACCTCACATGCCTTGTCTTCTCAAAGTGCTTGCTTAGCCATTGAATGTAGTCTCATTTAAGAGCTATTAATAAGCTACTTGTATCAGTGTGATGTGTATTATTGTATAAATGTAATTGTCAATTTTTTTTATTTGTTGGTATGAAACGCAAGCTTGGCTATGTGAAACAGGCTTCACACTGAGATTTCAGCATTGCCATGCCAGGCAGAAAAGAGTATATTATCTTACAATAGGTTAACAACTTGTTAAGGAGTTACTAAAGCATTGAGACAGTCAGTAATCTCGTGTGTGGAGGGTTAAAGCTAATTAGAAGGCATGTTGGGAATCAGAGATAGCCCCAGGGGAGAGACTGCAGTTGGAACAGAATATCATGCAGATATTTTTAAAAAATAAATAAATAAAAAAAACAAACCTCAAAATTTGTAAATCCAAATCAGCATCCTCTCCCCTGACAGCAATCTAAGAATATGGGCTTTGCCTAAGAGCAGGAGACATAGGCACATGATTAAGTAGGTATTGCAAATGGCTTGCCAGCTGGATAATGGAGAATCAGAGAAGTCTCTTAGATCTGATCTAAGCATATGTAAATAGAAACATAGTTTTCTTTTATTTCTCTCCTCCTTTCTTTATGGTACTGCAACTGTGCTAGCTCTACCTTTATTTTACAAAATATCTTTTCAATTTAGATTTAGTTTTATTTTCACTTTTTCTTTAATGTAATCTATTTTTCCCATTTGTCATTGTCCAGTCTCAGTTCAAGTCCCCAAAGTGTCTGGACCGCAGATGTAGCAGGTATCATCTGCAATAAGAGGTAGGGCTGGCTCAGGAGATGATCACTCAGGGGGCTGCAGGGAGAAGCATTAGCTGGAACTGCTCCTTGGCTTGATGAATTCTGTACCATCAAACTTACTGGCCACAGTCCTCCCTTTTTAGTTTTGGGGCTCAGGAGAAACTCGTGTTTTTACTGGATTCAATAGGAACAGCAGTGGGCACAAGCCAGAGAACCTTTTCCAAGTCAGAGGGCAAGAGAGGCTTTCCAAAATGCCCCTATTTCCTTATCCCACCCTTCATCCACTAAACCAAAGTACTTTTCAACACCTGAAATAGGCAAATGGGTAAAAAAAACCCAACTCGAGCAATCGGTTGCTGCTGTTCTTCTTAGTATTGAGATCTCCTGTCAACCCCTTCACAGAAATACTTGGGTAGTTTGACAGGATTAGGAGGATTAATGTATTAATGCATTATTAGAGCTTTTATAGGAGATTTTCAAAGACTTTAAGAGTGAGATCCATTTGTCCTGTTACATAAAACGTACAGTAATTGTCTTAATTGCTCCATTGTGACTAGGTATTGCTGCTCAAATAGTACTGCATGTCTAATTGTACCAATTGTTCCAGGCTCGTGCAGCAGTACAAAGCAAGGTGAGCCAAACATGGGGCTGCTCTCCAAAGGTTTCTCCCACCACAGCTTAAAATGCCTGTCTAAACTGGACACGGGGAACAAAACTGATTCCATAATCCTAAAGAGCGCTGTCTGTTCATACAAAGCAAATACTGTGCAAAGGTAGTCATGAGGACAGACTTGTTCACTTTCACCCACAAAGTCGACATGAGTGCAAATTTCAAGGGAGCAAGTCAGTAAGTGAAGTAAAAAACCTCACTGCTAAAAGAGGGACATGCTTTCCCCCGGTGTTGTTTTTGTAGAGGAACCAAACATTACCCCAAAGCTCTTGCTCAAGCAGCATGCAAAGACAACAATGGACATGTCCAAATATCTTCTAAGCTCCACCAGGAAAAGGACGTGCAAAGTTAGTGAGGGCTGACCCTAGTGTGATGGCTGGAAAAGGCAGCCTAAATTACTGGGGGAAATGACTAGGGGATGAGAACACAACAGCTGGATTCTCAGCTATTCAATCTAGCTTTTTGTCTCTGTCAAAACCAGCCATCATGTGCTTCCAAAAAAACCTGTGAGAATAATTAGAGTAGGTAAATGAGTGATAACCTACATTTCAGGAAACTCTTCTCAGCTCTGAAGTAGCTTAAACAATGAAGTACAAGAGTTTATATCCTTTTGAAAACTCTCCCTGTATTTCGTGGTATATTGGATTATTCAGTCCCTGTCCCATGCCCCAGGCGGATCCCTGGCCACACGTGGAGGAGACTGGCAGAGTTGCCTTGGCTACTCACATCAGGGGGCTACAATCCAGGCCACAGGCAGCAGAACACACTGGGTGCTGGAGGGAGCTTAGGCTGTCTGAATTGGATCAAAATGCCCCCCTCATAGGGAAAACCAGACAGTTGCATCTTCTTCACAGCCTTTCCCATTTTAGAGAACAAAAATTTGATTATAACAGTGAAGGGATTATAAAGCATCCTTTGAAAGGGTAGAACACCTTGTTTTTCAGAGAATTCAAAGCAGTTAGAAAAACAAACTTAATGACATCGTCACAAATAATCTACCTTGAGTTTTCTTATTCCAGTTATTTTTCAAGTTCTCTTGCATACTTGATTTCCACCTGACTAAAGAATCAGCTGGATTTCCAAAATGTATTCCACTGAAGTCCAAATGAAAATGCCTATAGGGATAGTAAAAGAATAGGAAAAAAGTGAAGTCTGCTGTGTTGGAAGAAGAATTTATCAGCAAGTAAATAAAAGAGACTTAGAGCTGGGAAGAAGTCCAATCTAATCTGCTGAGGTCCTTTGTCCGACTGCGACATCCCCTTCCATAAAGAGAGAGGGTTCTCGTTTCAAAAGCGTACAAGATCACTGCACAGGCAATTGATGCTATCCCCTGTGAAAGCCTTTCTGCAGTTAGGGAACAAACAGCGTCACACTGATTTCTTTCCCCCCAGATTTGCTGCAATGGAAATTGTATTTCTCAGCGTGCTTTCTACATCTAAATTATTCTTCGAGTTGTTATCCATTCCATAGGGTACACTGAAGTCACTCACACAACATCTCCCCCATTTGAACTCTCTGGGATTGCTTTGGTCTTTGGAAAGCATGGGTAATATCTGCTGCAAACACAGGCTTTTTTTTTTTTTCTTTATTTTTTTTCTCCTCACTATTTTCTTTAACTTTTTGTATACAGGCAGGTCAGGAGAGGGGAATATTTGTTTCCCGTGGTGTTGGCAGAAGCCATGCTCACCAGTCCTCTCCACCATCTATTTAAATGTCTGCATCTGCTTTAAGCTGACAGAACCCAGCCGTGGTAATGAGTTTGCCCCCCATGTGTGACTTTGTTAGTGCTCACCTTTGTAAAGAAAGGAGATGGATTTGCCCAAAAGTTGACTGGGGAGAGACCTGAGGCTAAGGTTTAAATATCTGTCACTAGATCTTGGAAATAGAGAGAAAATAAATATATTGATGGACTGTTTGCATTTCTTCTCATTGTGGGCTTTAAAGAAAGCTAATTTGTGGGTTTCAAGCCTGTTAATAAGCTGTCAGATCGAGATGAAGAATTATATAAAGTGCAGTAATTGAAAAAAGGAAGAAAAGCACAGAAATTAAAGAGAAATCTTTGTCCTAATTTGATTTGTGACTTCATTGTAACAGAATAAAGCATGTGTAGATATTAACAATTCATTTACATAACCAACTGCAATCAAGCAATTCAGATAAATGTGCATTCACTTCTGCAAAGGTGGGAGGATTCATTTTAACCTATTAACACCCTTCTTTTCAGATACATTCTTTTCTGCTCTCTTACATTACCAGATAAAGTTGTTTATTCATGAAGAAAACAGCTTACTGGATGGCAGGGCATTTAATTTTCAAAGCTTCAGGGCTCAATCAAAGCAATGCTCTTGATCTATATACACTGAAAAAGGAAGACAGGCCTTGGAAACCAGAAGGAAGAAGGGACATAGTAAAGAAACAGCATTGCCTGTAGTCCCCATTTGAGAGTTGGGAAACTGAGGCATAGAATCAACTGCCTTGCATGAGCTCTCTTGGGAATTCTTTGGGAAACAATAGGATCCTCTAGTCTGAGACCACCTGAGGGGTGTCTACTGCCGCCTCCTATTTCTCTTACATCCTTCATCCTTGTACCTAGGCTCCAGTGACAAGGTTTCTAATAAAACTTGCCATCATTTAAAACACTTCATACCATTTACTACACCAGGGACATATGCATTTTTCTTGCCTGTCACATGCAAAGAAGAAGAGGCAGAGAAATTTAAGTGACTCGTCTGAAGTCAAAGGAAAAAACCCTGAGGCACAATAAGCTGTGAGGGCTGGCTGATCCCCAAGCCCTCTGTTTGCACTCAACTTGCCCACAGCACTGTGCTGTGCAGGTTGTTCATTGCTTACGTTGTCCCTGGCCATAATTAAATAGAATAGTTTTGTAGTTCTCCACTGAGTAATAAAACAAAAGCCAGTCAGATTCCCAGATCCTCCATTTACTGGTATAGGTAAGGCTGTCTTTGTCTACGTACATTACTCAAGTCTAATTAGAACTGTAAACGATTTTCATGACTTTGTAGCTTTCCCTGCTCAAAAGAAAATCCATCCTTAATACCATGGAGAACATATTCTGAGAAAGTCAGAGAGAAGAGAGAATTAAAAGAAAGCCCGAGCAAAGACATGGGAGATGATGCCAGGTACAATCACTGAAGCAAATAAAGTGAATTAGTTTGAGAGACAGCTAACCATTCTGCTGAGAAAAGGAATTGGAGACAGAATGGCAAAGCAGGGAGATCTGAATGGTGATATAAAGCTAACAGAGACAGCATTAGGGAGTTCAGTAGCTGCATGTTTTGTTCCCATTTACATGGGCATGAGATCTAGGTGACCAAAGTGACATGAGGGTTATTTGTACACTGTTTGTCTCTGTGTAGCACAGAGCAGAATCTGGCCTCTTTTCTGTCTTCGAACCATCACAAAAGAGTGGATTTTTTTCTCTTGTGCCAGCTGTCGAGTGAATGATCGGTCGATTGAAGGCTTAAGCCACATAAAATAAATTTTCCAAAGCCACTCACTTCCTATTCATTTATACACAGTAATAACACACTTGTTTTATAGCCCACCAGGGATCACTTTGATGCTTAGGTGGCTTATTTTCCACCAAAAGTCATGCACTCCTCCTGTTTCCTGGTGGCCAGAAACCTCTGTGGAACAGCCAGTAGGACACTCAGCAAGAAGACCATGGCAGTTTAGGCATAGTCCCCATGACATCGTGTTGCTGTCATCCAGCATATAAAGAAGTAAGCAGTGATACCAGTAAGATCCTGCAATTACCACTGTCCTTGATAGACACTTATCAAAAAAGGCGTAATGTTTTTTCCAGGAACAATTTAGTAGCTATGGCACATAATTTTGTCATTTGGAGTTCTTTCTGCAGAGGACCAAGGTCTACGTTGGCACGCGGGTCTGATGTTGACCATCTTTGCAAATGGCATGAGACACCTTTTGTGGTTACAGAAGTGTAGTTTAGGGTAATTCTGGGAAACTGAATGGAATTTCATCAGGGCGAGCTAAGCCAGCTGTGGCCTGGTTCTGTGCTTTGAAAAAACCTCGGCCACCAGTAAATCCCCGAGGTCAGCTATTGATGAAAAAGAGGATGGCAGATGTTTCTACAAGTGCAAGTCCAAGTCTTGAAGGCACTAGCAACCATAAAATGCCTTTGTTTTGCAGGACGGTTTACAATAAGGGGAAATTTCCTAACTGGGTGTAATGGCCTAAATTTAACCCTTCAGCTAAGTTCGGGCCTTTTGCAGGTTTTTTTTTTAAGCTTCAGATAACTTAGAGCTTTTCAGCACAGCATGTGTGAACAAAATATTGACCATAGTAGAGACGAGAGCTGGGGCGACGTTTTGACAGGCTGCAAAGAGCAGAGGACGCACCTACAGGCACATGCCACCAAGAAGGCACCAACCACCTCCACCCAAGGGGAGACTACCTTGCCTTGGGGAAGCTGCTTTAACCAGTGCTGCGGGGCAGAGGAAGTATCTAAGCCACAATTTCCATGTGACAGCTTCGTAGGAAATATACAGCTTAATGTTGAACCACATCCAGAAATGCAATATATAAAACATTAAAAATACATTACACGGAGCCGACTGAAACACCCTGGTTTCAAAACAGCAAATCAAACTGTTGCAGTTCACTTTCCCTTATTGCAAATATTAATAAAGTTAACATTTTCACATGAAAATATCTTATTTTGCAGAAGCTGCATTTTTCTATTAAAAAAAAAAAATAAAGTAGAAATCCCAGACCAAACCTCTCTAAAAGAAAATTTTAGTAAGTTGATAGCAATTTAATTAGCACAGATTAACGAGTACTGCTACGCAACACTGTCTGCTAGAAGATACTCAGTCTATGTGTAAACCAATGTCTTTTGGAACAACTGGCTTTTGCAGGAGGGCTGGGTATCGCACACCTGTCTCTGGATTCTTAAGCAGTCTTAAGGACAACTGAATTTCATTATTATTGCCTGGTTTGGAGAAGTAAAAGGAAGGTGTTTTTTTCCCATGGCAAAGACAAGGCAGTGAAAATCTGCTTTGATGGTTTCCCATGTCTATGTGCTGACTGTGGCTTCCCACACACTTGGCATCCTCAGCACCCAACCTAAAGTGCTTTCCTGGGCTCAGCTCACTCCAAAAGCACCAACGTGCCCCCATCACAAGCCATGTTGGAAAAGTGGCTTATTGAGAACACACTTGTCCACTTCCCTGGCAAATTTGTTGGCACCCATGACTCGGTATCCACACGGAAAAAAACACAAAGGGAAACAAATAATGGGGTCAAGTTCATCTCTAGTCTTCCTTCAGCGCCACCCATAGAACATTGTTTATTTATTTATTCCTTTTACTTCATGACCTTGCCTTGTGACTGAACTCCTGTAATTGAATTGCCTGTAGGGAGGAGGGGAGACAGGGAAAGGAGGAAGAAGAAAGAGGGAAAAAGAAAGGGAAGGGAAGGGGAGGGAAAGCAAAGCAAGGCAAGGCAAGGCAAAGGGAAAAAAGTGTCCATGTTTTGAAAAAGGATGCCCAGATCTTCATCAGTATAACAAAGCTATTAATTACAGAGGAGAAGTGCAAGTTCTCTGAGAATGCCTCTCTGCATCCTCCTCAGCTGACAGGACCGGCACAGCAGGGAGAGGTGAGCACTTGGCGAGGGAGGGATGCAGCCTTTTGGAAGCACTTCACAACCATCCTGCTTGAATCTATACAGATATTTCTACCTGTGCTCCAGCCCTGAAAGTCAGCCACAGCTCACAGCAAGATCATTTCGCCCACCACTGGACAGCAATCATGCTTGGGGTAAAACAGGCAGCTGTACATACTGATGGACTGCAGAAGCAGCAGTGCATGGTGCCAGTGAGTGCTTTGATTTCCCCAGGCAACTACCAAAGACCCCTGTGTAAGCTATTGTCTCATCAGAGATCCACTGGCTGAGCACTCTCTGAAATGTATTTTCACACTCTCTTTAATATTGCTCAGCGAATGGCTTCATTACGCTTCTCCAGACGTCTTCTGACTGTGTCTATCCCAGGAGGACCCAAGCTCTGAGAGAGCGTTTTATGTTTGCCTAAAAAATGCACCCTATTTATAACTCTGTCCACTGTAGCCTGCAAAGTACTTTTTGCTACGCCCTTTGCCTGGCAACCCCAGCTCTCTCGTGCATACAACCAGGTACGTATATTTTGTCCTCTCAGTTTTCTCATTCACTGAGCCACAGATAATTATTGAGCTGGGAATGATAAAAGACAGGCCAGTTAATAAAAGAAAAGAAAACAAGAATAAAAATACGACTGGCTTGTGCATCAGCCAAAGTATACCTCTGCCTCAGAGGCTGTGGACACACTTGGCTTTCGTGAAGACACCCTTGTCTATCTTTCATAGTGGCAGGCAAGGAATAGCCCACCCACAAGTTTAAGGCTCCCTCAAGTCCTCATATTTGTGTGGGCTCTTCCAATTAGTTTCCCCTCCTTTGCTGAGCCAGCTGAATTATTTTCTTGAAGTTTGATCAAGGGGGTGAACATTCCCCTTGCAGTGTATCAGCCTGCATCCCAAGGACACCTTGTGCAGAGGAGATGCTGAGATGTTATATCCTCTGCCTGAGAATCAGGTTAAGGATGTGCCACAGGAGACAGATCTCGGGAGCATCCTGCAGAACCAGATGTGAGGTGGGTTGACATGAACCAAGGACAAAACACGAGTGGAAAATAATCTTTCAAATAGCCAAGATTTAAGTGTCGGAGGTGGCTCAGGTGGGACTCCATGGATTTGAGACCAGTTCACTGATGATTCCCCATTCGGTCAAGGCTTCCACAAAACAGAGTGTGAATCAAATAGGGAGGTCTGTAGCCTGAACAATTCTTAATGAGTGAATGTTATAAGATTTCTCAGATTACAGCCATCTTCCCCAGGTTTCCATCTAGATAATACCAATACTTACAAGCAGCATGACAGGGATGCATTTCTGTATTCCTGAGTTTGTCTCTGTTTTTTGGATTCCCTATCTTCAACACTACAGCCATTTTTCATTGTTAGCTTTCATTTCTACCTCACTCAGTGCAGCAATGAAAGCAAAACTGGGGCTCCAGCAGGACCCTGTGGAGTGGTTGCCTGTTCTTCTGGAGATCACAGAATCACAGAATCACAGAATCTTAGTGGCTGGAAGGGACCTTTGAGATCATCGAGTCCAACCACATTAAAAAAAACCAAACAAAACAAAACACAAAAACAACAAACAGCAAAAAAAACCCACACAAAAACAAACAAACAAACAAAAAAGCCACCCACCTTCTAAACCCCACACCCACAACCCCACGCTTAACACCCCACCACAAACCAATAATCTTGGCCACTAGAGCATGCCCTGAAGAGCCATGTCTACACGTTTCTTAAATACCTCCAGGGATGTTGACTGCACCACCTCCCTGGGCAGGCTGTTCCAGTGCCTGACCACTCTTTCAGATGATGGTGTTCAAAATGGAAGAGAGCAATGAACAAAGTTGAAGCTCTTTCCCTCCAGTGGTTTGTGCTTCTGACAGCAAACAGAACTGCTGCTGCTCACATCTCCAGCCTGCCCCAGTTATTTACCCTCCAGCCTCTGCTGGGCAGGGGTCTTGTCACCTTTAAGAGACACAATCAGGGAAGCACTCAGCATGCACAGTGGCATCATGGACACTCTTATCAGCAGTTCCACTAAAACTGCTGCTGATGTTTTGCTAAGATGTCACTGTCCCCCAGTTAGTTTTTGTCCATGGCCAGTCACTCCTACAATGGGAACTTCAGAGCCACCTAGTTGGTGAGTAAATCTGGACTGTGTTCGAGTCAGTCTTCTGGTGATGTAAAGCAGCCCCACTCCATTGCCAATCCCTGTTTGCTCTGCTCATTGGTTGCTGCACGTGGTTCATTGTGCTCCTAATCCATCAACAGAGAGGTGGAGTGAAAGGGGCTCGGGAGAGGGGAGGGACAGATGAAGGGCAGTGTTGTGAACTACAACATGAAGCTGATTTCTACCCTTTATTGTTCAGTCAATTTGCCGTTGACACAGGTTATTATATGGGTCTTAGTTTGCTTCCAAATCCAATCACAAATGACTGGGTGTTGTAATATAAAACAAACTGTTCATAACTGATAAATCCTGCTTGGCTCAAGTACCTGGCTCTGCTGAAAGCATGCCAGCAATACAGAGAGCAATTAGTCAAAGTCCCTTCTCTGACCAATCATTTATGCAGGACCAAAGGAAATGTTTGCGGCACAGAAGCCATCTTAATGATTTCTGCTCCTGTCAGCTGTAGACATGGGTTCATTGAGGGCTCTGGATTCTCCAGCTTTTTCATAACATTGCCAATCTCGACTGAGAGAGAGGAGACTATTGTTCCCTGCTTTTTACCACAGGCTCCTGTGTACTTGATCAACCGAAGACACATAAATACTCAGATATGAATGCAGAATGACCTATATTCCCAGTACACCTAGTATACACCTGAATGATAAACTGATTTTTGACTTTTCATTATGTATCACACAACGTATATCGTAGAACAACACTACATTACCCAGAAGATACAGGTTCACAGTGCAAGATCACCATTAATATGATCACCATATGTTTTTAGGTTTCCAAAAGACCTGTGTCTTAAATTCTCCTGCATACTTCAGTAGGAATAATCCATGCTTATAGGTGTAGTACTTATGTGCACTGAAAAATCATCAGAATCCCAGGGGCAGATTCATACCTCAGTGCTGTAACACCTGAAAAAACAAGTGCCTGAAAAAATAGAGACTGAAGTGATAAAGCTCTGTCCCCTCTATTGTGCCAGCTCCTCCCACACACTGCTTTGGATAGAATCTATCTTTTTGGCTAATTCTTGTACATGCTGTCTCCACAGTTGCCCCATTTCCTATTTTGAAAGCCTAAGGTACAGTTTCCATAAAGAAACAAGTTGTGTTTGTATACAAATACACACCACACAACACATGTGCATGCTGGCATTCAGGTCTTTACGCTTCCTTGTCGATAAATATGCAGCACAGAACCACACTTTAAGTTACAGACACTCGACACAATAGATCTCTGTCCCAGCCCTGCAGAAGGTTGAAGGATTTATAGTCATCCCATTAGGGCTGCACATAGCTGGGCATATATGTGGCTACAGGTACGTTTACAGTCTTGGCAATCAGGCTAACTTGTGATAGACAGTTTTATATGACATGCATATATGCATAGCCTGTAATCCATGATATTTCAGCCCAATATTCCTATCTGCAATGGTAGTCTGGACAAAACCCACATGCACCTTCTTCTTCACACTGTACGGCTTGGCACATAAACATAAGATAAGCACACACAAATTCATTCATAAATAAACACAAGAAGCTAACCCATACTTTCCTCTTCACATGGATATGCACACACACAACATTTTCCTACGTTTGCAGCAGACACAAGCTTATGTGTGTAATGAAGTCCGTGACACGTAGGATCCTAATTGCTTTTGTGAAGCCAGGTGCCTGCAGCCTCAACACCTAGATAAGATAGCCCGATCACACGAGCTTTTTCTGTCCATAACTCTCCTGATCCCGTTTGTGGAAAGCAGGGCTGCATTAAGAGCTCTCAGAGAGGAGAGCTGATATTGCCAGGTAAATTGAAGACATGGCTTTGCAAGATGTTTAAAATCTAGCAAATCTGTAGCTAACATACAAATCTGCAGAGCACTGGTAGGAAAAAAAAAAATCAGATTCATTTCGAGACCCAGAATTTTTAGGATGGGTAGCCAGCTAGTTATTTCAAGAATGATCAGCTGCAAATGATCAGTTTAAGGCATTTTTGATCTCTGAGTGACAAAGAAGTTAAATACTTCCACACGCCACATCTGAGGGGCTTGGATTGACTTTCAGGATGTAGAAGGGGTCTTTCAAATTGATCAGACAAGCACTGCGTAGAAAAACTGCTTCGGCTGTCATTTTTATTAAGCTTAAAGGAAAGGTGGGCCAAGGAAAAATGGAAGCCGCTGTGATCACAAAAGCAGCTTACAGGACAGAAAAGGAGAACCAGCAGGTTGGATGACTTCTGGGGCCAAAATGGAGAAAACCTGAACTTCCAGTAGTTGGCCTCCTCTGCCTCATGCAGAAGAAGAGCAGGGAGTGTGTGGACACCTCAGACTTCACTATGCAATTACTCCCTCTGGTTGTGTGCCTCACACAGGCAGCAGGAACTTCTCCCCTTCAACTTCCCCCTCCCAGCTCTTATCAGCCCAAATCTTATTTTATCAATACCATTATCTTACAGCAGGGAACCCCTCGTTTTCTCCTAAAACCCCTAGTATTACTTCTTTGGTGCTTTCATGAATGCTTTTTGTAATGAAAGCACCACTTTCTACAATATTACTGTAGTAGGGGCTTATTCAAACAAACAGCATGGAGAAAACCTATCCCTCTCTTACTTCATTTTATAGCTGCATGTTGCTTTCTCCTTGCCCACTGTGGGCACACCTGTGGGCTCAATTTTTCTTTTCACTTTAGTTTTTTTAAAGTTTTCATTTGTTTGACTACTGTCAGGTTGACCAAGGAGCAATTGAGTTCCTGGCATGGCTTATAATACTCAGCAGTGTTTTATCCTTTCACTTAAGGATCAAATGCAATGACTGGGAGACTGAAAAGGTGGGGAAGGTTTTAATGGATACTAACAACATTTGTAGATAGCAGTGGGTCCTGGTGGCAAAATGATCTGGATGCCAAAAACACAGGAAACCGAAGGGTGTTCTCAGCTGCCAATGGGGTTTGCTGTACAGTTAACCTTAACCTGTGCCAAAGCAAAAGACGTTGGAGTTTCAAGGCATTAGTGGATTCCCACAGGGAGCAGGAAGTAATTTCTTTCCATGCACTGCACAATTAGTCAAGTGAAAAATGGCTTGGGGGTACAGGTCATTTTCCTCTGAATCATCACAAACTGGCCACTGCCAAAGGCAGGAAACAACGCAAAATGCATGGGTGATCTCAGGACACATGGCAAATCCTCTGCTCCCACTTAGCACAGAAGCCCAGGCTCTCCCGGTAGCTCCCCCAAGGAAAATGGAGTTCGGCAGAATTTCCACATGTATTCGTATTCAATAATTGATGAGCTCAGTGAGTTCCTAGCAAAGTAGCTGCTTCCAGCCATTTCCTTTATTTAAATGTAATTGTTTGTTTAAAACCGTAAAATGAAAGCCCAGAGGGAGCCAGAGAGTTTGACCTACTGTGCCCACTGTAAGAGATCCACAGCAACAGCAGGGATTTTGCTGCTCTGCAATGCTGACGCTTTCCAAAAGTTGCTGTTAAGCCCAGAACTAAAGCTCTCTCCCTTTTGCTAATGGAGTCTCCGTGGCCTCTTGGCAAATCATAACACCCATGTATGCATTCTTGTTCTATTAAATAAGGCCCACATGTTATATATATTTACCTGCCCAGCCACCATGTAGCAAACCAGCTTGCCACGATCCCAGAGAAACATCTCAGAGAAGTGACAAGAAAGGACAGACACTGGACACCTTCCCTGTGTGACCCTTGCACTGTAAGGAGCCCTCAGAAGCCCTGGTGGTTACATTCCCCAAGCTTCCAGCATCGGCAAAGTTAAGGTGAGACATGCACAGAAGATACGTTTCTTCACAAACTTCCCACTGCTTCCTGCTGGCACTTCTGTATGGGCTGGAAATATCACGAAAATACACTCAGTCATAAATATTTCAGTCCCCTGCTTTTCATCTGCATTTAAGAAATACAAGGTCAGACAAAAGTAGTGCATAAACGAAAAGAAGGAGTTTCCTCTCCCCATCTCAGGAGCCTGATTTGGTTTTGGTGTGGGTTAAATAGGCAGGTCTTGCAGTAGTGTCATCTACTACCCATGTCGGAGCAGAATGCAGGTCTGCCCTACAGCCTTTAATCCTTTCTTCAGGCTCTTGTGCATCATAGGAAGCTGCACCCGCTTCCCCGCCATCCTCTGCTGTGGCACTCATGGGTACATGCCCACAACAGTTGGCACTCAGTACTCTCCCAAACACCTCCCATCCTGGGGCAGGTCCCTCACAAAACACCTCCTGATCATGGAAGCTAGGTGGAGAGTTTGCCATGCAGATCCCATCCTCAGGAGACATGGTCTTGGATGCCCACAGCCGCCTTTCTGGGCTCATTGCCTTTGGGCAGAGAGTGATTCAGGTGGCAGCAGCTTCCCCTAGGAAAATTCAGGCATATCTGGCCAGTCCAGGAGGGTGAAATGTGCTGTTTCCTTTGGCCCTGATCCTGCAAGGACTGGTGGGGTAAATTTAGGCACCACAAATAGTGCCACCGCTGCTGGTATAAAGGCTCATACTCGCTCAGTAAAGCAGCTCGACCCTCTTTGCCCTAATACATCCTGGATCAAACCTCCACATCTACTCCTGATCAGGTTTGTAACCGAGATAAAGCTGGGCTGGGAAGGCAGACATGCATCTGGCTGCAGGATGCTTGTAGTACCTGAGGCAAACCACAGTATTTTGTGCTTGTGGTTAAACCTGTGCTGTGTGTGCTTGATAGCTGGGTATCAGCTAGGTATATGGCTATGTAATTATGCTGCAATTAAATTTAATAGCTTTGCTAACAGCTCAACTGCAGGAGAGTTTGCCTAAGAATTTTTGTACTGGGATTATTAACCTTTTGGTGGCTTCACACATCTATTTACACATATATACTGTCCCTTAAAATTATATTTACATTCCATCCAGACGTTTATGAAACATTTTTGTTGTGATTGTTCTTTTATAAGCCAGCAGTGCCCAGAGCAAAATCAATCAAGCAGGGTAAGTTGCACAAGTGGGATGAGTCCTGTAGGCTAGTGAAGGTCTTGGTCGCAGGAGCTGGAAGCAGTGGGCTTAGCCCTCCCAAAACACAGCAAGGAAGATCTGGGGTTCCCTCAGGAAAAGACATAAGGCAGCACTGAGATATTGAAGAGGGAGGCAGTAAAAGAAAAAGTGGCTGAGGTGTAACACAAAAGCCTAAATAGTGGTTTGAGGTCAGTACCTCCCTATCCTCTGCTCTGTGCTCTCTCACCTAATGGACTGTGGTGAGACCACTGAGAACTTCCACCTTAAGGTCCAAGTTTGAAGCAACCCTGTGCGCTGGAAAGAGCCAACAGCTGGTCCATGGCAACCACAGGAGCAAGAGAGGTCCTCAAGTTTCCATTAAAGAAGATGCTCTTCTCTCCAGACAATTCATTGCTTCAGTAGGTTCTCCAGGGACACAGTGGAATATATCTTATCTTCAAGGTTCAGACTTCTGTGCCAGTTTGGTGTACTTTTTCCTTGCTTAGTCTACAGGACTGTATTGATCTCTATGTTTTAACCTTTTGTACTGTACAAAGTCTATGTTTAGGCATCCTCATTTCTCTCTATTTATTAACAGCAATGATTTCTGGGTTGCAGATTGGAATTTGCTTAAGCTTTCACTGTGATTTATAAAGCCCTACCATGCCAGGTTTTGTTTTTCTGTTTTAACTTGTTTTCAGCTTCATAATGATTTTTAATCAGGCAACAATTAACAATGCAAATAAGAAGAATGGACACTGAGGGATTGTTACATCTACTGTATTACAGTAATTTGGATTTTAATAATTCTGTTCTCTTTTTTCTTATATCATATGAAGGCCTGTTACCACAAATGTTTAGCAACATGCTTAAATGCTTAATGGGGAGGAGCACAGTCAGTGGACAGGATACGGTCCAGTGGAGAGAGCTTTGTGCTAGAAGACACGATGCATTAGCTTTTTATGCAAGTGGTGTTTATGGGCAATACTAACTTTTACCCTGCCACTGCATTATACTAAACAAGAAGATGAGTGTCAGACCTTTGGCTACAAGAAGTCCTTAAGCTAGTAAGACCCATTGCAACAGCCTTTATTCAAAAAAGATATAAGCTTTGGTACCTCTGATATTAGTTTTCACTTCTATGCATCATTACTGTGACAGTTTTTGAGAATATTAGAGTGTTAGGAATTAATCTTTTCAGGGTAAAAAAGGAAGTAATTTGATGATGTGATTTGTTTGATGACTCCGGCTATCTCCTTGTAGAAGACGTTGCATCTTCCGAGCAATTCCTTAGCATATGACTGACCCAGATTATGGCAGGTGTCCCCTCCAGTCCTTTCATTAATGCAAACCATGGGTCACAAGCACCTGCAACACTGGAGGTTTTATAACCTGTGTGCTGATCTGTGCAAGGCATAGGTGAATTGGAAATTATTTTCAGCCTACATATTTGAGGCAAACCAAAGAAATACTACATTATTGCTTCTTGAGTGCTCTCTCATAATTGAAGTGGAGTTTTGGGAATCTTTTCTTCCGACTCCCATCTATATAATGCAGTTTTCCATGAAATGTATAATGATGCATCAATAAATCACTAGCCAAAATAAATATGCAGATCTTTAGTCATGAATGTTGCGAGAAATAAACCTTTTGTAATTGAAAATTAATGTCTTCAGGATCAATATCTGGCAGAAGAACCTATAGAGTAAGTCTGAATCATCTATGACTACTCAGGAATGACTGATGCTTTAAAAACAAGTCTGAGTACCAGCCAAGTGTATAAATTACAGCTTTAATATCAGCGAAGTACCCAATGGCTTGAAACGGGATCTGCTAGTGGCACACACTGGCCATTTGACATTTCACAAGCACGAACAGGTTCTTTCATCATGTTGAGATAGACATGGAGGGAAGGGTATTGCTCCAGCTTGGGACTGTATCACACACCATTCAGAGATGGGCTGTCTTGCTTTCTGCTGCTGTTAGTAGCCCTGGGAGGTGCTCTGTAACTATAGTAATGAAGATACAAAATCTGTTGAAAGAGGGTGCAGGAGTGGGGCTTTGGGATGTATTTCTACATGTGTGCAATTAATTCCAATAGCCAAGGCAGTAACTGCTGTAGCCCACGGAGAAAGCAGGCTGCAGTAGCTCTTGTTATATTGTGAATCCAGGAGGAACTGATATACAGAGCAAGTAAAATAATCGAACTCTCCATTCAGGCTTTGAAATCTGGGGCTGAAGGTAGATCATGCTGCTGAGATTATCCTGTCCAGTATATTTGATAGATCTCTATTCTCTCTGTGTATGGATATAGATGTCAGAGGCACTATATGTCTATTATATGTCGTCTCTACACTGATACATGGATAGTAACTAAAAGGACAAATGTAAATATACAAATAAATTCCAGCAGCTCACATTATGTGCTGAGAGATCCAGTTATCATAAAAAGACCAATAAGAAAGAGTAGAAGGATGTTTGACTGCTGGAATGACTCTTGTTTCCTTTTCATTATTCTTAATAAAAGGAGATGGTGCCAAAAAATTGTGTTTCCTTGGTTATTTTTCCCAGGAGATACTTTATAAAACACAGAATATATAACAGACTGTGTTGCAATGAAATACCTTATTAAGTGAATATAGTTAGAAAGAAAGAGTAACAGAAATGAAAGGTAATATTTCTCCCCTTTTACACTTAGTAAAAAGTGTAATAGTTCTTGATATGGATTTAATAGCAGCTGCCCTAAAAGCAGTGAGAAAAAGAGTCTCATAGCCATGGTGTATGCAAGAACTTTTTAAATACTAGTACTGAATCATTAGTAGCCAAAAAGGTGTCATAATACTCTTTTGAGTTGACATCGATAAGATTTCACCTGTGATCTGGTAGTGAATAGAAGGCATTCCTTCTTCTAGAATCCAAAAATGCAGGTCTCTAGGAAATCACACAAGGCCATGCTTAATGGTGCTATCTGTGTATGAGCCCATGATTTCCAGTATTTAAGGACCCCGTTCAGCAAGGTACTTCAATATGTACTTGCATCACACTATCAGAGGGCTGACTGCCAGGCACAACCCCTTGATCAAACCATCCCCACCCTGCCCCAGTCCCCAAGCCCAGGAGTCCTGCCTTTCCCTGCTGTTACGTGGAACGGAGTGTGGGCTTCAAGAGAAACATGACCCAAAAGACCAACTGTTGCCTTGGGATGCTGGGCTGGGTTCCAGCAGCAGCCCTATGGGGAAATGTTTTGTGAAACTCTACATTTGGGCTGCTTTTTCACTGTGCAAACTAACTCCTACTTTTGTCCAGATTCACAAAATTCCCAGTGCAGACAGCCTACAACCTGGCCCATGACTGATTGGAGGCCGTGCCATGCTGAGACATGGTCCAGAACATTGAGCAGAGCCAAGGCCAGATGTGTTAAGATGCTGTGCTGCTAGTCAGCATGAGAGCCTCCACAGCTCTTCAAATTATTGCACTTTTGGGCATCTAAGTTGGAAATGTAAGTGCTCAAGATTTCCACTGTAGTGAACAAAGAGTAGGTGACATGTCCAGAAGGCAAATGAGACATAGGTGAGCTGCCTCCTCAGGGTGTCTGGCTCTTTTATTGACTAAACAAGAAAACACTGAATTGGTCCCTCAATCTAGGCACATCAAGAGCCCCAGGTTATCTGAAATTAATATTAAGCTTTGGCTAGTAAAGGAAAAAATTTTTAGAAGTACTAACTGGGGATGTGCTTGTCCAGTGTTTCTCTGGGAGGGAATTTTCAGCCCAGGGGTCTGTATCCATGGGTACCGCTGCTGACTGAATGCGACTCGGTCCATGAAAGAAAAACATCAGTTGACAGAAGCTTATCAGCAGCAGTGACACGGTTGCCTGATGCTCTTGTGATCTAATGAAAAGGTTTCTGTCACCAGGCAAAAGGGGCGTCCTTTAGTGAAAAGCCCACCAAAGCGGGACACTTACAGCCTTATTCTTCCAGGACAAGCTCCACCAGCCAGGGAGTAAACCTGAACAGCAGAGATAAAGTTGTATTGTTTCCACTGATGTTAGATGAGTTTTTCTTTTCCAGTAGAAGCCATCCTCTTCAGTTACATTATTTGTTATTACTTTTTTTTTTTCCTCAAGGTTTTGAGTCACCTTCAACAAGAATCCTCCCATTCCTTGCTGCAATCACCCTAGTATCACTCAGTAATGCGTGTAAAAACAACAACAAAACCGGCAGAGGAAAAGAATAATTCTTTTTTTTTTAAGAAAAAGAAATTAAAAAAAAAAAAAAAACAGGAAACCGCCAAAACCAACCAGAACTTTTATTTCTTTTTGAGTAACCATATTCCACGAGGCATGGCGAGCAGACATTAAATTCTCACTCAACTCAAAGGCAAACCATTATTCTGTAATTTTGTATGTAAATAAGATGTATTAGGAAATCACTCAAGCAATTAATTAAACAGCTGTTACAGAATAAGTGATAAAGGAAACAGGGGGATGAATATGCGGATTTTTCCTTGCACAGGCATCAGTATGCATTTATTTATTTATTTGCTGCTTGTGTAGGTGTGCATTACAATTCCACCATACCTTGGTACCAGCTCTGAGCGTTATCGCAGGGATGTTATCCCATGTTGTCGGATCCTGATTTCATTCCTCCAAAAGCAATGGGAAATGAGGAAGATTTGGAAGGGGGCAGGGGTCTGGGGCTGTTGACACATGAGGCTGCCTGTGGCATGACCATCAGCCTGCATGCATGGCCTGCTCTTTAGCTGAAGGAGGGACATAATTAGCTTTCAGAAGCAATCTTTTATCTTTGAGAAGTGTGGTGACCTGGGAGTGATGTGCTGATACCAAGCCAAATGGTAACATCAGCCTTGCTGTCTTCATGTGGACACCTGTTTGGGGAGAAGCCTATAATTTTTCATCCCTGGCCATGTATTTCACACAGAAACCATGTAGTGGGGGAAACAGGCTTGGGAGAGTGAAGCTTTTCAGGCCAAATATCAAAGGATGCCCACGCCTTGGCCACAGCTGAGATCCAGCAAAGCAATGCAAGGCACACAAGAAGGGACAGTCTGGGACTGATGAGCAAATGAGACAGGAGAGATTAAAGGTAGAAGGAAAACTGATACCACAAAGATGAGATTTTACTAAAAACACACAAGTGGACATAAACTGCCTAAAGACACCAAGTCTGATGCTCCCAAATCCTTTCAGCTGGACTGTCCTTTCATTCACCTCCCTGGAAACAATATCTGTGCTCTGTCTGTGGAGCAGGATGAGACCCTCAGTAGGTCTTCTTCAGATGTGGTGAGTGCAATATGTCTCTGAGGTCTAACAGGAAGAAACTGTAGTTTGGCCACTATGAAGGGAACCACAGGGAAATGAAGCTCAATACACACTTTCACTCTGCTTGTGCCACTAGTCCCTCTTTTTTTGCACAGTGTTTGGCCTGAATCCTCATCTTGGAAAGATTCCTCTCACCCTGAAAGGTCAGTGTCTTACAGGCATATTGAGGGTGTCTTATGGTCTTCTGCTCCTATCTCATACCCGCACTGTTCCTCACTGATGGGCCTGGGCTCGGACTCATCTCACGTGCACACTTTCAGCCCTTTAGGTACAAGACTGCTGTTTCATTTTCAATAGCCTTTTCATCCCAGCAGCATGTTTGGCAGCTGTTTCACAGTCATTCCCGTTTGCAGGGAGAGCATCCTGTACCTCCACTGCAGGTCTGCCATGGACCTGGTGCAACTCTAGACAAGGTCCAAATCGAGCAGAAGCCTTCCATCTTGTGAGTTGCACTAGTGAGGAAGTGGACACAAATGCCTTGATGGCCTTGAGAGGCAGAGAGAGGCTCACAATGAGCAGTGTCAAGGGATATATTCAGCCCTCTGTAGAGGCCAGCACAAGGCAGCATATCGGAGCCTCTCTCAGTCCTTGAGTGCTTCCAATCCCTTCAGCTCAGCAGAACAAATGCATTGGGCGAGCAGCTACAAACTGAACCTTGTGTAAAGATGGCAGCGTTGTGGGAAACGGGGCCTGCAAGGTATTTGCAGCAATCTGTTTAGCTCTGAGACCATGTTGTGTCACGTTCACAGCCTTATTTAAAAGAGCTCACTGCCTCTCCAGTGGAAAGGCTCAGAGCCTTGAAGAGATGAAGGATTGCTCTGGCTAGTCAAGGAAGTAATTTTAATTTGCAACATTCAGCTTCCAACTGTTCAAAGATAGCAAGAGGTTAACAATGTGGAACTGGGTCTGGCTCAGAAGACACATTCCGCTGTGCACATTACTGTGGGTCCTCAAGCAGCTCCTTTCTCCTGCTACCCCCCACCTCCAGCTGAAGAGAGCTTATGGCCCTACTACTGCCCCTTGGCAATGCCATGGACTCCTACCTTTTTGCAGTTTTTAAAGCAGTGTCAAAAGGAACTAGATTTCAACCTGAAGTCAATAGCAGACTTTTTTCACTCTGGTCTGGCCTCATAGCCAAAATGTTCTTATTCTGTTGGGACATCTGGAGTTCTTTCTACAGTCCTCTGAGATTGTTCTTGATTGCAACTTTGTCTTAGGAGAATTTTGGATCTTGCTTTCAGACTGTCACTAAAAGAAAGACCCTGGATATTAAATCAACAAGCAGAACAGATCCTTCTACTACATCTCTGGCACTTCTTGATGAGAGGTGATCCCAATGCTCTTTCTCACCACCAATTTATTCCAACTTCTCTTTTCTGTCTTGAGATGTTGCACAGTTCTGACATCACCTTTCCAGGGACTTTAGAAAGAACGAAATGAGTCTCAGGGTAGTAAAGGTTTTCCTGGCAAGCTAAGCTCCCCGTCTACATTACATAGCCAACTAGGTAGTCCACCACTGTGGCCATCAAGAATCACTCCTACAGTCAGGGGAGATTTCACTGCCAGTTTGAGGTTAGTGTCTGCCTGAGCCCACCAGGTAACCTCAGCTCTTGCAAGAGATGAACTGGAATAAGCAAAAGTAATAAAGAACATGATTTTGCTTGGTCTAAAAGTCTGGGTTGACTCCATCTCATTGAGATGCCTAAACTGGGGACCCAGCTGTCCTCGGTTCCCTCTATACCCACAGAGAGGGAAAAGTGCTCTGGAGTGTGGGTCAGAGAGAAGTCCTTTCTCTGGGTTTCTCTCCAAAGCTAACAGAGAAACATCAGGCTCCACCAGTGGTGCACTCTAGATCATTTCTGTTTCCACCATGTATAATTCAACCACTTACCACCATCAGTCCGTTTGTTCTCCTTGATAGGAGGAACCTGATACCCAGCTAATTAAAAAAGGGGAAAGCCAAGAGCAGCCAGGAGGAAGGGGTTGGCTTTGCTCCTTGCTTGGAAATGTAACATTTTCCCCCTTTGCTCACTTCCAGAAGGAGGAGAACGGGGATGCAGCACAGTCCGTGACTCCAAAATGACTCAGTGGGTTGTTCTCATGTCCAATCACCAGGCCTTCAATTAACAGTCCCAGATGAGAGAAGGACATGGAATTTTATTTTTTTTTTCTCTGTCCACACTAGACAATTATTCCAACAGCTGTCCTAGACACGGCAGATTTAATANGGGGGAAGAGGGTGGAAACAAGCCTGTGCTGTTATAAATGATTGCAGTCTGGTGGCATTTCGGTGTTCAAGGATGTGTTTGTGTGTAATGGAAACATTTGTGGCCTTTATCTGGAATTGCAGTGCTCTAATATGCAGAGCACACCTTCTGCAAACACCACTACGCAAGGCTTCTGAACCACTTGCAATTTCTGATCTGCTCTCTCTCACCAGCAGAGCTTGTGGGAAATTACATCCCAGAAAGTAGTCACCCAACATCTCTTCTCTGCTGAAACAACGAGGGAGGCATGGACAGAAATCTCCTATCAACACCTCCATTCTCACCAGCACTAAAGCCTGAATACACAAATCTCCAGCGTGCAAAAAAGCCAACTTAGCACAAACCAAGTTTTAATAAAGTGACTGATTTAACGGGTTCTGGTAGGGTAAGTAGATATACCTTCAGAATGTAACTTCCAGGAAGTTTTTCAACATTTCATTTCATAATAGATCCAGTTTCACCAATTTCCTCTGCACTGTTGAAATATGGCAGCTGAAGAAACACAAAAAATGTTAATTTCCTTTGCAAAACCTTTTTAATTACTATTGCAAAATTAATGCAAAATATTTTCATTTCTGGTTTTGCAACTGCTGTGTCTTTTCCTTTCCTTTCCTTTCCTTTCCTTCCTTTTCCTTTCCTTTCCTTTCCTTTCCTTTCCTTTCCTTTCCTTTCCTTTCCTTTCCTTTCCTTTCCTTTCCTTTCCTTTCCTTTCCTTTCCTTTCCTTCTCCATTCTTCTCTCTTTTTCCCTCCTGACTTTACCAACCAGAAAAGGAGAAGTAATTGTATTAAGTCAGACTTTCATTTACTTTTTGCATGTTACTGAAGAAAGTAAGAATAAAACTATTTGTAACAACATTTCATTTTTAATAAAGATGACCTTTTTTCGACAGAACAGAAAAATCAGGTAGTGTTGTTGCTCATTTGGGATTTCTTGGACCACCCAAGTTTAGACAGATCCTGAAGACTTTCAACTCCTGTAGAAGTGAAAGGGTTTACCCCAATTTAATTTATCATTATGTGAGGTTAGAAATATGCACTGAAAATGCCATATATTGTGATCTACCATCTTGAGGCCTTTCAGCTGTCAGACTGTGTAGAAATAACTCAAAACGTTCAGCAAAGTAGGTTCACTGGGTGTTCAGTGTAAACAAACACTGATGGGATTTATGGATGTACCTTCCAACTCTTTTTTCTTCCAAAAAGCAGAGGTCGATTTTGTGACATGAACCTGAAATCCCCTTGTATGCATTAGCAAAAGCCATTTAGTCCTTGCTCATCACACCTGTGACACTGAACTCCAGTTTGGAAGCTTCTCTCTCATCTTGTTTTGCTTTTGATCCCAATATTTCTTGATGGGGATTTGCAGTAACTGCCTCTCCAGTCTGTTCACAAGAAGCTGGTATGTGATGTGAAAACTCTAAGCCTGCAGATCTGCACAGCTACGCTGCCATCAATGGACCGGGGCCATCTGACACCAGCTGAGGATCTGGCCCGTCACCCCTAGCCAGAGAACGAGCGATGGAGACCTCTTGACTGGGCCGATTAACCAGGCCAACACATAGCTGTATGGAGGAGCACAAGAGGTTAGATGCAACAGAGAAGCCTGAATAAATCCATGATGCTCTCACCCTGCATCTGCCCGAGCCTTGCAGGGTAACAGCCTTGTCAGAGCATAGTGTACTGGCAAGAATAGCAGAGCATCCGACATGATGAATAATGTTTACATCGAGAATCCAGATGTCATTTTCCATCCTGTAGCTTTAGAAATAATGGCCTGTTACTTCTTATTAAATCAAGGGTAATCCATTCACCTACAGGCCCAATGATAGCTGTCTCTGCTAATCTCCACTCAGGGAGCTATATTCATCAACAGGAAAGGCCTGTGTTTCTAGCAACAACTGGAAGCCCAATGATCTCCAGCAATGAAATTTCAAATATCAATTAATAGTTTAAAAGTATGGGTCTGTCAGCACAGTCCAGATTTACATAAACCCCAGTTTTCCATCAGCAGTGTGACCTCCTGTGTCCTCAAGCATGCAGATCCCAGTATCATTCATTTTCCTTCACAAACATTTTTATTTACAAGCAATAAATAGCTCAGTGACTCTCTTCAGTGAAGATTCTCCCAATGTCATATGGCACTTTACCCAGTTTAATCCTTCTATGGATGGACCTGACTTTAAAGTTGGCCCTGCTTTGAGCTGGGGGTTGGACAAGGAGAACTCCAGAGGTCCCTTCCAACCCAGGTTTTGCTATGATTCTGTGAGGGAAGTGGTGATAATAGCTACAATTAAAATGCCATGACCTTGAAATACAACAGAAAGTTCTCTTTAAACACCATTTATGCAGTTTATTTTTCCTCACTGGGTTGAACCACTGAACCACTGACATCCTTGATTTGACCTGGCAATTACGGCAATGAGCACCTGCCTTCCTTTGTCTTTCTGACAAAGTGTGAAGAAAGGTTACTTTTCTGTGCAAAAAAAAAAAAAAAAAAAGGAAATTTAGAAAACACAGATTAAATAAACAAATGTGTGACCAATTTATTATGAGATATTTGCACAAAGCAAGATCTGGTCACATCTACTTTCAGATTCTAGTCCTTCGCTTTGGGGCTTTTGGACTGTAATTGTGTTCAGTCTTCTATTTATACAATGAATCTATAATGTAATTTCATGAGGTACTGAGATGCACTGAAAAACATATGAGCACTAAGTTGCTCTGCCTAATCCATATGAAACAGTGTTGGAAATCAGCCTGGTAAACATGGCAAGAGAATGAGCAAGGATTTCATCTGGGGCTCTGACACTAATCTAAAAAGGATTATCAAGGAGATAGCCTGAGATGCAGAGCACTTGAACAGAGAGGACAAGGAATCCTATTTAAATGAATGCATTGGATTGCGGGTGGCTTGTAAGCCATTAGCACATGGACTTCATACTGACCAAGCCAGTAGGAGTTCATCCCTCACAGCCACTGAGCTAGTTACATTTGCTGCTCCGCTCGCCGAACACAAAGAGAGGTTGGGAGAAACAGATGATTTCCAAACATTAGCTTTTAATAGGGACAGCGTGTCTGGCAAGATGAAAAGAATGAAAAGCCCTCGCTGTTCACTGTTGTAATCCACCCCCAGTTGTCTCACTGTCACAAGCTCCACCACTTGCTGCTTTGGGGAACCTGCAGCAACAAAAATTGATATTAAGACAGCCAACAGAAGGCGGAAAGCAGGTTCTTACACTGAAGTTCATGCCACGTACCAAAGGTGTTGGTGCTTGTGACCACACTCCTTTGACCTCCCTGCTCCATTTTGCTTGTCATATTTGCTCTTTAAATTGCATGTTGTTCCTAATAACAGATCAGTGAGCAATGGTCCATTTGGGGTAATAGAAAGCAAAGGTCAGGCCAGAAAAATATTTAATTGCAAGTTGAACTTAAAACATGAGAATTACCCCTTTGGAAACAAAAGAAATAACTCATTTCTCCTTTTGTGGCAGAAGCCTAAGAGCCTGATGATTCCCTCAGTCTTTTCTGCTTGTCTTCCTCTGGCAAATAAGAGGTTTTGGGGCTTTGGGCATTTTGAACTATAGGATTTAGTTTCCAAATACTAGGAAATGTTTTGTGGATTGTAACATGTGCAGTCCTGTGTTCTCTTATCCCATGTGCCTGAAGACAAGCATCTAGCCAAGATCAAGAATTTATGCGATGTTTCAATAACAACTGAAAAAATCCATGCTAATTCCATGAAAGAGCTGTCATCCATCCTCTTACTCTTCTCTTTGGCTTTTGGCTAAAAATAAATTATGTGTGCTCTGAGGTCCCCTAAAACCCTCATAGGTTAGTGGAGTATCATGCGATGAGTGAATAACTTAAATAAAGCCTCTTTAAAGCCTGAGAACTCTCTGCGTGCCATGGTGCTCCCAACAAACCTGAGCAAGCACATCCACCAAGACCACAAAAGCTTCAGGGTGATGTGGTGATTTCCTGAACCTGAGCATAGGAAGATGGAGAACAAAAAGGCACTCTCTCTAGTCCAATCCATTGCCACTTCTTTCTTCTTTCCATTGTTTCTGATTCAAGCTAATAAAGCTAATGAGATTGGAAATGCATTAACTATATCAACATTTTTCCACCTTTCACAAGCCTGGTCAAGTTCTTTTGCCAGTTTTGTTGAGTAGCCTTATTTCCACACACCAACACTCCCATATAATTACTCTATCAGCATGGTCCAGTGTGTGGTTGAATTAAAAATTTTACTGGATGACACAGAACATTCCTTGTTTGAAGTGAAGCTGTCACAAATGTATCAAAAGCACCTTTTCCCTTTTTTTGCATGCTGTACAACAGAAGCTGTTACCTGCATTGCAAGCATTTATCCATTATAAAGTCAAATTTGATTCAGTAAGACTGAGATGAGTTCCAGTAGGTTAAATATCTCAAAAGCCAAGGTTCCCTCTTTCTGGAGTTCATGCGCTTAGTTCACTTACTTTTCCAAACATAAAAGTAATCATAACATAATAACATACCCAGGGGATCTGAAAACCTCACTGGGTAGTTCATGGGATGTATTAAGCCATCTACTATGCCTTTCATCCACTGGAAGATTTGTGCAAAATAGAGAACATCGTTATAAAAGAAGACAGAACTTAAAATAGTGGGCCAAGCCCTCAAGTTGTGTATCATAATAAAGCCAGTAACTCTGTACTGGTTTGTGCCAACAGAGAATCTGACTCTGTATTTAAAATAGGCGTAAATATCTCAGAGCAATAAAAGTGAAATATGCTATAGCTGTGCTTTAAGAAGAGATTTCAGCAAAGTTTATGTTTAAATTTCTTGGTTGATTAGTTCACAATGGTTCCTAATCGCTTGGGAGAATTTTTAAAAATCAAACTTGAATATACTCAAAACAGAGAAGCTGAGAAAGTTGTCTGCAGTTCCCAGGAACTAACTTTTACCTTTTAAGGGAAAAAAAATGATCTTTCGGCTCATTTGCAAATTGTTGTTGCATCCAATATTGAGGATCTGAAACAGGCTAAGCCTATTGTACGAATGGAAGCTCAACACTTCATTTTCCACTCACCTTCCAAGGAATGTGCGGTCCTGTGGGAAATGATAGAGTAACATTATTATAAAAATGGAGTGATAGATAAATGAGATCTTTGGTGGGGTTTTTTGTGGTTTTTTTTTTTGAGCTAGCCCTTGCGGGTGAGTGGTTTTTCTGTGTGATGGGTTACGGATGCGTCCCATCAGCCCTCACGCAGGACTGGATGCAAGCACTTACTCAAACTCAGATTGGCGTCAGGTGTAACCAAAACACTTGTTTTTCCAGTGGTTCTCCAAATGTATTCCTCACCTTGACCTCCGCTGCAGCTGAAGGAGCACGGTACTTCTGAAGATCCAACTGTTCATGAGGCACGTCAGGTTTTCCGTAGAGGAGAGATAATGCAGACATCTCTGGGAAAGCTGCCTGCACCCCTGACTGCCCATCTGTAAAATGTAACTAATTTCATTCACTGGGGAGTGCTGGGAGGATTAATTGGATTTAGTGGCCACAATGTACTTTACACTGGTTGGGTGGAAGGAGACTGATAAGAGTTGAGGTGCAAATTTCTCAGAGGTGCAAGTTAAAAAACTGACCAAGGAGGAGGGCAATTATTTGAAGAGTCAGTGAAGCAAAGAAAAGACAATTAGCATTGGTATCACCCTAATTCACAACAATTTACAACAATGAGGCTGAGCCACTCTTCCCATCAAGGCCAGAATATATAATTCCTTGACCTTATTATAAAACATAATTAAAAAAAAAAAAACACGAGCAAAAAGGCTGCTTGTCCACATGGGCAAATAGAAAACCGAAGGACGCATGAAGGAACTGAAGGACAACGTTTCGTGGGAATCCTGGATCTGAAAGAAAACAACAGTAGCTCTGTCAGGCCTAGGGTTACTCTCACAAAGAAGTGACAGCAAATTTGAATGACGCAACTTCACCATATTTTCTAACCATCAGGAGTCTCTCATCTGGACCTTGCATACAGGGAATGCCAAGGGCAGTGTCCAAATAAGCAAATAACCACGTAGCTGGCCCATTTTTCTGCATTGCACAGAGCTAGGTTTCTTTTTTTTCCTGTGTTCCTGTAGGTTATCTTAGATGTCAGCCTCAAATATCTCCAGCAATTCAGCATGGAACAATAATTAGAGAAGCAGATGGAATACCAGGAGCAACAGCATCAATACCTTCTGAGTGGATTAGAGGCTGGAGTATAGCTGCCACTTTCTTGATCTTTTATTAGCACATAATGTTATTAATCACAGAGTTAAAGGAAAGATATTCTGAAAGGGGCAAGAGAACAGACCTCCAATTGAATTGTGACTGGTTTATACCACGGCCTTTGTGTTCTCTTCTGTGTCTTTTTTTTCTTATGTAGAGTATCTCTTTTACACAGGAGGATGTTTTTTAAGGAGTATGTAGAGCTAAGGACTTAGTCCAGATCAGTTTGACACCTGCCTGACCTTACCGCCTTTAAAATTCTCCCCTATGATTTTTTTTTAGGTTGTTTATGTTACTTGTGTTTAAGAGTCTTGTCTGCCAGGAAGCAGTGGACAGACAAGTGGTAGAACTCCTGTTTTAACCACCATTGCCTTCCTCTCTTCAATTAGGAAAAAAACCCAAAACATTACGAACAACTCCTTAACTCTTAAAAAGTATCTTTTTCTTCCTCTGTGAAATGTTCCATTCTCAAATAGAAACACTTTCAGATGATTTCCTATTATACTGAGGAGAAAAATGTTCATCAGCATTAAAGGGCAAGAGATCTTTGATGATACCAACTTTACACAGCGCTTTTCATACATGGCTTCTCAAAATCCTTTATAGAGCATGTAAGTATCGTTTTCCCCATTCTACAAAAACGGAAGGTGAGTTGAAGGTGGAGGCTAGTGGCAGAGCTTGGAATAAAGAAACCAGGCTTCCTAAGCCTGAGGATGTGTCCAATCAGTCCAAAGATCTCCCTCCTGCTCTTTGCCCCAGTACATCAAAGTGACACCCCATTTTGACATGCCAGTGTGTGTGCTAAGACTGGTGACGATATTTTAGTCCTGTGTCATTGCCTGCTGTGTAACTTGAAAGTTTTCACTGGGATGAACAGACCCACATCGCTGGGTGGGATAGGGTAGATTTCAGCTATTTCACTCCAGATAATTTTTCATTAAAGTGCAATGAAACCTTATTCTTTGTCTGACAACATCATTTTTGGGGGAACCCATAACTATCAAATACAGTACATACTGTACTGGAAATATACACCCTCAGAAATTGTTTTGATGCTTCCATATCAACAAGAAAACCAGAATTGGGTACCACAATCTACAATTGCCTCTATATATTTGCCTCCTTTCAATTGTATGAGCCAGCATTTCCCATTGTAAAGCTGTGCTAATGTTAAAAAAGACTGAATAAATCTAAAAACATTATTTTTTTATATATTTGTCAAGGATTCTTTGTACTCATTCCACCTTTCTCAGCCAGTATCCTGAATGTGTATTAAAGCTACACAACAGCTTCTTTTCCACTTAATTAGCAACACCCTCAGGACTGACCACCATTTTTCCATCACATCCACCAAACAATGCTTGTTAGGTTCTTTATAATCTTTCAATGCAAATAAAAATGTCAAAATTTATCCCAAAGACTGTTTGGAGAGACCCTAACCAGCCATATTCTAAAAACATGGGAACAGGAACAACCAGCCAACATTAAAATGGTATAAATCAGCCTAACTTTACTTATTTCTGTGTATCTGCAAAATGAATATCAGCTATCAACCTCCTTGCTTTTTACAGTTGTTTGCAAAGCACCTAGTGCAGTGCAGATGTTATTTATAAAACTATTGATTTTTATTATTCATCTCCATGCCTGCCTTGTTCCCTGTCTGCTGGCTGATCACTGTCACACATACTAGATTGTACTCATGGACTGGACTGGAGTTGATGGGATTAATTGATTTGATTACATTGAGTGAAATCAGTGGATTTCACATCAAAGAGAACCAATAATCTGAATTACATTAGACAGATGAGCAAGCATTGGACAGGATCATTGCTTTGGTTTTCATAGGCTGTTACAGTGGTTGAGATCAGTGGATTGAATTCATCTGTGTGAGATACGGGGACTGGTTCCATTTGAATCACACTGGTGGGCTCAATAACTCCAATTCCTTTTTAACTTGAGTTTTTACTGATCTTTATTATAATAATTATACCTAGCGGCAATCACCCTCTCTGGTACACACACAAAAAAGTTCATTATGTGACACAGAGATGAAGTGGCTCATTTTCCCCCTGTTCTAATTTGGTAAATGGTGATTACAGAGGTAGGAGCTTAGCGAAACCCAATGAGCCTTGATAGTGTTACTTAGATTTTTAGCAAGTCATCTTTACTGAGACCTAACTGCATGTAGCCAAGTAAGATGACAAGTCCAAAACTCTTGCCTGCTGGTAGGGTTGTTATTCTCTTGATTATCTTCCAGCATGTCGAACATTTCTGTGTTAGAAGGACAGCACAAACGGCTACAGCACCACACACGGTCGTCTTTCTCTTGTCCTTAATCAGAAACGTTGAATCACTCTCTAATCCCTGAGAGGAAGAAGAATTCATTACATTTCACCTTTTTTCACTCCTGAATGCTAAGTGTCTCTTTTTTTTTCTCTCTTTTCCTGGGGGAAATGTGTGAATGTTTAGAAAAAAATATTATCTTTTGCAATTCCCACATGATGCTGAATTCCATCTTCTGCATGGAACTGCAGTCAAATGTCACTGTAACAGAGAGGTAGGATGTTAGCAGCATTTCCTTTCAATTCAGTGATCAAAACTAGAAGATTAGCCACCACTTTCTCAGCTTTCTGACATAAAAACCATGGGACTGGTCTGCAGGCAGTGTTGGCAATGAGAAGAAAGTCCAGTGGGTCATGACCGAAGTTGTCATTTGAAAATGAAAGTTCATTCATATTTTCACATACATTACTGGATTATGGTGCAGAAGACAGGAGTTTTCACAGGAATTCAGGGAGGGTTAGAAGAAAAGATGAGAGCCAGAGGCTGGCTTCACTTGCAAAAGTGACCCTTTAAGGTCAGCTCAAATCTTCTGTATTTATCACACATTTGAGTCCTGCAAGCATTTCTTGTTAAACTGATTGAAGTTAATACTGAAAAATCTACATTATTGCTAAGGGAAGGGAGTCCAGCCTCTTGCTCCTTTCTCTCTTCTGCTCTTCATATTTTCTTTCTGCCTAAGAAATGAGGCCAGAGACTGAATCCACAACCAGCATCCCTGGAGAAAATAGGTTTGTGCCAGGACTGTTGCTATCGGAACCATCCTAGACAAGGGGAGGGTATGAAGAACAGAAAAGGCTACCCTTCAGGGTACCTGCCTTTCTCCTCTTACTCTACCTGACTACGTGGGTCAGTTGCCTCCTTTCTCCATGTTCTCATCGCTCAAGTACACGTACAAAAAAGGACATTGTGGCAAAGGATAGAGGATAAAAAACGAAATAAAACTATTTGGAAATACAGGCAATGCTGCTGTCTGCCCTTGCATCTTTCCTTTACTTAAACTGTGAACTTTTTATTTACAGCTGTAATTTACAGCTGTAACTTATTGTTTATTTACAGAATATTGACTTCCTTTTAATCTGGGGAGTCTGATGTTTTTATGACAGAAAGTGGTTGCCCATTGTACTTATGCACAACCAGACAAGGACAATGGGCTATTAAAGGACAAGGGAATACGTCTGGTTCAGAATATGTAACACAAAGCAGTATTCCACTATTTAGCTATTTATGCAATGCTCTCCAACCTTATTGAATGCTAAGGGATTGGCTCAGCTTAAAAACACATTAATGCAGAAAGTCAGATGCATGTTATGCACAAAGAGAAGCTGCAGCATTCAGCTCGATAACGTCTCAGTGAGTTCAAGTTGGAACTCATCAATGTTGCTGCCTGCCTGCAGAGACCTGGTGTCTCTCATCCCCTTCCTCCCACTCTGTATCGCTCTTCCCCCTCTCCCTGGGAAAGCTGAATCTCATCTGTCTGCAGTTAACGGAAACCAAAGTAACTGGACTTGCTGCTGGAACAGAAGAAATATGTGATGTTAACAGTTCATTGAGCTGTGAGATGAACAAGCTGGGTGTTGAAAAGGAAATCCAAGCTAAGAGTACATTTCCAGTGTTAATAAAGCTTTTTCCTTTTGTTGTATATTTCCAAACACTGATTCCAGAATGGTTGTCATCTGTTTTCTACCAGCATTAGACCACAGGACAAATTTAAGGTATCTTGGACTCATTTATCCTTGCTAAATGATAGCCTCACAGCTGCATAAGAAGATCTGTTTCCTCCTCCATCTTTTCTTAAAAATTCTCATGTCTACAGCTGTTACTGACTTTTGCAACAAAGTCTTCTACAACAGTTTTGAGTGTCTCACCTGCGTTCCCCTTTAAACATGAAGCAATAAGGCAGAAAGGAAGACATGAATTTACTAGGAACAGAAGCAAGACTGCTTACTAGTCAGAGGAAGATGAGGCAATATCTCTTCTGATACGTGAAGGCATTTTGCTGTCTTACATGATGAAAGTGGTTTTGGGACCCAGACTTGCTGCTGCTGATGGAGACTTAATACAAGAGCAACCACAAAGAGAAGTGGAAAAGACACAAGGAGCTGGGTGTATGCTGTGAAATAGTAACAGAGAAATGCCCACATGGGTGAAGTTTTCCTTGAGAGCCATGTTTTTTCTTCAGAATGTGGTGCCTTAGAGAAAATACTCTCTCTCCCTTTATTTCCAGCCACTGAGGCATGATTGCAGAAGTCATGTTATTTCCACCTTTGTAGAAAATTAGCATAGGTAAGGCAGGTGGGGGTGTGAGCTACTGCTGCCAGATGTTTTTTGGCTTTCAGTCTATGTGAGCAGATGTTGCATCCAGGCTGCTCTGTGCTATTCTTGGCAGGAGATAACTCACATAAAACTTTGCTGTACACTTTTAGATGGAGAAGAGTTTCATCTGGGCTTTTTTTTTTTTTTTAGGAGCATTATGTGTAGCAATTGCATAACCTGAAATGATTTAGAGACCATCTATGTTACAGTAAGCCCATTTGGCGTTTACTTTCATGAGACACAATGGAGACCTCATGCTGCAGTGCGGTTTGTCTTGAATTTTTGTTTCACTGTCACAAAGCCATCATCATCCACTTTTGCTTCTGAGTTTTATCTGTTGCTCAAGAGAGGAGTACCATATATTATTCACATCACATTAGTGTTCACAACATGTGAGATGCTGGACAAATGCATTATAAAAAACAATCCCTGCTGTGAAGAGTTTACAACCTAGGCAGAAAAAGCAGATTAAATTTACAGGAAAAGAGATATAACATAAAAACAAAATGAGTTAAGAAAACGTTCAAGGTGTCGTGATTAACAGATGTGTTGTTAATCCTTTTTTTTAGTATTTCATTTTATTGGCAGAGATGGTTGAAAATTTTTCAAAACTCTCCCTCCTTCTGCTAAAAAAATGTTTAATGTGAAAACACAAAACCGGTTTTCACTCTGTCTTTTGAATTGGATTTTGATTTTCAGAAATGCTTTTCATCTTTGGAAAACTGAACCACAGAAGTGCTTTATTAAATTGTATTTTCAAAAATCACACGTTGGATTTGGGTTTGTTGGTTTGGTTTTCTTTTAAAGGGAAGCAAAAAAAGCCGTGTGACTCCTCCTATCCCCTCAATTCTCCTTTCACAGGCTTTGTTAAACTCTTTCCAACTCTTGTTATTTCTCCTCCCTCCAGGGAGCGTTCCTGCTCTTTCTCCTCCTCTAAAAGATGCCCTGAAGGTGGACACCAGCCCTACTGTGAGCTTGCTGGGTTGATCGCCCTTTAGCCTCTCAGAGATGGGGTTTGGTTTCCATCAGCCATTTCTGAAAATGTCTTCTGAGTTACCTGCAAACCCCACAGACCTGACAGTCCCATCACTTTTCTGCCCAGCAGATTCCGCAGTCATTTACCCCAGCAGGACATACAACTATCAAATCAGAGCCAGAATGTCCTGCCCCAACCTTGCACTCATTTGTTGTGGTGCAAACCACTCCAGAGCACACAGGAGTACTAAACCACAACTTTATTTCACTGTTTAAATGTCCTGTTTAATTCCTGTCTAGCCCATGACTCAATCCCAGCACTGCTCTAAGCCAGTGAAGATGTACCATTCCATACCCATCACCAAAGCTGTGCATCCTTTGGTTGCACACAGCAAACTTATTTTTCTCCCTTTCCAGTCTGCTCACCGGTCCTGAGTGATTTGGTGGCTCCTTTGCTGGCTGCAGTCTACACCACACTTCTGCCTTCTACAGAAATAGGAGTTTAGCTGATACTGGCTCTTGGAGGATTCTTCTATCTCATGGCAACTACAAACATGCATCTCTTATCGTAAGCCTGCACTTTTATCACCAAAAGTCCGGTGCAAACTGGTAGCTTTGTAGGTGGGAAATTATCCATTTAACTATGGGATTTTAGCTGGCTTTTTCTAGCAGGTCTTTTTTATTAGCACCGCATCTTCTGTGAGTCCTTGACTGGTACAATTTCCTTTGTGAAACTACAGCAGAGAACACCCTTATTTTATTCTCCTCAGTGCCTTTCAGTTCATCAGCAACATCCTTGAAGTGTCCTGTAAAATCCTGAAACATGGATGCAATAGCCTGCGTTTGCATCTTCACAGGAGATGGCAAGCCCAAGGCGCACATCACTTTGATGTGATTTTTAGGAGCAGGGATTATATTGCCAGTGCTAACGTGCTCTTTTTAGGCTATTCACATTTCATTAAAACCAAGCAGACTGCATCACCGTAAGAAGTGGGGAAGAACCACTGTTTTGTGTCACGTCAGAGGGCTGAGTACGGACACAGAGGGGGGAGCTGGGCAGGCACTGGGCTTTCTGTTTCATTGGAAACTCCCTGTAGAGGAGAATGAATATGTATAGAAGCATATGAGGTCCTCTGGTGTAGTTTTTGTGTTCCCTTTCAATGAAATGCCCGAGAAAAAACATTTTCATTTGGTTAGAATGTTTTATTTTGAACAAGGGGGAATAACTTTTTCTGAATTTAATGCTAATCTTAATTTTTTTTATGTTTTAATGTTACATGATTTGGATTCAGAAATTCTACTTTTTTTTTTATTCCAAAAAAAGATCAAAAAGTCTTTCAATGTATTAAAATGTCCACATGAAAGTCCCAGTTACTGTCTGTCTGCCATATTTCCCTGCATCCCTTTGTGCTGCTGTGGAAATCAGTACCTACTGGGTTTTCTGGGTGAGATTCTACCATCCAGGTAAGAGGTGGCAACTGGTTTTCATGTTTGCTGCGTGCTGTATATTCTGGCTCCACTAAAAGGGAACATCTGGGTAGCAAGGACAAAGTCCTCTGCCCATCTTGCTGCAGCTTCATGTATTGGATGGGGAGAAACCTGCACCATCCATGAGGGTATTAGGGCTTGCCATGGGTGAGTGCTGGAAGGGTGGCAGGAGTGGAGTTGGCTGCAACTGAAGAAGCTCCTAACAGTGAGTAGGAGCCTGAAGGAACATCATTTCCAACCAACTTTCAGCTGTCTCACCCCATTTCCAAAAATTCCAAATAAAAGTGTTCAAATAAAATGTAGCTCTGGTTTTCCCTTTGATTTTCCTACTGTGTGCCCATCAAGGAGAAGGTTCTGCTCGGTTTGCCCTAGGATCTGGCCAGCTTCAGTCCCACTACCAATGAACATCATGTGCCTGCTCCATCCTCATTGCTCTCACTGTGAGTTTTTCCCCATCTTTCTCAGCTGTGTGGGTTTGGCAGCTGACACATCAGTAAAACTGGAGTCTGGTTAAATTGCTGCTCCGTTTTGTGCTCTCCAAACGAGTGCAGTAGAGGAATTTTCTGTTTTCAAGTTCCTGAGCATCACAGTAGGTGCTAGTTTCCTATTTGTTATCAACAGCTCAATTTTCTGCTTCCGCTGAGGTATGTTTGCTGGACATTGTGGCTGGTCCATCTTTGCTTTGTTTTCTAACAGATTTCTAGATTTCTTTTTCTTGCTTCTCCTCCAGCTTATTGAATTCCTGTTAAAATGAAGCAGACTTCACCCTCTCAGTTGTTTTTCTCTCTAAGCTTTTCAATGTCTCCACTGTCATGTCTGGTTTTGGTTCTCAGACTTACTTCTCTAGGCTATTTTCACAATTTAGTGTTGATTATTGTTGCCACTTTTAGTGTAACGTTTACTTTCACATATAAACTCAAGTTTCACATTGAGAAGAGATTTCTATTGGAAAAATGAAAAAGCTATTGAAATGTAAAAAAATGCTAAAACAAATCATAGAATAATAATAATAATAAAGTGCCAAAGATGTTCTGTTTCATTTATGTAAATATACTTAAAGGAACAGGTGGTTTTCCATGCAACTATCAGCAGATGGCAACTCCACCAGCAGGAAGCTCAGGGGGACCGAGCTCTGCTGCTTTAAGAATGAGGCAGCTATTTTTCTCTAGTGCATAAATCTATAGATTATAGTTATTGCTTGACAACCTGCCACTAATTAAATTATAAATGACATGCCAAGAAAGAAACACTTTAAAATCACTGAATAACTTTTTGGGACACTTTTAGTACATTCCGGCTATGCTCCATTTTCTGAAGCAGAGCGACATCTCCCAGTGTTTATATTTAAAGTAAATTGAACCAGTGAAGAATCTGACACATCTCCCCTCACGGGGAACTAGGGTGATTACCGACGGAGCTGCAGGAGGCTCTGCTAACAGCCTGGGCTCATTCCTCATTTCCCTGCTCAGTAACTCTGCCTGGACTGGCCACAATCCCTCTGAGAGCTGCAGCTGATTTAACAGGTGGGGGAACCTTCTGCAAGTGGGAAAAGAGTTACTGCCCTTCATCGTCCATCTTACACTGCAGGAAAAATAGCCCCACATCCAATAAATGGATGATCCACTACAGGGCTTGAAGTTCCATGACTTAAAACACTTCACATGGTAGAGACCATGACAGTTAAAGCCTCAGGTTCAAATATTAGAGGATAAGCCAAGCAAGGTTTACTTTTCTCAGGTAACCCAGTGAAGTCCATTGCCTTTGGCAGAGATAGTCCAATGCTCACACGGCTTCTGAAGCATTGCTATATTCATCTACCCAATACCCATTTCACAAATTTCATGCAATGCCATACATTGCCCCTTTTTGCTTCCTAGCCCTGTGCTTCAGGTCATTCAGAGCTTCACTGCGGCCACCACATACAAGGAAACAAACAACATGGCTTTTGCTTGCCAGTGCCTCACCACAACCCATGTCCCACTTCTGGGTGCCTGCAGAGCCATGTGTCACCCTGCAGATAATTAGCTGATAAAGCAGATTCATTGCCTCCCTTTTCCCACCAGAAAATGACATAAATCATAGCAGATTTTTTCTTTGATAACTTAATGCTGCAGATGTGAAGTGTTTGGGGATGAATAGGATTCAGTGTTTGTTAATGAGAGTTTAATGTCTTCATCGTCTGCATTAAACTCCAGCTAATTAATATTCATTCAATTAGAAAATGTAAAAATAAATTATACAAAATTAAGCTTTACACAGGAAGCAAGTGACCTCATTTCTGTTGTTTTCAGGTGCTAATTAGATTAGCCTCTGCCCTATAAAGGGGGCGGCACCAAGCCCTGCTAGCTCTAAAGGGGAGTCCTGCAGTTGGCTGGAGATGGCTGCAGATCTTCTCACCTGGGAGTACCTGATTCCAGTCTGCCCTGAGCTGGTGGAGGCCAAAAACTACAGCCAGGTAAAGCACAAAGATAGTCTCTGTTAGTCTGGAAGCTTGCTAGTAACTTGAAAAACTGTCCTTGATGGATTATTGGTGTTCTTATGGAGTTAGGTGTTGCTGGGAGAAAAGGTTATGTGCTTAGCTGGTGGCAAACTGGGAGGAGTTTTATGAAATCTTGGCTCTGGTTCTGTCTGCTGGTTTTGGTTGAGAGGTTCTTCCTCTCTTTTGCGTTGACTTTTTTTTTGTTGCACCTGCTCTGAAAGGATTCCCTAAACTTAGAGTCATTTAGGAAACTTAATAAATGGTGCTCTTCTGGAGTTGAGTGAGTGTCTTTGGTTTAGAGATAAGATGTAGTCATTGAGGAGAAAGGGGTGGTCTGTCTTGAGCAAGGCTAAAAGTGGAATAAAGCAAGCCAGCCTGGGCTGTCTTTATACAGACAGACCACAGGGGTCCTAAATAATCACTGTTATCAGCTTATTTAATGTAACTTTGAAGTTGTCCTTGCTTTGAGTCAGGGGTTGTACCAGATGACCTGTAGAGGTCCTTGTCCCGGTAATTCCAATTATTCTATAATATGTTCCTTCTACTTACATAGATTCTGAAGCCAAGCTTGTCTTCTGCTGCAGAAATACTGTAAAAAGCAGTGAGAGCCAGTAGAAAACTTAAACTACTTAAAGACCTGTGGTGGATTATTGTGTACTGTGCTGGGGGTGGGGAGGGGGTAGGGGGTAAAGGTTTTTATGCTTTTACCTGCTTTGTGTTGCATCATCCATCATTCCCCCCTTAATCTTTAATCTAAAATTCACTTCTAAAATGGGAGGGGAGCATCTGTGTGACTAAAACTCAGAGGTTATTTCTTATCTTTGGAGGTTGTCAAAAGGAGAAAATGCTGTTGGATAAGGATGGTCCAATTACTAAGTGTTTGGGAAATTGGTGTTGTGTGTACTCTAAGAGGCAGAAGTCGAGCGGACTATCAGTGACACTGCAGTGAGATTGCTTGTGATGATAATTACCTCTTACAAAGGAGGAGGGCAAAATATAGTGAAAAAATATTTTAAAACAATTTAAAAAAAGTTGCACCAATGCTGACACAAAGAGATGTGGGACCCAACTGTGTTTCACTACATCATCTCATCCTGGAGAGAAATGGGATTACTCTTTGTGTGAAACTTCTTATTTGACTCAGGTCATCATAAAGACATGATGATTTGCAAAGGATACACAAATGAACTACAGTGTTACAGCCACAGGCACCTTGGCAAAAAGGAGGATATTTCATGGAAGGGAGGTCAATGATGCTACAAAGGACAGCTTTTTCCTTTACTGTCTGGTCCTGCTGTGGCCCTTTACAATAGAACACAATAACTCTACCACAGTCTGCTCTGTTGTGAATCCCTGCAAAGACTGCCAGCCTTTTTTCCTCTTCTACTGCTTCTGTATCTATCTCTTGTTCTCTCTGCTACACCTCCTCATTAGCTAAAACATCTTAATCTTCAGAACCTGTGCTTGGTTTCAAGCCAGATTCCTGCTTTCCTTGGCTCATTCCTGCTATCACAATAGTTGGCACCAACTGTTAAGGCTGTGCTTATGGCCCCAATTCAGGATATTGCTTATGAGAGATGTTGAGGTACTTATTTGTCTGGTGTAGGCAATGCTGAGAGGCATGGGCTGCTGTAGTAATTCACTGGAGTGCTTTGTATTCCTCTGTTACTCAGACTATCTTAATTTACTGTGTCCTACTAAGCTGCAAGGGGAGGAGAGGCCCCCAAGCATTAGGTTTATAGAGTTGTTTGGGTCACATGATATTCCCTAGATCACAATACTACTGTGTGGCAAAGCACTTCTGCACATCCTTACCTCATAAGGGATGCTTCAGATCTATTGAAGTCAATGAGATCTGGTTCTGTGTGTTGAAGTGCTTTGCTGAATTGACATGCTTGTCTTGAGACTTGAAGATACTCATCTCTCTGGACCTGGCATTGTTAGTAATTAGTCCTACTCCTGGCTTGGAGATGAGACCCAGGCTCTTGGGAGATAGGAAAGGAAAGGCTGTAACAGGACTCACCTCATCAATGGGTTAAAAAACAGATTATGCTTGGACTAATATGGGCAAAGCGCAGGACATTCCTCATCAGGTGTCTTTTGCTGTGATCAAGAAAATGTGATTGTCCATACATATCCCCCACAAAATCTCCTTGCTGAGAGGGAGGTAGAAGGTTTTGGGAGATCAGAGCCCTTACCATCCACGCTCTGTTTTCCAAGAGAGCTTTTCTTCAATGCAGTAATGTTTGCTTGATGAAAGCTAAAAACACACTACAACTCTTAACATCATAGCTCTGCACATTAGGCTTCTCCCTGGCATTACAGGTTTTCCTACCATATCATCCAGACAGTGTCTTTTTTTCTGTGATAATTGGGAAAACTGGTGGTTGTGGGTCTGTCAAAAAAGGAGAGCAGCCTCATGTTCCCCACTCCAACCCACTGCTGATTCAAGAAGTGTTTACACTTGACAAGATTAATCTCACCAGCTATTTGTAGACCTTACCAAAGTCTTTCATTTCACTGCTCACTCAGGCTGCTCAGGAAGATTACAGTGATTGCTGATGGCTTTGCAGACTGCTCCAGTGGACACTGAGTAAATATTTTAGTAAGCACAGCTGCAAAACACTCCAAATCCAGTTTGCTCAATGACAAGACGTACCTAACCAGCCCAGTCAGAAGGGGAAACGCCAAACCCTTGACCACAAATCCTCTTTCTCTAGCCTTTTAAGAAGGGCTAGAGACATACTTGGATACCTCCCCACAGCACGCCCTCTTCTGCGAATGTTTTCTGTACTGTGCTTCTGGATAAAATTATGCAAACTTGAGATTAGAAGTTGGGCATGTACCTGGCCCTTCACCCACATACTTGGTGTCAGCTTGAAATTGATGCTGCTTGCATGCTGGAGACTTTTACTCATTCCACTGGAAATATTTGTGCTTCTTGTTCCTTCTGGTTATTGGAAACATTTTAATTAATGGTAGGACTTGTGAATTAATTATGTGTATGTTAAATGAGCTACCATCCAACCAGCTTCATAATTCTGACCAGCAGTCCTGGTATTCAAGGCAGACCAGAAAGGATGGATATCCCACTGTAATTTTGGGTTTTATTCAGTATCTGGGTTGTAAGTACGGAAGTGTTCCTGAGAGTATCTCATGCCCCAGTTATCTACCCAACTGAGTTTGAGCTCCACACTTAAACTAAACCTTGTAATTTTGTATGGACTGTCTTAAGAGCAAAGCTAGTAAAGACTTTCCTGTTGGGGCCAAAGCTCTGGGCAGAAAGTCAGAGAAGACAACCCTCAAGCATAGCAGGCAGTTTCTAGGTGACGGGAAATTAATATAGTATTGCCTGTTAGCCCGGGGAGCATACCATCCATGTTTCTTCCCAATGGGATTCAAATATGGCAGAAATCTCACTTTAAACATTCTGAAGGAAGTCCAACTGCTTTGCAAACTCTGGGAGCTTCAACAAAATTAGCTGGCACTGACAATATCTAAATGGATTTAAGATTTGTCCAAAAGTAAATAATTAAGATTTTTCCATATGAATCTTGGTTTGTACTGGAAATTAAAATCACTCCTTCTCAGACTTTGTTAGAGCTTTGCCTAGTTTCCATATGTTTAAAGGGCTGTACTGCACTTCAGTTTAGGCGTCCTCTCACCTCTTTCCATATCACAGGTGAAAAGATGGGGTTTATAGTCTAGCTCTGAGGGCTGAATCAGAGGGGGAAGTGCTGAGTAAAATGAATCCTGGAGTTCTGTGTCTCCCCAAGTCAGCTCTGACTATTTCTTTTCATGTCTATCACTTCAAGCACACAGACACTAATGATACTGTTAAGGGCAAGAATTCTTATGCTCATTTTATATTTATCTCTGTTTCCTTGGCTTCTGTCCAGTCTGAGAAGTCCCAATAAAGAAGAAATAAAAAGAAAAGCTGTTGTGTCTGAACTGATTATAGGCCGTCAGACTTGATGTCCCTTTCAAATTATGACCAGTCTTCAGAGATGGACAGATCTATGCTCCTGTCTGATGCGTCATGCATCCTACAAAAGAAAGCAGGGGGAGGGCAGGCTCTGAAGCTTGCTTTTTTTTTTTTAACTTGGGTGAAGGGGACATTTTCTAAATGGGATTTTATTACAGTGACAGTTCTGAGTGTGAATCACCCCATTTATGTGATATTTCCAGCAGCTCCACCAATTATGGCCACCTTTGCCATGAAGAACACGGAAATTAACAGCAGCTAATGGACTGACAAAGCTTTCAGTGCCAAGTCGCTAGCATATGACAAGGCAGATCAGTCCCCGCCTGCCTCTTTTCTTATTTTCTTCACTGTCAGATATTTATTGTAATAGTTGAAAGGCAGCATTTAGCCAGCATAGCACTTTCTATTTAAGGTGCTGTGCAGAACAGGCCATTCCACAAATAAAGGGAAAAGTATGTTTGAGGATGATATTGGGACTGAAATGGAAATTGCCTTAAATTGGGTTGGCGAGCATCCTTATTATTCATTGGGATGAATTAAGTACCTCTTTCAGAAAAAAGAAAAGAGTTAGGGTGTATGTGTGTGTGTGGGGGGAAATATTCCAAAACTAAAACTGTTCTATGCTCACTCATTAAATAAATTCATAACCCAGCAATGCCTCAGGGAGTCTTCCTTGCAGCAACCCCCAGCCCAGCCAGGCTGCGGAAGGACTTCCGGGGTGGTCTGTCTGAGAGCAGGTCTATTTGGCTCAGCTTTTTCCAGGGCTTCTGCAGAGAAGGGGGGGATATTTGCTGAATTTGAGGACCGGTAATGGTTAAGGGAGAGATCCTGTTCTTTGCCTTGACCTCTATGGGCAAGTGCTGCAAGAGGCAGGAGAACTATCTGGTGTAGTATTCACATGGGACTGTCCTGTATCCATGGAGGATATAGCAGAATCTAAAGTGCGTGCTATTCTGTGATTCACTTCTGTGGAGCAATTTGTAAGCTGCTAAAAGTGTGAACAGCCCAGGATGAAGTATCCTGGACTGATTAATCTCTCTGCCTTGCACGTAGGGCTCCCAGGAGGTGAACATATCCTTCCCCTTTCCAGTTATTGCCAATATTTCTACAGTGGGTGTTTCAGGATTTTCATGGCAACACCAGAAAGGATTGTTACAACAGATACTGGCTTCTTGCATGGTCTGGATTGTTGGTTGAGTCCACAACAAGCCTGTGATGGTATTGGACTCCTAAACACTGGCATCTCATGCCCCTGTTCAGCACTGAGGATTCCTAAAGTGCTTTTTCAGGTGTACCTGCCAGAATAACATGTTGTGCTTTTGAATTGCAACCACTTTGGAGAAATACATTATTGCAGGTGCTGTGGGGCAGGGATGCTGTCCCAATATTCAGAGCAGAAAATAAGGAACCACCATACCTAACTGCAAATGAGCAAGGACTGTGCTTATCAGAGTGTAATTACCCTGATCTGTAACCTTGAGTGTGCTGAGGCTCTGATAAGAAGCCCCTGGGAAGGGTAGTCTCCTGTCAGACTGAGAACATGCACAGAGATTAGCTTTTTCTCTTATCCTAGTTTCTCCTTAATTTCTTCCTCTTTTTTTCCTTTTTTTTTTTTCCCTACAGAAAAAGCTTTGTGAGGTTTGTGCCTTTTAAAGCTTCCTGGGCAGCAGTCTGAAGAAAATCACTTTCACATCCTTTTTCTGGCAGGGTCTCAGACACTTCTGGGTAGTTCTTTGACGAACTGTGGCCAGCTGTAGTGTCCTAGTGTCACCTGTGGTGGTTGTCTGCTGACAAAACTTTATAACTTGGTATAGTTGTGTTCCCATCAGCCATTAGCTCTGCAGCCTGGGCATCACTTTATGGGCTGATGGTGTTCAGAGGCCTGAACGCACAGTGTATGAATAGCACTGAAGGCGAAACTGAGATGATGGTTTCCCCTTGGGCATGTGCAACTTCACACCCTGCTGAAAACCTTCTAATGGTTTAATTCAGGCATTAATTTAACTTTACCTTCTCCATGTCTAAGTCAAGTCAGACACAGCACTTGCACTCCAAGCCATACAAGATGCTTCCTTAGCTGCCCAGCTTCTCCACAGCAAACTAGGGCTGCATCCCATCAATGCTATATCATTTAACTTATTAAATAGCCCCTTCCAACTCAAAGCTACCTGCAAAAAAATATCCTGTCAGTCCCACAAGGCAGGACTTGAACAAAGCAGAGGAGACAAACTATGCTCAGCAAGTAGTGTAGCCTTACCTGCTGAGAGCAAAACAGTAGATATGAAGGTCCAGTGTCCATGCTATAAGCACTTAAGGGGAATTACTCTGGGCTACCTCTGGTCTGATCCAAAAGCTTGAGTATTAATTAGTGTTCAGAATGGATTAGGAGCATGCCTCATCCAAAACTAATTGAGTTCATACTCTCCAAGCCTGCTTCACCATGTGAGCTGAAGGACAGTTGGTATTCAAAAGCCCATTTCTTGGTCTGAACCAAAAAGCAGCTGTAGGTGCTGACACACAGGCAATGCATAATGGCCAAAAACTGCAGAGCAAATTTTGACAGAGCTATGAACAGGATGAGGCAGCCTGATCTTCTGCTCTTCTCAAACTGGTAGGTAATATTCAGTGCATCCCCAGAACGGACAGTACTCCATGTTCTTGTATGTTCCTTTCCAACTGAGTGAAAAACATCTAGATGTCCAGCTGGGTCTAAACAAAATTGGATGGTATGGATACATAATGGGGGGCTGGAGGTGATAAAACTGTTGGCTTTTCATATAAACAAAAATATGTATGCTGTATCAAGGGAAATAGAAACCTTCCATTGCTGCTTTTACTGGGAATGTCATTTATAAGCATTTGTCAGAGGATTACTTTTTGTTTTGAGTCTGGAAACTGTTCATTATAAAAAAAGCTATAAAAAGTATTGGATCTGAGGCATATCCAGATACCTCTGAAGTAGAATAAAAATCAACTACATGGTTTCAGTTTTGAAATGATAGGAAGATCTAGGACCCCATCCATATACCCTCATTGTAACATATGGTGTTGCCCAAAAAGAACTTCAGTTACTGGGAAAAGAATTAGCGAGTATATCACAAGAAGCTGTGCAGAACTGATTTTTTGTGTGTGTGTGTATTTCTTCTAGCATCTCTGTGGAAACCACATGGGTACAATTCAGTTTCAAATAACCATGCCTGCTAACCATATATAAACCAACAAAGCCTAGATACAGATGTACACAGCTCTCAGAAGCTGGCTCCTGTATTAGGAAACAGATGTGTTCCTCATAGGCTTCCTGGGTTATTTAAATATCCAATGCCACTCTATTACATGTAGCCCCAATGTGGTTATTTTACACTACTCTATTGCTTCTCTAAAATGCTAATTGCTGTGTGCCCTCCCACATTAAGATCAGCATGTATGTGTTATTTCCAACAGGATAACAATTTCATATCCCATTGGAGCAGTCCAAGAAGGGCTATTCTAGGAAAGGAGAGGGTAGAAGTTTATTCTTTCTTACCTGCCTCACCTTATGTATGTAACTTCAGTTACACTTGTTTGCCTGCATTTCCCAAAGGCTACTGCTGATTTGTTCCAGGGATCCTGCGTTCATTTACAGAAAACTTCTGTAAAGTTGAAGCAAGAGGAAACTTTCCACAAAGACCATGTCTGCATTTGGGGTTCTCGGCTGAGGTGACCCTTCCTTCCTGAGGGCTTATGCTCACAGGGAACAAGCTCAGAGCTGCTTCCTTGAGGGTTATTTATCATCAGTCTCAAGAGATTCACATGTTTTAGGGCCTTTGGGAGTATCTCTCCTGCCTCTGAGGTTTGTGTGAGGAGCTCTAGCGATGCAGTGGTACCACGCCAACGCATGCCCTGAGGGTCCTGAGCTCATCCTGGCTGAGTGGTGTGCTGGCTGCTCTCAAATCCAGGATCAGCAATGTGAATTGACAATGTCCTGGTAAATCTCAAACCAAAACTGCAACTTTCATTTTGCTGCTAATTGTTTGGAGTTCTTTGAACTCACGTCTGTGGATGGCACTTAAAACTGCCTCTGCCTGGTACACCTCATAAACAGATGGAGCGTTTGTTGACGTTTCTGTGACAGCTTGAAAACTTGTCTCCTACCTCTGAGCTGAGCCCTTTCTGCCTTGTCCTCCATCTGCCATCTCATTTTAAAACTAGCAGAACAACTCGAGTGAAGCAATTCCGACTTTTTCCATCTGTGCACAGTTAATTAAGAGGGTAATGAGAGCTCCGAATGAACAAGCCCTGCATTAATTCAAGATATGATTAAGGGAAACATCCAAAAATGAAAAATATATATGTGCCTACTTACGTATATTTTAAAAAAATCTGAGTCCCTTTTGTCTGTCCCTGTACTTGCCAGCCTTATGGCTGTGGATGATTAAAAAAAAAAATAGGAAAGATGACTCTGGAAAACTGAATCCATATTCTGAGCATGAAATCTGCCTCTAAGCAGCTCAAATATGTAGGGACTATTGTAGCTAGAGATTGGGGTGCTGGGCTTCTCTTTTATAAGGCCTCTGTGTGTGAAGGTGGGTGCTTGATAGTGGGAGAAGAAAATGTTTGCTTTTTTTCTTTGGGATTGATAGGTAAGTTATGGAACCAAAGGCACGAGTTAAAGAATTACCCCACCTGAATGTAAAGCCCATGTTTCTCCATGATATTTGTTTTTTGCACCCATCTCTGTGTGTGTTTTCAGCCAGGCAATATGTGATCATGTGAATCTACCTTGGGAAACTTTACAACAAGTCGAGACTGTCTCAGCAGTTACTCAATTAGTAACTCCAGCCTAGGCTGGAAAGAGGTGTATTGTCTAATTTTGCTCTCGTTGCACTGAAGAGGCAGCAAGAAGTGCAGATGGGGACCCAGGATTATGAATTGCACAGGGAGGGAGACAATGTCTGGTCCTGCTGGGTTTAAAATTGGGAGGAGTTCAGGGATTTGGGGGAGGACAGGACTGTGATAATGCAGAGAGCGAGGGGGGACAGGTAAGAAAAGGGGGCATGAAGGCTTTGGAATGAGGAAGAGGAGAAGGCTGCAGAGCAAAGCAGCAGCTGATGAAGGCTATCAGCTTTTTTCTTTATCTCATTGCTTCCTCCAGTTTAATAGCTTGAATTTTGCTTTACTGGGGGTGGAAAAATGAGTGGCACTGAAGAGGCTGAGTGAAATCCTGTTTGGGTTTTTTCCCCGCCTTGGTTTCTTGCAGCAGCAGGAAACACAGAAAATATTTCTAAACAAAGCCTGAAATTGGCTGTTTGCATTTTGCCTGTGAAATTTCCTGTGGCTCACAAATTGGACTCTCATCCCTTCACTGCCGGGGAATGCAGATGTGTTAGCAGCATCTCGGCGGAAGTCTCGGATGCAGCCAGCAGAAAGGGGCTCGGTTTCACCTGCTAAAGGCTTTATTAATTTCAAAAAAAGTTTTCTGTGACTCCTGGTGCTCAATCCTTTGAAGCCTGACAGATGCTGTTGACAGTAACCCTTTCAAGCCTGCCCTGCGCACTGTTTGCCAAAGGAAGGTTTTCTCAGCAGCCTGGGAGATGGTAGGTTTGAAGAGCTGATGGCATTTACACATGGATCCCAAGGAGACAGCCAGGGTGTAGTGTCCCAGACCCAATGATTACACAGAGGAACGTGAGGTAGGACGTAAGCAATCACAATATGCATTCTTTCTTATTTCTAAAGGATTTCCAGAGCACTTTAGGAAACGGGGCTGGAAAGGGAATCAAGATTTAATCCCCTGCCCCAAAGGAACATCAAAATTGTCACTCCTGTCAGGCATTTGTCTAATCTGTACTCAAAACCTCCCAGAGCAGGGATTTCACACCCTCCCTGGGCCATCTTTTCTGGTGCTTAACTACCCTTGCTGTTAGAAAGTTTATCTTAACGTCTAGGCTGAATCTCCCTGGCTGTAAATTAAGTCCATTACTCCTTGTTCTATGCGACATGGAGACCAAATTTATTCTTTTTTTCTGCACAACTGTTTCTGAAAACAGCTATCTTCCAAAAGACGTATGTTCAGCCTGGAGTCTGCATGGAGGAGCAGGGCACACAAGTGCTTGCTCCAAAGCGCATCAGTGACACTCACGTATCAGGACTCTCCTTGTTCCTCAAGGTGGTCAATATTTGCACCTCAACACCAGAGCTGGGTTGATGTTTGCACTGGTTTGGTGAAGCTGACAGACACAGCGGGAACCAGAATCGGAAAGGGATTTACCCACAGAAGTGGGATGTCATCCTTGGGGCTACAAAAAACAAATTCAGCTGTTATACAGTATATATCTATACTGCCTGCTGTGTGACTTGTGTTCCTGAAGGGCAGCCTGGAAAATCTGATCATTACGACTTTTGCACTGGGACCCTCAGCAGTTATCCCTGGGAATAAGGACGTATGGATTTCCAGAGCTGTCAGCTTACTCTAGTGCCCCCAAATGCCACTTCTGAAAAGAAGATGCCGAATTTAAGTGTCCTGAAACTGTATTGCTTTTGTACTGAATCTGATGTACATATGTGGAGAGAGTACATAGGATGCAAAATGGAGTTTGTAGTCTGAGGTATGCTTTATTACATTACTCAAGCATTAAAGTTTAATATTTGCATCATTATCTGTGTGTATATATACATAGGCCAAATAACTCCAGGGTTTTGCACCTAGAAGTCCTAGACAAAACCTCTGCTTAGGCAGACCAAACACAGACTCCACAAGCCTGTCCAGCCTCCTGGGGTTTATATACATAGACGCAGGTAAACACTGAGCCAAACACAGCAAACTCCTGGGGTGCTTGAACTCCCAGCACAGGAAGTGGTCTGTCCCACTGATCAGAGCTTCAGTTGGTCTATTTTTATGGAAAATAAATCTTTACTAGTGGGTCTCCTTTTCCCACTGCAGTGTGTGCCCTGCTCTGAGATCCTCCACTAGGAACTGCTCCAGTGAAACTTCCCAGTTGTTTTCTTAACATTCAGGAAATATCTTTGATAAGGCTTCTGCCTGATGTTGTAACTTCTGGAGGGTTAATTTTCTCATTGACTTTGAACAACAAAATGGGCAAGTAGTTTTTGGTCAAATCTGAAGAAAATTAAATTCCTCCCCAGGCTGGGAATTTGTTATAAGTTTCTATTTAAAAAATAATAAAAATCCCCCACCTTGCTGCCAACTAAGTCTGAAACTCCTTGAAATAAGGGCTAGTAATGGAAGTGCTGACAGTATCTTAACTAGAGCAGCGTGAAAGGAGTGATATAATAGTTTATTTCAGGTAATGCCATGGTGATTTTTAATTTACATAATGTCAAAAATGCAATATGTGAACGTTCTGAAAGCAAAAAAGTGGTGATAAAAACATCTATTTATTCCTTCTGCCTCCTTGCAGAAATGAGAGAATGAACAAAGCCACAAGGAAAAACCTCAAGGCCATGGTATTTGCATGAAGCATGCTACACATAATGTACCCTAGAAGTATTTGAAAGAGAAGCTGACCCTGTATACTTACTCTTGTCTCAAATCATTTGCTAGTTTAATAGCTTAACATTTGCAAAATGATGTTTAGATTCTTCTCCCTTCCTCACATTAAGATATAACTGGTACACAGTGAATGTGAGCTGTCTGTGGAGGACTTCCAGGTTCCAAAGCCGATTCTCATCATGGTTCAGCATGTCCTTGCTGTGGGTGAACAAAGTGGAGGGGCCTGTGGGGTTGAGAGCTCTACTTGAGTTTGGGGGTTTAATAGGTTTGGGCAATTCTTAGGAACTTAAAAAAAAAGTCACATCTGCCCTTTTTTTTGAGAATAAAGGGTCTTCCTTCTTAGAACAAGACATTCAAGTGGTGTCCTCCAATCCCCAGCTGTGCTTCTGGAATGAGATCTGGGTCCAGTGCTGTTGCACGGATTCCTTACCCGGCTTCCTTCTGGCCATGAACAGGACAGAGCCTGCCCTGGGATCTCAGCCATACCGCATGCATAAAGGCTTTGCTCAAAATCCTTTTTATTCCAGAGTAGCTGTTTAACTTATTAAAATAAAAATAGCATGGTGTAACCAGTCCACTGAAATACCAGTGCAGAATTCCTGATATTGAACCAGCCTGAGTATCTTCTGTGACTGGAGTTAATGTCTGTGGCCCCTTCTGTTAGTAGAGTCCCATCAGACACTGCTTGCTTATAGATTATTTTATTCATTTTCTTAGGAGATAGGGCTTAAAGATCACTGTGGAAGGCATTGTACAAACACAAAAGGAGCCTGTCCTGTGCTGAAGACCTCACATGGGGTTGGAGAAGGAAATGTGGGGAAATTGAGATTATGTGGGTCACCAGCATCACACAGGAGCAATGGAGTAGTCTTCCAGTTGGTACCAAGTTCTAAACAGGATTTTAGCAGATTTGCAGCATGTCAAGTCCTTGTACTAGCTTTCCACACAAAGGGTAAACTCCAGCTTGAGCTATTAACACAACCCAGTGTGACACAATAGAGCTTGCAGCCACTAAAGCAGCCTTGTGTGACAAAATATTTCTGAGAGAAGCTAATAGAAATACTGCATGATGAAAGAATCCACAGAGTAAGAGAATCCCTTGTGACAATATTATACTTTGAATATCATTCATAAAAATAAAATAAATAGAAGTCAATTGTAAGGTCCAAGATACCATAAAATATGAGTTTGGATAGAGACACTTAGAAGGAAAATTTGCTTTAAATCTGTGTAACCACCTTGAAGCCTCACACATTTACAGTTTTAATCTAGCACATTAGTGAGATTAGTACATGGGTTTTTTGCAATTAAACTGCATATTTTATCACTTCTTCTACTTTCATGCTATATAAACTTCCAGGAAATTACAGACCTATAAAATGTTGCCAGAGCCCTGCCACTGTGTGAGACAGAAGCAGTGTGGGTGGCTGCTTCCTTTTTTCCCCGAATTGTGTCATTAGTCAATAAAACCAACCCTCTGTAGAGGCAGTTGTAGGCTTAGGAGAGATGCACAGAGAGAAACTTGGAGTTTGGGTTCCTGCAGAGAGCTCTGTATCTGTGGGTCCAAATGCTTTCCAAAGAAGGTGCAGGACGAGTCTCCTGTTTGACTGAAGAGGAAATGGAGATGGCAATGGCAGCATTGACCCAATGGAGGACCTATTGGCTACATCCTCTGCTTTGATGTTAGGGTAGGTCATTACCTGAGGCAGGAGAACTTTCTGTTGTTCAGTATTTGCACTTGCTGAGTGCTAAAGATGTTCTTCCTCTTTCTACCAATATCCTCATCTAGCCATTTCTCCCTCTCCTCCTGTGCTGAGCATCAATTTATCCAGGCACATCTTCTGTTATCACCTGTTATGTTGCCTGTGAGTTTTCTGTCTTCCTCAGATATTCTTTCCTAGTGTCTACTTAGCTTCAGTCTGAAGTGGACCTTTCTGTAGTGCAAAAGACATGTAAACATCAATGCTTGCACTTCTTAGGGTTTGAAGAAAGCTATGCCTTGGTCATATCAACTGCAGCTCAGCCTTTCCTGCTTGGACTGCAGACTACGTGCATATGTTTGTTCCCCATTTTCCACCAGACAGTGATGTTTTGGAGGGTGCAAGAGTCCAGGCATGTCCCCAGGTCAGCCTTGTTCTGGTCATTAACTCAGAGTATTGTGCTGGATCACACATGTGTGTGCTCTGGAGAGAAGTGCAGCCTTCAAACTCGCTTAGCATGTTGATCTGTGGGTCCTAAACTCCAGGCACTGTGTCAGAGGTACCTTCCACCTCATCCAAAGTGCTTTCAGGCACGTAAGGGGGATTTGGGCAGTTCTACCAAGTCATATGCTGTAAAAAGACAGTTAATGCTCTCAGCAGAAAAGGATGCAAACAAGAAAAGGGCACATTCCAGCATTTCCGGAGATCAAGGCACCTCTGTTGTAGAAAAACAAATAAATAAGAGCTGAGCTTTAGGCAAGGTTTGAGTAGCTTTAGAGTCAGTCTGGAATCTGATCCACTCAATCCAGTGTTGCTGATGCCTCCAGCATTGTAAACTCAGCTCCCTTAAATGTCACTTTGGAAGGTGAACAGATGGGAAGTGGAGCTAGAAATATATAATCATGTTAGATTTCTTTTAAAGAAAAATTCTTTTTAAAAAAAATTCTTCCCTGCAAGCCCTTATCTTCCTTGTATATTCTTCCTCCCACTCTTTTAAAACTAACAGAATTCTGATCTGGTGCACTTAAGCAGATCTTTGTCAATTCAAGCCAATAGCTGGAAGAAAGACCTAACTCAATGGGTGCTGGGTCACTGAGGCAACAGGCGCATTTCACAGGCTTGGTCAGCTGGAGCTCTTAGAACCCCTTCCCTGCTGCAACTTTTGAGGCTGCCCCAGCAGTATCCAGGTTTCAGACATGGTCATGTCTGTGGCACAATCAGCAGCCTGGGAAGGGAGAAAGCACCAAGAAGTGAAAGCAGGGTGTGCCTCAATGAACCAAAGAAGTTTTGCTGAAACATCTCCAAATAACGTGCAAAAATCTCTCTGTGAGCTCATGTATGTAGCCAGGAGGGGGCTTGCTTTTAAAACTCCTGGCAAAGCTGATGCATATAGCTTGTGAGTCTGCAGATTTTAGGAAATAACGGGGAAAACAGGAAGACTCTTGCTTCCCAAAGTAGGCAATAACCAAATTCCTTCATCTTATCAACCTACATTTTACAAAACTGACAAGTGATTTGGGATGCTAATGCTTCAATAAACCCACAACTATACAGCTTAAAGACAGTTGTTTCTCAAAGACAAACCTATTAAACATGCTGCACGGGAGCTCCTCCTCTTGGTCCCTACGAACAGCAGTGATGCCTCCTGCTCCAGAACTCCTTGCAGATCTGAAATCAGACCCACCTGCTGCATTAGGAGAGAGGGAAGGACTGTTTCATGATAACCACATTACAGCTCAGGGGTGACATCCTAGCTTTGACTTTGTACCATAGTTGCTCTCCTATATCAAGATTTGCTATGCAAGTGCTTGCCGGTGACATGAGCCTGGTACCCATCAAATTCTCATGCAACCAGAGACGGACTCCTTCCTGCAAACAGAGCTGTGCAAAAACCTTGGAAACAAGGAAGACCAAATGTCTCCGAGCTCACACCACTCCGGTGTAGCAGCCTGCATCAGAACTAGCATGTTGACATTGCTAGGTGCAAAAAGAGGCAAAGATGCAGCAGGTAGATGTAAGAACAGCATCCTCAACATACCATCTTCTACTGCTTGTCTGGGACAAGGGCTATCTTGTGTACCAAGTTAGCACTGCAAAGTCCTGCTCTGTATCCATGTCCTGAGCTGGAATTGCTGTGAGGCATCAGTAAATTACCAGTGGTGGAAGATTTGATAGCCTTGCAGTGATGCTTCTGCTTTGTGAATACATGCTGTTGGACATGCCAAAGGGTCTGCTGGGAATACAAACTTCATTCATGGAGTCCAGTCTCATCTGCACTTTGAGTCACGTTCTCATCTCCCACCAACCCACCTGTGTTCAGAAAACTTGGTTCTCCAGAGGGGCTGTCTGTGGGGGGAGGTTGGGGTGGTTTTTTTTTCATTTTTTCCCCACTGATTTGTGTCTCCAGAGAAATGAGTAAAGCATTACAGATGAATGTGGTGTAGAAGAAAGAACATATGCTGTACATGCATTTAAATAGCATTTATCTTACTTTTCACTGACGTAGTGGTGAAATATGTTCTCTTTGCTTTCAAATTTTAGGGACGAACAGATGGTAGAAAGCTTAGTTTTGGGTATTATGTCCATCAAAATAACCTGTATTGCAAGTACCTCTTACTATAATTGGGGATTTTAGCTGCAGTAGAATCTGGGCTCTAGGAAAAGTCCCTTGCAGAAGTAGTGTGCCAAAAAAAGAGCTGGATGTTGTCCTATCTGTATTTTTTTTTCCCCCAAAAAAATACGTTCTTCAATGGCGTGATAAGCAATGTAACTTTTTGGCCCTGCTTTTGCTATAGATGGAGTGAAACCTGAAGAGCTCAGCCTTTGATCTGACCTCTCCCCATCTCTAAATGTATTCAGACAGCACCATAGAGGTGCTTGAAAAGACAAAAGGAAAGATTTGCCAAAGCTTCTCTTTCAAAAAGAAAAGCCCAAGAGTGTCTTGCCTGGTTTATCACTGCTCAGATATTCTTAAAAATTCTGAAATTCCCAATGTAAAATGAGTTTGGATGCGTGTTCTGCCCCAGCTGCCCTGCCCTGAATAACACATGTTGTACCAAACCTGTAGGAAGTGAAGGATTCTCATACTCCATGGGAAATTGCAGTCAAACACTGCAGAGTAAGCCCAATACCTTGCTTAAAGCACTGCAGAAAAGGAAAACTTGGCCTTGGCATTAAATAAGCTTTTGGGGAGGAGGATCCTGTAAAATATATGTTTATACCATAACCAGCATGATGGGAACCTTGTCTGATGTGTGCCTCTAGGAAGGAAAAACTTATGTACTGCTGTGTTTGTATAGACATGTGAATGATCTCATTATGGTTTTATATATAGACAGGCAAACTCTGAAATAGTCAAAAGCGGTCTTGCACAATTTTACAGGATTTTAGTTTTAGGGTTTGTGTTTTGTTTTGGGTTTTGGTTGGTTTTTTTTTCCCCTCTGGGCTGTTTTTTTGTGTTTGTTTTTTCTGTTTGGTTAGGGTTGGTTCTGGAGTTAGTATTTTGTTGTTGTGGGGCTTGTTTTGGTTTTGGCTCTGATCTGCCTGTTCTGCTCCTCAGCACTTTTCCTGGTTCAGTGACTCAATTTCTAATCTCTTTGGTCAGTGTGTGTTTTGCATGAATTTAATACCTGGTCAGCATTATCCCAGCTTTGTGGATGAGGGTCTCTTGTGCTGCCGTTTCATTCTTGCAGCTCAGATTCAGGGTAGTTAATTGCGCAGCGGGGATCTTCTAGCAATGTGTTTAGGGACTTACACTAAATAAATAAATAAAAACCCCAAAAGTGAAATGTATCATTCCAGCCACCTTGCTGGAAGGGTGCCCAACACAGCAGCAGCATCTAAAAAGTCACCATTTGCCAGTAATAGCTGCTGAGTGGCAATAGCGGTTCTGTCTTCTCTCCCTGTGCTTAGGAAAAAAAAAATGACTGCCTCAAGGATGCTGAAAAATAATTATGGGAAACATACTTCAGACACATTCCTCATTTTTAGAGATGTCAATCATTTTAGTCCAAAAATTACAATGTACAATCAATGTCCCTTCCATTCTTTTTCCTTCAGGATTGTTTACCTCAGAACTAAAAAAATACTAAAAAAAGGATGGGTAGAGTTATCTGCATAGAGAGAAGGAATCCCAACCATATTTTATCTACCTACATAAATAATTCTTTTATTTAGTGGAGACTGTATCTCACATTTGGGCCCTGTCAGATTGAGAGCTATCGTTCTGATTTTATTTATCTACATACACTGAAGTGTGTATTTGTTTAAATGAAAACCAGGGGGCTCAGAGACCCGTAAAATGTTTAAACATGAGCAGAGTTACAAATTGTCTGGTGTGTATTTACTATGGCCCCCCGCTGCTTGATACAAAGTTACTTAATTGTGCTTGTTTGCATCATCTGTTCTATAATGCTAACAGCATTTTGCTCTCGCAGTAAGAGCCTATGGTTTTGCATAAGGAGGAGGTTATTCTTTGTCTGTGCTGGAACAGGTTCAAAATGCTGGGTTTGAACTTTTTCTTTTTTTTTGCTTTTCAAAAGAAGGGACCGTATTTCTGCAACTTTTTTACAATTAAATACTGAAAATGTTTTGATGGGGATTTCCTTTTTCCTACAGAAAATTCAGAAAATTTTGAAACTAAGTGGAGAACCATGAAATCTTATTGCACAAAAGAAACAGTATCAGTTTTCATCCATTTCTTTTTTTTTTTTTTTCCTCCACCGTGGGTGTGACATTATGAATAGCTGTTTTAATCTAGGGTGCTGCCTCTTCATGGCATTTTGGGTGGCTAGAACTGATACTGCACCAGATTTAATCTCCTTTAAGGATCATAACATTTAAGGGGGAGAGGGCAGGAACTACACTTCAGGATTTAGCTTCTCTAAGTGAGGCGAGTTTTACGTGGATCCCTGATTTACTTTTAAATCTGCCTGGCCAAATGGCAAGGTTACCAACTCCCAGGGTTTCACTGAGCCCAGAGAGGTCTTTAATGAGACCAAGGAGGAAGCACGTTTTTGTGTTTTGTGTGATATACATACATCTATATGACATTCAACAAATAATGTGGCCACCCGGCTCTTCGAGTCCTAAAATTCAGCGCAGTTTGGCTTTGATTTGGCTGCGTGAGCCCGTGCCAGCAACAGCTCTCGCCAAGTGTACCACCTCCTTTAAAACCACATGGGTCAAGCACGCTGCGACTTATGTTCAAAGGCTGGAAGGATAAAAGCTGAAGCTGTTTGCAGAAATCTTTGGCTGCAGTCAGATTAAAAATTCAGGGAAACTGTAACGTGCTTCTGAGTTCTAATCCCCATCCATGCTGGATTTGCTGGTTTGGAGAGTGTGTAGCCAGGCTGACACTCAAGAAAATCCATGCTCGCTCTGTGGGTAGAAGTACAGCGTGCTTTCCATCATCTTGGTAGAAGGACACATTTATTAATTGAGCTTCTTCCTTTGCAAAAAAATACGGTGTAGGACCTACACTTCAAAACTAACACTGGGGAGCACAAAGGTCTAGGAATATGGGCCAGGTAGGTCACCTTCATTCCCATAGTCTCCCACCTACGAGAAATCTGCATTAAATCATCTCTCTGTTTGTGTTTAGTAATCTCCAAATTAGCGCTCTCCTTTATCAGACCCATCTGCCTCTGCTTGTTGTAGAGAACAACAGTGAGCTGATCCCAGGTGTGTCACCTCCAGCAAACGCAGTCATGATACAGTCCTGACATGCCTGTATACCTCTATATACATGTGCAGATGCATATGTGGCTGCAGAAGACCTCCCACAAACACCTGGAGAAGTTTACCTGCTCCTAACTGATAGCCAGACCTCTGCCACCTTCCAAAATCCACCTCTCCCTCCCTCCTTCCCTCCCACGCACAGGGGTGGCTGGGCAGTCAAGCCTTTGTTCTGCAGCTCTCTTAACTCAAGCTCCACTATGACCTTTTGACCTGTAATTTTTTGGAAGTGATTCAGTCTCTTTGTTTCCAGTCTCTGGAGGTTAAGGGTGGAGGTTACACCTGTAAAGGGCTTTAGAGCGAACCCAGCTTTGTGTAGTCTCTGTAACCACATCACTCATTGTAGCAGAAATAGGTTGGGGCAAGAATTCAGATGTGAGAGTCACAGACCCTACCCTGCTCTGTGGGAATTATACTCTTTACCATTTTCTGAGAATAAAAGAGCACTGGAAACAGGAGCATTCACTACTGCCTGTCAGTGCAGGTGTGTGCAGTGCTACCCCGGTACTGTCATTCCACCCAGTCTTGGGGATGAGCAGCATTTTGTCTAAATACTTTTGGATGGGTTTTGCAAGGAGGACAAGAGTAATTACTTATGTCTGGATGAAGTGGGGAATGCAGTGAAAACACGCCTGTCACAAGTTCACAGAGGAAGTGTGTCCCTCTAAGAGGTGATACAAACACTTCCCTACTGGCAAACCAGAATTGTAAGCCTAAACGAGGTGACATTGCTCCTTTAAAGAATTCTTATCACTTCCTTACCTTGAAACATCTTAAAACCCTTCTCCTTAACAATTCCAACTGCATAACTTCGACATGCCAAGGTTATATATAATTTCTTCGTTTCCTTTCAGAAGGGCTTCCTACCTACACACTACATCATGCAACTTTTATTACCACCTTAACGTATTTATAAAATATTGATAATTCATTCCAAATGGCTTTGCAAATGAAGCCATGTGGCGTGGTATTCCCTTCAATTAGCCGCACGTTCATATGTTTACTGAAATGACCCCGTAGTCAGAAGCTGGTCCCGAAAATGAACCTTTAAAATAAGCTTTTGCATATTTTCAGTTCCTGTGCCAATTTTTGCCTGCAGTTACAGTCAACGTGTGCCCCGAGTAACGTTTTCTTCATCCTGTGAAGTTGCTCTCAAATTGCACTGCACTGACTGGGGACAGAATGGGGTTACTGGAGCTGCTCTGGGGAGGTTTTTTTTCTGCAGTAGCAGAGCTCAGGGTAGATTTACTGGAGGCTTAAATTGCAGTAACTGAGAGCAGCAGGGGGTCGCTCTGGATTTGTTCTGGAGAACTGAAGGTAGGGTGAGGTTAGCCGCCACTGATGCCAGTAGAGCTGAGTTTCGAACTGAGCACCCGATGTGCAAATTAACACCTGGAATTAATTTAGCATCGCGCCTGCTAATGAGAAAATAGAAATGCTGGTTTATAAAACAAAGAAACACACAATTCAGGGGGAAGAGTAAGTGATAAGGAGAGCTTGTTGAAAGACTCAGCTGCAACCTCCTTCATAAGGCAAGTTTGTTGTTAAATTTAATGGGCTATAGGTGTTGATTGGTAGAGTCGTAAAATGAACTGTTAATTTGCTGTTCTAAGAGTGGAGAAGGTAAATTATGCAAATTGCTTTTAAAACTAGTCTCTTCCCAGCATAGAGTATAACAAGGTAACGTGGCCCTTTCCACACCATTATTTTTAGGGCTCTTCCCCATTGCCATCGTTGGTGAATCTTAATGCTGTGAAGTGCTTGCAGGGCTTTGATTCCCTCTGATCCTTCTCACCAATGCAGCTCTGTTAGGTGCTGCCATGCTGTGTCGGCTCAGAAAAGGGGCTCCCGTTTGTCACCTGTGTTTGAGCACTGACAGGAGAGAGATTTTAAACTTGACAGCCCAACAGAGGTGGCGGTGGCACTCATCGCTTCCAGAATGACATGCAGGGAGAGATCCCAGGCTGGGAAACCCGTGGTGAACAGGCAGACTTAATACAGCTGCTTCACGGCTGCATCCGCATCACTCAGAGCCAAGACAGGGAAGGTGTCAGCGTTTACGCTTAATGAAGAATGAGGTGTTTCCCCGCCAGATATGGTATTCCCAATGCAGCTGAGAAAATGTCAGCCACAGTAAACTCAAAATGGAGGAGAGAGAAGGTGAAACACAGCCCGCTAGAATCAGTGTGGCTGGGCAACAGGCAGGAGCTGCTCTGAGGCCTTTTGAGCACAATAAAAATAGCAATATAATAATACATATAATAAATAGCAAGCATGTGCCATGGATGCATGATCTGCCTCTTAGGATAATGCTGAAAAATCTCAGATCTGATGTCTGAGTTTTCCTGGGATTTTTGCGCCACGGATGTGGTGCTGGCGCCAGCCACAGCTCTGCAAACATTGAAACTCTCTCTGCTACAAGATCAAATTTGTGCCTGCTCAGAGAAGGGATCAGTGGACCCCATTTCTGTTGGGTTAGCCAGAGTTCATCCTGAGGCCATCTTCTACTTCATGGGGATGGGAAAAGTAACATCCAGATTAACATCTGGAACTTTCTTAGTTGTTGCCCTGCTAACCATGTGGTTCTTCTCATTAATCTAGTGGCTAAGTCCATACAGCAATTCTTCATCTTCCCAGCACCCTTACCAGTTTCTGGTGTTGTAGAACCCTGGGAGTACTATACAGCAGGGCCGGAGAGGGGACAGAGAGAAGGGACCTTGATAACCTGCTTCATCCCCCAAAATGAATGCAACAGGTCTCACAGCCCGTAGCTGCTGTCCCAGGGCTCTCTCCAAGATCTCTTGGCGTATTTTCGCGACTTCCTTTGGCACCATAAAGCTTAGAGCTATAACTTATTTTTTAAGACATCTGAACACCTGGATTCTTCAGGGAGAAACTAGGTATACCACATTGACCACAGACTAGCTGTTTTCTAGCTGTTTCAAAGTAGAAGTCTTTGTAGGTTGGGGGACTGCAGCATAGAGCATAGATGAAGACTTTTTCAATATCCATAAAAAATAACTTCCAAGTGAGCAATATTTTGAGCAAAATGGCTTTTTTTTTTCTCTTTTCAGTGAGTTAGAGTAATTTGTGCTGGTAGGCGAGCAGAATTCTGCATCTAATATTGACACTGAGGAGAGATATAAAAGCTATTACACCCAGTGCCAATAGCTTCTCTTTTCTCATCAAAACAATGTCAAATAAGTAAGAGAATTGGAATGAAATAAGCCAGTTCTTTCTAACTCACCCATTCCTATAAACCAAGCAAGAAAGTGTGAAGGCATTTCAGATATTTGGAGCAACCAGCTATGAGGTCTTGCAAAACCCTGTGGTTTTCTTGTGTGTTGTTTGTTTGGGGTTTTTTTATTATTGCTATTATCATACTCACAGCTGTTAAGTGAATTGCTGAGAAGGTTTCAGCTGAACATCCAGCAGAAACATGCCTAGGGCAAGAACAGGGTTTTATTTATTTAACTTCAGAAACAAGGAAGGGAGGAGGGGATCTTTCTCATATGTGTCTTTCTTCAGCTAAACCTTGCGCATCTGCTTCTTTAGCCAACATCTGTTCCATTGGCACATCTGCGCCTGGCTCATCTGCCCCCGCAAGACCCTCTGTCCTCCTGCTTTGTGCCCCTGGGGTGGGGAGTTTCTGCCAAAATCCATCAGGCGCTGCTGAGGGAACAGCAGAGCTCCCATCTGCCCTGTGTGGGGAGAGGAGCCGCTTGGTTTGGAGGAGAGTAGTGGCCATGTACATCCCTGCCCTCTCCCCCGGCCCCTCAGCTCTGTTAGAAAGAGCTGAGGGCTCGCAGCCCCTCTCCTTGACCCCTTGCTTTCAAAAGGCATCCCCCACTGCCTTTGCAAGCTCTTCTCTGTGAATAGGGCATCCCTCCCCAGCCCTGGTGGAGGGGTGTTTTTCCCAGACAGCACTGGCATTTCTGTTTGTGTTGGAGGGGGGCAATCAGGTCCTCCAGGAATACTTTAAATCAAAGGTTCCTAAATACATTTAATTATTTTTTTTATTATTATTTGCAAACTGCTGGTGAAGGAAAAAAACTGAGCTATAAGGCAGTTTCAGTCACAACCCAGCTCTGTTGTCATGCACATTGCTGAGCAGAGACACTGGCAAACACCTCCTCGTTTCCTGGTCCTTATAAATGAGAGCTCAGACCAGGGAAGAGATGTTGGGCTGTTCAGGCAGTAGCAATTCCAGAGGAAACCACACCACAGATTTTTGTTATTGTTATTTTCTTTTCCATATCAGTTATGAAGGATTTTGTGTATGCAGTGTGGTAGGTGACTCATTTCTGCTAGTTAAGACCAAAGCGCCTAGAGTGCAGCCATCCTTAGCACAACTGCAGCTATCTCCATTGAGGCAAAGACTCTTTATATTGCTAAGAAACCATCTGTGAGAGTTGTGGGTACTTTACCAGTTACATCTCCAATGAGCTGGTACCTACACAGGAACAACTAAAATCTCAGCTTCTTTCCTCAGCCATGTCTTGGGCTCAGTATGAGTCTACGGTGGCCCCTCATAGGCTGCAAAAGGAGCTTGATTATCGCATGGCCAGGCCAAGAGCCTCTTCAGGATGTGGATTTCTCTCCTTGATGTTATCCCTCACAGGGCTGGTGCAGGAGCTGACAGGAGCTCCCACGTGAGTACAGAGGAGATGTGTTGCCTGTGCACCCAGCATCAGCTGGTGCTAAAGGGGTTACCAAGAATGTACCCCCACCACCACCCAGGCTTCAGATTCCACTGTTGGAGCACACCACCACTTCCAAGCCCCTCACTGAGGACCAAGCATGATCCTGGCTCATAGCGTCCCACAGCTCCATTTCCCAACTAGATTTGAGACTGCTTTGCTCTCTTTCAGATTTGCTGCAGCCTCTTATTTTATTTTTAGTGACTTTTTTGTTCCTTAATCCCTCCCTTCCCAGGGTTGGAGGTGGCACAGGTGGCTTTGGCTCCTCAGTGGCAATAGAAAGAGGAAGAGGTGGTTGAATCTGCTTGCCAAGGTGGCTCCCTGTACAGAGCACTCATTGCCCAGGTATTGGCTTTCAAATCAACTTATTTTCCGTACCAAGGGGGCTCAGACCCTCACACCTCATTTCTTCATTTCTTTTCATTACATCTTTGATTAAATACTTTGCTTTAAGTATACCTGCTGATATCAGTGGTTCCTGTAACAGGCCCACGATTAATATTCTGGTATCATTGTTCTGAGAAGCCCCTTATATCTTGAGTATCTTCATAGGGTTCATCTGGATTTCTCAAAGAGAAAGAGATCTCCCAGCATGGGTGGAGGACACCAGATTTCAGCCATCAGCAGTAGGCCTGAACTGGAATACCCCAGACTTACTGGAAACATAGTATGACATTTCATTGATTTTTTTTTTTTTTTTTAAATACAGAATTAATGTTTTGGAATTAAACGTACCATTGCCCTGGTATATTTTATATATTGGTATATTACTATAGTAACAGTATTAAGTTTAGTCTATTTAAAGTTAATCTACGTATGAACTAGAGGGAAGATAGATGCTAATTGAGGGATTTATTCTTAACAAAGCCAGATCTGGCTCTCCTGTATGAGGAAGACAGTGCTGTCGGTAAGGCAGACCGGGCGGTGCTGACTCTACCCTGCTCTATCACTGAGCCTTCAGGAACACGGCACCCGCAGCTGCTCAAACTGCTCTTTGTGGTCTCTAAAATAAAGCTATCCACCAACCATGTCACCACTAAAGGGGGTTATAACCAGTTTGGACAGTTTATCGTCCAAAGGTGATGCACTTTGTTGTAAATGGAGAAAAAGAACCACATTTCGCTGCTTAAATTAAGAGGCAGCATTCCTCCAGTATGTTCCTCATTGCCTTGACCTGAGTACCTCTGCAGGTATTTAGGCAAGTCCCTCCCTCAGTGAGACACAGCAGATACAAGGGCTCTTTTCCTTCTCCCTGTCCCCGGGGATGAGCGGGACCAGACAGGGAGTCGGGGACACATCTTTGAGTGGTACCAATGCCACAGCACGCTCTGCTAAAAAGCAAACCACTTTCATCCTGCACGGCAAATATTTGCCTCCTGTGTGACACGGGAACAGTCCTGAGCACCGGAGAGCATCTGTGGCAGCAGTGGAAAGGCATTAATGAATCTCTGCTGATAAGCACTATTTACCTGTTTCGCCTGACCTCCAGCTGATAAACCAGATGCACAGAATGGCACATGCTGACATGTCTTGCCGCTCAAGGAGGGCATTTTTCCTCCGCTCGGGTGTATTTGTTTTTCCTCCCCTAGTTTAGTTCCATGTCACTGAAAATGCTTTGCACGGCGGTGGTGAAATGAGTTTGTGCTGTCTCACTGCCTGCCCCGGCTCAGGGTGATATTTCCTCTTCCCTCGCAGCGTGTCCTTGCTTTTGATGGTCTCTGCATACGCGGATTAAGCTGTGAAGGAGTTGAACAAGGCTACCTGCTTTTTTTTTCCTTTTTTTTTTTAATCAAATCCTAGATTAGTCAGAACTGGAGATGGAAGATCAACCCAAGTGAACTTGATTAGCGGAAGCTCAGGAGATCTGAATTTCCCATACAGTGCTGTGCAGTCACTTGGACTATAATCCCAGCCCAATGCTTAATGATATAAACAGTGCTAATAACTCTGGGTCACCTGTCTGGGGAAGGCAGATAAGGAGTTGAAAATTATGCACATTACCATAGGTAATCTACTACCAAATACTGTTGAGTTGAGACCTCGATTTTTATTTTATTCCCCTTATGTTCTTGCCCTGATTGCACAGCAAGTAAATTGGAAATTCAGAATTAAAGGGTCTGCTAATTCAAATTGATCTGCAGCCTCTAGCACCCTGTTCCTCACAGAAGGTGGAAATGGATCCTGGTATCCACCCTATGGCAGCAAATCTTCAGTCTTCTCTGCTGCATTATCAGAAATAGGGGAGAAAAGACTATTTTCCACGGCACCAAGAAAAAAGAAAAATTTGCAGAGGGAGCAGGTGATGTTCTGCTTTATTGTATCAGACAATTATTTGCCAGCAGTTAATATCCACAGTCCTATTTCTATCCTTACAAACCAAACAGTAGCTTCAGTTTGAAAGTCACACTGAAATTTTGGGACAAAATGGAACCTGTTCTGGCCTTTGGAAGGAGTGAAACCTGCAATAACCTTCACTGTAAAGCAATGGGGAGAGCTGGTGTGAGACCCAAGACTGTTGGGCAGCCAACAGCCCTTCCCGTCACAGAAGGGGGGCATAGTGTGGTGAAGGATGGTTAATTTAAAATCTGACCTGGTAAGAAAAATCAGTCCCAGCACCTGAGGGTGATCTTTGTGGGGAAAAAAATGTCCTCTTTCCCACAAGAAGAGAGGAAAGAATAATTAAATAAATTTGAGGGAATAACCGAAGGCATTTAAATGCCCAGGATCAAAGCCAATCAACGTTGGCAATGCCATAGGGAGGAGGACCAGCACTGGGGCAATGCCACAGGCCGTCTGGACTCATGGGACAGTCCCTCTTGTGCAGCCCACAACATCTTGCAGGTCGTATATGGGGCAGTCCAGGTCTAGGGAGCCCAACCCTGGTACATGCGAATCTCATTACAGGGATCATAACATGGTTAGAGTTGGAAGGGACCTTAAAGTTCATCAAGTTCCAACCCCCCTGCCCTGGGCAGGGACACTTCCCACTAGAGCAGGTTGCTCAAAACCCCATTTAGCCTGGCCTTGAACACTTCCAGGGATGTTATGTTTTATTTATTATTCCTCCTTACATGGATGTAAATTGTTTTGGGCCAGGTGAAGTCACCCGCTACCTCTTAAGCGAGCATAGGTCCTGCAGGGGAAAATTGGGATGGCGTGGGTTATTTTGGGGTCTGACTTCTGAGCCCACGTTACAGCTGCCACCCACCAGGCTGGGAACTTCAGATGAAAAGTGCCCTTTGAGCAAAGTGAAAATAAAGAGAAAGTAGTGCTGTTACTGTAGATTACATTTCTCTCTGCTGCTAGCCATGTGACAGACAGACTGTGTTTCTCTATTTGTACCTGGAACGCTCCAATTTCTCCCGATAGTCTTAAAACCTTATTTTTAAATCTTTCTTTTGACACTTACACAGTGTGACTTGATTTGATAAATAAAACCTTCTGGTGCTGTTGTTCAGGTCTGAGATTAAACACTTGGTCTACATAAGGAAATGCTTTTGATGGGTGGATTTAATAGCTGTTGGTTACTAGCAGGACTAAGTTAATTGCAGATGGTTCAATTCACAGGTGAATTGTGGTAGGACCACACAGATAAGTCTGTGAACACAAAAAGACCCCTTGCTATGGGTTGTCTCTGCTGAACATTTTGTCCCATGCTGTTTGTGATAATTTGACAGCATTTTATTTATAAGAACAGAACAAGCAAAGTTACTTTTCCAGTAACTCAGAAATGACACAAGCTAATTTTTAAAATTTATTGTGGAAGATATTTTTATTGCTCTGGAGCAATGAGAGCCATATCTGAGTCATCCTTCTTGCTGATTATGTCTAGTATGTCTAGTTGGTGAATAATACTGCAGTCTGCCATACAAATTTTACTTCTCAAAGCTCTTAATACTTACATCTCAAAGTATTTAAGGCACGCTGGTTGGAATAGTTATCTCCTTGTTCCAGATGCAGAAACTGAGGCATTTGAAGGAGTGGTGCATGCAGCATCAACCAGTGGGTCCACAGCACAGTGAGGGCCTAAGTGCAGGATTGGACCACTTCCCACTTTAGCTTGCTACTTGACTTTGTAGTTTAGTTCATGGCATTAATAGTTATTTGTGTGACCCAGAAATGGAACCATCTCACTGGGTCCTTCCTGTAGTCCTGTCTGGGCAGTCTGTGTCCCAGGAGGTTTCTGATGCTGCAAGAAAGGTAGGGAAGGGAAAGCAGAGAATGACTCACTCAGCTTTATCTCCTGAGACTGGGTACGTGATCCTGTGTCCTTACAGTCAGTGACAGCAATCGAGCCAACAGACCATATATTCCAACATTTGGCCTTCATGTTTAATATAAGAATAGGGGATTTAATTTACCTTTATTTCATTATGTGAATCTAATGTTATTTTTTCAAGTGTTCATTTACCAAATTTCTCTGCGTTGTGGCTTGTGTTGTCCTTTGTATTCTGATTGCAGTCACTTTCCAGGCGAGACCTGAACCTGTACCTCATGAGACCAGCTGGGGAAGTAGAAATTATCCATAGCCCAGCAAAGCCGAAACACATGTGCATGCACAACCCCATCTAAGCTTAGGCTGGGAAGGTTAAATGCTGTGCCGTCTGTATCACCGAGATAGAGTAAATTCTTTTGCAGAAGCATGAGCTTGTCTGATTCTGTGAAAAGAAATGTAACAGCATCAAAAACATGGCACACAAAGGTCAAGACAACACTGGTCCATGAGAACTATGTGCTACAGTCAGATCTCTCCTTATGCCAGTTTTTCATGAAGACACTTTATATTTTTAAATACGCATGCATATGCATACTTAAATATCTGTATAGTTTTAAGGCTTTATTTTTTACATATTGTAGTTGTTGGTTCTGGTGTATGTTCGTGACACAGGTCTTAAAATCCCTACATATTTTGGGTCTCACTACTTCAGACATCAAATCTTACCCTAGATATGATCAGCTTGATGCAACTGCATTGCTGCCAGTCATCTAGTTACTTAAATCAACTTTGAAAGTGAGGATAAGAGAAGAGAGGTGATGCGTCCCCTGTCACATGAAGAAGGAATAGATGATTGTGCAGTGAATCCAAGAAGTCCCAACTCTTTTTGAGCTTTTGACTATTTTGCATCCCCTCTTTTGTAAGTTCCACTATGAACTTAGAAGAGTTTCACTTCCACATTGATTTTTCAGGACTCGGTCCCCTAGTTTTAAAACTACTGAAGTGGTAAAATACGTCCTGGCATTAAGGACAAACAAACTCAGCAGTTGTCACGAATGCTATTGATCAAAGATCACTTAAACTAACAACATTACATCATGTCACCCCTGTTAACCAATTTACTTAAACCATACATGTGCACCTGCACCCATTCCTCTGTTGCGAAGACAAAGCTGGATAATACATAAGTTTCTGCAATATGAATAATATGGGATTATTATAACCGTATAGATCTTGGCAAAAGGTCTTGCTTAAGAAAGCTCATACTTGGTCAATTCCTGGAGATTTTCAACACAAATAATAGCTTACAGCATGCAATTGGCTTCCTGGTCTCTTGCCTGAACCCTTCACTGTTTCTGTTCTGCTCATGGACTTGTGCATTTATAAGTACTTTCTTTTATCTAACCCTGAGAGTTCATCATGTTTTATTTACCCTTCTTTTAGCTCTACCTACGCATTTACAGATACACAAAGATCAATAAGTGTGTTGCTAAATTTAACTGGAAAAAAGGGGAAATTTACTAGAGAATTAAACACGTTGGTTTTGAAGGCCAGTTTTTGAGGGTTTCTTTTGCCTGGGGTTGGGAGGATTTAGTTGGTCAAACTCACGTTCTTCTTTTTTTTTCTTGGCAATCAACCATTGGCACCAGCATGGATTTCAAACATCTATGTACTTAATTACACCACAGAGCCAATATTTTTGCAACTGTCTTGATTTGTACCTACCTTTTATAACAGATGCAAAATTAAAAGATAGCTTGGTTTTCTAGAGGAACTTGTTCAATGGAGCCCTGGAAAAGGCAGGCGATTCCTAAGCTGGCCATAGGGAAGTTTCAGAGAGCTAAATCACAGCCTCTAATGGGGCAAAAAACCCAAGGTCTTGGTCCTAGGACACCACTTTGAATTGGGGACCACTTGACTGTACTTTTAATGCTGCTCCAAATGCTCAGAGAGGTTGAGTAGATTGAGGCCATGACCTGTGCCTCTACTTCCCCATGTGCAATGGCAGGTTTTTTTTATATTGGTCCCATTTGCCGAGCAATGAGAAGACCTGAATATTGCTTTGCTCCTGCCTCAGCCTTTCCTTTCCACATACTTTCTACCTTTCCTTTACTCTTGTTTGTCTAGATCTGTGACATGGTATATTTCAAAAAAGATATGTATATATTTTTCCTTGTCTGTGTACCTAGAGAACAGTGAATGAACAAGCAGCATAAATTTAAAAAATAAGTAAGTAAATTAAATATTCCAGGGCGATCAGTCTGCCAGCAGAATCTTTCAAAAGCACAAAAAACATTCAGGGGAGACATAACTCTCAGTCCATTTATTTGATTCACTCACAAGAAAAGGGGAAAAAAAAAATATTTGCTTACTTTTAATTCTGAATGGAAATGTGTTTTTGGACCAGATCCTGAAAGATGCTGAGCTCTGAATGTTAGCCTTTGAACGCTATCTGCAATGCAATAAGTGCATTCATCCTCGAGTGAATTCAGCAGGAACTGAGCATCCTCAGCACTTGGCAGGATTGTGCCTTTTGTCAGGAGACTGTCAGCAGGGTTTGGGTGCTTATTTGGAAAGAGATACTTCATGCGCTGGCATGATAATAACGAGATCTAGGAGTATCCCCCTGGAAGCAGGTACTTGCTTTAGATCTCATAGACATTGTCTTAATTGTACACTAAATCAGCGCTAGATGGAAGACAGTTCAACCACCGGCAGCAGAGCAGACTGCGCTGGTCTCTGGTGATACTCTGTATTATCAACCCCAACCAAACGCTTTCTAAATAAGGTTCATGTTTTGTGCCATAAACTCTGCTGGGTTGTTACTCAAAGTGATCTGTTAATGCATCTCTGAGCTAGTTTTCCTTTATTTCCTTTCCTCCTTTTTTTGGGGTTTTTTTTTTTTTTTTGGTGGATAATAATCAAGTTGGAGAGGGTTTTTAAAAGGAGAAAAGGTTATTTCACTGGCATCAATTTTTGCATTAAATGTGCCCTTGGCTAAATGCCAAAATATTTAATATCTTTGCCATCTATCCCAGCTGAATACAATTTAAGATTTATTGATTTATTTTTTTTTTAAATTTTGGCTTGAGACAAGGTTAAGATTTTTCTCTAAAAAAAAATAAATAAAATTATCCTTTTCCTCCAACAGCATCATAATTTTTGGCTAAGACCCACTGCCTTTAGACATGCAGCTGGTGCCAGCTGTCTGGGGCTATAAATGATCTTTTTTGCAAATGCTTTTTGCCCTGGACGCCTATGACTGTGCACATCGTATCTGCACATGTCAGAAAGAGAGGCTGTGTGCAGGTGGCTGTTTCTTTTGGTCACTGGCAAACCTCATTAGAAAAGTACATTACCCTGTCAGGGTTTGCAGTCTGTGTTGTTTTCAAACAGATCTGGGCTTTCCAGTCTACCACCCTCGTCCTCCAAGGTAAGGGCAGCAACAGGGAAGTGATTAAGGAGCACAAGGAGATCTTTGGGGAGATGCTCCACTGACTGTCAGCTCTTTGGAATAAGAACTGAATATTTTGTGTGTAGCACACAGTAAAACAAGGGGTTTGGGTGATGGTAGGCATCACTGGGCAGAAGCCCAACAGTGCTAAAACAAAACACTTAGGCAGTTGCTTGGAAGCTTCCTTCTGAATGGTGCGGAGGAAGGGGAAGGTGGCACTTCCTAATGAGGAAAAAGGCAAGGCTAGAGGCAGCCTTTGTTGAGCCACAGGGCTGATGGCCAGGCTTGGACAGCCAGCAAACCTGCCCTGTATAACTTAGCATTAATGGTTAAACTGCCACTTTTCTCCTGCATCTTTTCAGCATATCTTTACCAAAGGACACACACAGAGAGAGAGAGAAGCCTTCTTAAACTATAGCAGTGATCAAGGTTTGGTCAAGGGCCAGTCCCCCTCATTTTATCCTAGCTCCTTATCTGTTTTAATGACCTCCTGCTTTAGCAGTTCTGCAGCTTGAGTTCAGCCACAGAAATTAATGGGAGCATTCAGAGGAGTTTGATTAGTTCCAGTTTTATTCGCCTAACCCTGAGTATCACCTAAGGAAAGTGCTAGGTATGTTTGTGAGCAATTACTTGTATGGCATGCACTCCCCTTTCCCATCACTGTAACGTAACCTGATTCACTTCCATGGAAACTCGTGTCATCCAGCTAAAGTGCTCTTCCAGGAGCCCGACTACCACCGTGGTGCTGTGCCATGTGTGTACCATTTCATTATTGTTTTAACCTTATTATGTTATGAGAACCTTTGCGTGGTTTAGTGCACTGGATAAGTGGCGCAGGTCACTAATGTACCTCTAATCTGGTAATAGATAATTAATAACAATTACAGCTTCACCATATGATCCCACTTCCCTTTGTGAACACTCCAAGTCACTTTATACCCTATTGCCAACCATCTGTTCAGAGGCTCCAGTGTAAATGATGCCTTTCCCACATCACCCACCAAAAAAACCTCTCCACCCCCTGACCCTCCACCCATCGTATAATGCATCCATGGGTCTGTCATGAGGATTGCACAGGTCTAACATGGTCCATGCTGGTGTTCTTAAAGGGAAGTAGTTAGAGTAATCTACAGGTCATCAATTCTCGAAACATATGCTGTTCAGATTGCGTGAACAGAAAGGGCCAGCTTGCCAGCTTTCTAAATTAAGTCAGATACTTGTTTGCAGTATCACCCCTCTTTTGACTTCAGCTGAGCTGTGCTAGTTCATGCACACTGATCTACCTCTGAAAACTGTTCCTCCACAGGCTGTTTCCTACATATCTGGAATTTCAATAAGGTCATCTGCAGCTTAGATTCTTGCAGGAGGGCAAGTAAGATTTTCCACCAGCGTAAATGTGTGTAGCACTAATACTAACAAACATCAAGCTGTGCATTGACAACCTGATCCCCTGGGGCAAGAAACACATGGTACAGTTTCCCTGGACAGAGCTGAGCTAGGTTTGTTTTTCACCATTACTGCAACAGGAGGATTTCTTTAAAAATTATTTATTTCCTTTTCTTTTTCCCCCCACAAAACATTTCTGTAGACACAAATTAAAAATTACTCATGTTCTCTGATTGTTAGGAGAACTCTGAGCCAAAGCTTTATCACTAAGATGAGTCTTTACCATAAATCAGAGGAGCCCAGTCTTTATTGCAGGGCAAGCCATTTGCTTCTGGACAGAGCCAGAAAAGGGCAATTTCTCCTTGCAAACCACATGTGTGCTGCCTGCCCAGCTCTCCTAGAGAGCTCTAGATTTACAGAGCATGCAGAGCATATTATTTCTGCTCTTGCTTGTACGTCCAGTGGTTTGCAGGTATGTAGCTCTTCATTCAAGGGGAATCCCTGTGAGGGAGCATGGCTGGAAGCAGGCTGCCATTGCTGTGAGGGCATGTTCCAAGCTGGGGTATCCAAGCTGTGTGCTGTGCTCCATGGGTGGCTCCAGCAGCAGTGCTTCTTCCCACCACTCCCGAAGCCTCCTGGTCTGGCCGGTGGTGGGTATGCCTGAGCAGCCTGGTAGGAAAGCTGTTGGTGACCCTGCCAGGAACTATGCAAAGCTCATATCTTGGTGTGTAAAGGACTTTTGGACAATGTAATGGGGCCAAATGCCAACCTTTCAAGTTCTAGATTTTTCAGTGCTGAGTCCATGTGTCCAGTTTATCACGTGGGGTTTAGCCTCTGCAGTAGGTGGGGGGGTGGAGATAAAGATTTTGTATTGATTTCAGCCAGAAGGTAAATACAGCAGGCCACATTCTCTACTGGTTTAGACTTCCTCAATGTAATCTCCTGGAGGTCCAGTAGGGTTGCTTGGGATGTCACTCAGGCTATAATGTGGCCCTTTAATATTTGTACAAAATAAAAGAGAATAAAAACCTTTTCATTATTTAATATCCATTCTGGAGTTTGTTTTTCCAAATGTGCAAATACAAATCAACAAATGCTCTTTACAGATGTTCTGAGATGTCTCAGTCAGAGAAACTCCATAGGCTCCATCTTTGGCAGCAACCATGGGAAAACAGAGGGCAAAGAGGTATTCCTTATTCTTTTTTCTGCTCACAGGCATCGTCTATAAAGCATCAACAGGAAATAAAAGGGAGATTTTTATAAAGTAATCCAACATGGATAGTTCCATTTAGTTTCAACAGAAACTCTGTAGGAAACACTCTGGGAAAATCCATGGAGATCTCTGAAGGTAGTGTATCACAGCAAATGGCCATTTTAAAGTTTAGCAGACAGGCAAGAGAGCGCATATTCCTTACGTTACGAATGAAGCCGGGATCATATGTGTTTACAAATCAGCCCTTTATTAAAATCCTCTTTAATAGGGCTTTCCTTAGCACAGCTCCTGTTGAGGTTAACAGATCTGGACATGAGAGGCAGTGGTAACAACAGCCCATTAACTTACTGGTTATGTGACTCTCCTTGAGTCTGGAGAGACTGACTTCCATGAGCAGTAATGAGCCAAGCAGGAGGGCTCCTTCCCTAATACCGCTTTAATGTATCTGTAAGCTCATTGATCCCTTAGTGGCTCACACTATAACATACTCTTATTAAAAGCTCTAATTCGAAACGTCAAGATATGGTCAAGGGTGCCAGGGCCAGGCTGTGGACTCTCACCACTGGCTCCCACTGAGTGTGCCTAGATGTTGCACAGGCTGTGTCTCCAGAAAGTACAGACTTTACCTCAGCTGCAGTCTTGTATTATTCTAATTTCCCCCCCCTTCCCCTGTAGATCTGAGACCAAGGTTCTCGGTGCTGGTGTGTGCCCAGCACTGGGCAGAGTGCCCTGCCACTGACTTTGTTTTTTTCTGCATGAACTGAGCGATAGTAGGTAGCTCCTGAGATCCCAACCCTTTCACCTGCTGAAAGAGGTACTTCAGCCCTCAGTTAATGTTTTTATTCTAGAAGAGCACCAGGGAGGCTGCAGAGTGCTCAGGAGACCTGAGTTTGTTCCCCATATGTCCTGCTGTATGATATTGTTCAAGGTTACAGCATCTTGCCATGCCACACATGTGAAGTTCAGGTAATGACACTCACCTCACTGAGAAAGCACTGTGAGGGCTTCTTGCCATCAGCATCCCAGACCTACCACGTTTTTCTTACATTTGTGATTGTTTAAGCCACATCAACACAGTAGCTGTCAACAAGCTACTAGGGAGCATGGGAGGCACCAGCTGCTTCCAGTATGACTGTAGGTTGGCATTCAGTGCGTAAAGAGGCCACTCATGTTAGTGTAAACCAAGTCTTCTATGCCCTCACACTCACCCTTATTTATCAGCCTGCAAATTATTCTCTGCTCTGTTATCTTTGCATTTGGCTCATCAAAGCTTTGGACAAGATAAGTGTCTCACAAGGGTGTAAAAACACACAAAAGCTGCTCATTGCCCCTGCTTGCTTTTACACCCATCTCTTTTGGATATATATTTGTACAACCCCCACCGCTCAGAGTTTGTGCTCTGCTGAGTGGGTGTGCAGGGTCTGAGGCAGGTGTCGTCTTCAAACTCCCCCCACACCAGTGCCTGGCCCCACATATCTACCCGCTCAGCTCAGCTGTGGAGTAAGGCAGGGCGGTTTCCACTGAAGCCAATGGCAGAGAGCCACTTTGAGCTCAGGGATGAATTTGCCCCATTATTTACAAATAATTTAAAGCAATTCTGTAAATGTTTGTGTGCCCGAAGGTCTGTGGATGATTTACAGCTCTCTCAGATTGTGTAGACCCTTGATCCGGCAGTGTCATTCACAGTAATGGGATGTCTCAGCTGTCCAAACAGAGACATGTTTTAAATGTTAAAAATGTTCTATGATCGATTTTCTCTGTTTATAGTAAATGCCTTGATTAGATTCTCTTGTAGGCACTTCAAAGGCAGACTCCCACTCACAGTCTTCCCATATGATGAAATCTAGTTCTTTCTTTGCTCTACTTTTTATTTTTCCCTCCCTTAAATTAATTTACTGCTTGAGAAAGGTGACTGATTGATGGCCTTGAGGACTGAGGCTTTCTGAAGCAGCACCAAGGAACGTGGGTCTGCCACCTGAGCTTCAGGCAGAGGGACATGAGAAACATGGATCCTCTTGGGATGTAAGGGGGCCTCCACATTAAGGTGTTTAGCTTTACACCCTAATAAAAGGCAACCAAATGTCATTCTTGTTTTACATAAAGAGAACTAAAGCTGCAAGGAACCAGGTGATTTGGCAGAGCTGGGAGAAATTGCAGAGCTGAGGTGGGAAAGGACAAAAGATGTCCCCAATGGATACTTTAATCTCAGTTTATTTCTTTCTTAGATCTTTGTATTTCTATTTTAAAAATGCAAGGTATTTTCGTAAAGCCTGCTCTGAACTGGATTGAGACCATCAATTCATTTCACATCCATCACTAACCAGCCATTAAAGGCAGTGACTTTCATTCTCCCTATTGACCTGGTCTGTAATCAGACCAGAGACCTTGAAATGCGAACAATGTTCTATCCTATTAGCAGACCCCTAAGTCGTCCAATCCCCCTGATAGTCATGTCCTTTTTTCTTTCTTTTTTTTTTTAATTTTTAATGGAAATAGCTCCACTTTAATCCATCCCAGCCTCTATTGATCAGGAGATCAAGTCTACTTGATGTGCACTGTATAAGATAGTACGGTGCTAAGAACAGCTTGTGACTTAGTATGAAAGGGTCAGTATAACTTTCACTAATGAACCTCCTTTTTTTAACATTAGTTAATTTACAACTTGCCCTTTTGAATTTTACCTCTGTTCCCCCTCTTCAGTTGAGATTACCAGCCTTCCTTCCCCACTTCACAAACCCTCTTTTCTTCTGAACCTTTTCACTGGTATGTGTAGATGTCTCATCTGCAATGCCATAATGGCATGGACACTAAAACAAATGTGAGCCTGCTGTTTCTCATGAAAATATCAAAGATATGTATACAGCAACAGACCAGAGCCTCACAGGCTGAAAGAAGTTTTCATTACATTTTTATTTTCTGGATTTGGGTGGTTAATTGATGATAAGATAAAATCTCTCCCAGAACCACATAATATAGAAGAGGGAAATTATTTTGTGAAAAGACGATCTTATATTCACTTGACTTAGAGTCAAGGGGGGTTAACGGAGCTGTGCTGGGCTCAGAGAAGATTATTTCACACCAGAGATCAGATCATACACATGGAGAGCTCACAGCTTTCTACTCTGCTCCATTTTCCTTTTGACACCAGTTTGCTTATTGGTCTGCCAATGACATATTGATCTGGGCCCGCCACGAGAGGGGACCCAGGCCTTTTCACTGGCCAATGTGTTAATGCTACATTTTTGATCCTCACTGTAGCGTATTGTGCATCTTCTTCCCAGCAAAGTTCAGCTCAGAGATGCCTATCACAGCTGTCCTGCAGAACTGCCAGTTTTATTCATTAGACGAGAAGTTATCCCGGTCGAGCTCTGGGGTTTCCTACCCTGTTAGGAGATCAAGTTGTTTCTCCCCTTGTCTCTGATTATAGAAATCACTCTGCTTCTCTATTACATGATCGCTAATGTCCTTTCATACCCTTAAAAATAAATACGAGACATCACTGATCTTCATTATTTAATTTCCAAGGACTATACATCGATTGTTAAATAAAGCTGTCAAGGGTGAATTAACAACTCATCTCTACGGTTACAAACCTACAAATTAAGTTGAAAGGGACCTTAGCTTTTGGATAGCTTTCCAGCATCAACTGTCTTCCAAAGCTAAACTCTCTGTTCTGTCACAACCAGTCACCTCTGCACCAATTTTGTTCTGTTTGGATCATGTCTAACCCCAATTTGTGCTGAGACAGAGCCAGGCCAGAGGCATTCTGGATATTTGCAATTCTCTGGGAACAGTGATGGACAGACCCAGATGGTAATTTCAGACATGGAGAAGGGTTAGGAAGCACATAATAAGCCCCAGTCAGCTAGGTGCAAATCTTTTAAGAGCCTAGACTAGTTATAAAGAAGAGCACTGTTAATGTAAGGATTAATTCAGGGTCATGACAAAGCAGAAGGGAGCTACTGCATGTTTGAGTGCATTTGTGTGTGTGCCTGGAAGCACTGCTCATATTGCTCATATCTCTTCGCAATACGTATTTTGGATACTGCATTTTAAACCCATTAAGTGTGAGAAGCAGTTATACACGGTAGATAAATCAGGAAATTAATTCCTATTGCACAACCTCCTTCCATTAATTTAGTGAATTTTGGGCTACTGAAAGGACATGAGTTGGCTATTCCTTATTTTTAGGAACTTTAATTGAGGAAAGATACACAGCAGAGTTTCTCCTTCAATACTTGCCCACCTTTGTGTGTTTGTGCTGTCCTGGGCTAGCAATGTCTCAGAAAGAATTCACTCCATTACTTCTTGGGACTTGGTTTCCTCATTGCAACCACCCATGGGGGAAGGCAGCGATGGCTATGGTTTCTTTGACAAGAATAATACAGAGCTCAGAAACCAAGAGAGAGCAGCATTATTGCACCACTGTCTGGAACCATACTGCAATCTCCCATCTGGCAGCAAACTCCTGACATCTCATTGCCACATCAGGCCTTTGGTAATTTGTTCTACGATGTTTCTCTCTGTGCTTCTTCCCAGCAGGCATCTTTGCGGAGAGTCCATGGGGACTCAGCAATGGGTCTTCACTCCTCAGGCAGGAAGGAGGTGTGGGTTTACAGGTGGCACCGAGGCAGGATAAGGTGACTAATAGTAATCAGAGACAAAAAATGTGGCTTTAGAAGAGCACTGTAGAAATTGGGGTGCAGCCAGACTATCACAAGGCACTTGCTCAGTGTATTTAAGGTGTTACTGCCTCCATAGCTGGAAGCTGCCACTGATTCACTGGAATGTTGTCTGTGGGACTTTTCACGAGTGCCATGCAGAAATAGAGAGACAAAGAGTGCTTACACAGTCAGCTATAACACCTCCTGAGAAGGTCCATAACTGTTTTTAATTACTCTAATTTAACTGCTGGTGGAAGTCAGTCCACCTCCTTAGGGCAGAACTAGACCATGGCAGCCCAGCACAGCAGGGTCACAAGAGGACGCTCCCTCTGAATCAGCTTCAGGCAAGACATAGGACTTACATAGCGGGAGTTTGATTGTGTGCAAGTTCTTTGAACCTTGGGTTTATTCAGTTTGACTGGAAATCTTGTGAGAACAAGCCTTTCTTACAAGATGTTGAGCAGCCCTCCCATCCCTGGCTGCATGATGTCTCCTTAAGCATGACATCCTACAGTGCCAGGACAAGATTTGAAGGGGGTGCATCCAAATGGCCTTATGACTGGGAAATGTTCACATAGCAGGGGTATGTTACAAGCCAGTTGCTCTCTTTCAACAGGAGCTTTCTGCCTGAAATCAGTCCCCTCTGTGTTATGTACCTGTCCTACTACATGACAGCATTATGCAATGCTCCTCCTCGCTATTTATCGTCTGTGACTGAGTGTCTTGCGTGTGGCTGGGCTGGAATTCGGGGTTTTGCTGATGCTAGGAAATCACGATGTTTTGCTCTGGTATTTTGTGACTCAGCCTGTCTCCATTGCTTGAGCTGCCCTTTACCGTGTATCCCTCTTTGTTCCCTAAGGGTCACCGAGGCACGGTGAGAAGGCCAGGAGTTTGGGGTAATTTAAAATGTCACATCAAAGTAAGGAATTTGTCCCAGCTCAGAGACAGAGGCTTGAGGCTGCTTATACTTCATTCTTGATTATCTCTTAGGTCAAGGTCCCTGCTAGTAGGAATAGCATTTAAAAAGCTCCTTGGGCTCTTCCTCTGCCACTGACCTTCTCCGCAGCCTGAGGCAAGTCACTTCATTCTTCAGGATTTCTGCTTCCCCTTCCACCTTTCCTTCATTTGCTTGAAAGGTACATGCTTGGGGCCAGGCAGTATTTCTAAGCATGTGTATCTTGCCTAGAGCGACGTGAGCCCTGATTTCATTTGGGGCCTGAGCTAGTGTAGCACAGAAGAATGAACTTACACCCACCCCTGTGACTCCCCACAAAGTGCTTTGGTGCTGGCATGAAGTGGCATTTAATGAGCGAATGACAGTCTTGCAGTCAATGCCAAGGGAGAGTGAGGGACAGGAGTCGTCTGCTTAGCAGGTATGCCTTTCAGCTCGTGTGCATCAGCTCTGTGTTTTTTGGAAATAAAGGAGAACGGGATTCTTGTCTGGAGTCCCAAGGTGTTCATATGAAGCAGCAGAACCTGTAGTCCGTGGGTCTGTTCGAGCACCTTGCAATAGCAGTTGGAGCAGTAATAGGCATCAAAGTATGCTGGGGGAAGCAGGATTAATAGAACCCAGTGGGAGATGAGTTGCATCATTATCTGCTGATGACATGATTAGGACTTTTCAAGAGAAGCATAGGTGTGTTCCAGGGGGGGCTCATCATCTGGCTTAGGCTCTAGCCATCGTTCAATCATAAAATATTTTCAGGTGTTGGCTGGTGGAAAATAGAAATTTCTTTTTTTAAGGAAAGATTTTAAGATAGTTTGAGCACTCTTAGAGGACAGTCAATACAGAGGGAGGCCATACTAATTGTTGAAATCAAGGTGATCTGAAGCCAATCGGAGAAATACTGGCAGTCCCATACTGCAGTCCCTTTTATCACAGCAAGACCCAGAAGTCCTGCTCACAAAGCATTCAACCATACGCCAGCTCATGCAGCCATCTCTGAAAAGGACACTTCAAGCCACACATTGCATTATAAATTGATGCCCACATGAACATGCATTCCCACTCTCTGCAGTGAATATAAACCTTGTTTTGTTGACGATTCCTGGCAAGATTTCTCTGTTTCTTCCCTGAAACTAAACAAGAAGTCAGGGGACTTATAGCAGCAGGAAAAAAAGATATTATATTCAGCCTGATTTCAAAAGTCTTTCCCAAACTCACACACTCTGTATCCCTTAATGTTGAGAGGAAGAATAATACACATTTATCTAAGAGAATTTTAATAGACAGTGAAGTGTAAACAGGAATGGTGCAAAGACCTGTATTATCTGGAGGTTAAATATTTTGATAGCTTTACCAAAACAACACTGACAAAACCCAGACTTCTGACTTGCAACCTGTGACTGAAGTAATTCAGCAGACTGGAACAAGTCTAGGTTTGGGGACTTGATTTTTTTAGTTTTTATTTTTTATTTTGTCTTGAAGCAGTGCAATTTGTAAGTAAAATCCAGAGCAGTTCTCTGGAAGAATGGCCGCCTCTTTCCCTCCATGGAAGATAATGGCTCATCTACCAATTCAGCAGGAGTCAGGAGATAGTCATCTCACTGTAATATCTTTTGTCTTTCTCTACCGACACCTCATTGATGGCCAATTTTTCTAAACAACAGTAAAATTGCAGTGCCTGCTTCTCTGTCAATAAATTCCATTATTTCACATGGAGGTTGGTAGCATAGCTAGAAAATGCTGAAGTGATTACACTGAGGAACTACAGATCTGTGGCCCAAGCACTCTATAAATCTATGGACAAAGTTTGATAAAGCGCATTGATACTTTATCTGACAAGACCCTGTCTAGATTTATGGGGCTCAAAGCTGTTCGCACTGTCATCCTTGATACAATTAATGCAAAAACACTTCCCATTTTCACACTTCTTTCTTGTTGGGCAAAATGGGATCTTGACATTCTTCCCTCACTTTAATGAGTAAAATACAAAGTGATGGAATCAGCCAAATAACATGGCTCTGGAGCTGGTAGGGTAATGCAATCAAACTCTTTCAGGTTATAACATACTGTGATCTATGGAGGATTTCTTGACTGTTGGGGTGCCATCGGTTTTTCCCCTTAATCTTTTGTAGTCCTAATGATGAGCAACAAAATCAGATGTAATTGTGGCAGATTTTTAAAAATGATGTACTTTACTTTTCCATTTGTTTTAAAGTTGATAGGAGCGAGGCACCAAGAGACATGGAGACAGGGGAGTTTATATTTCAGTACAGCTGGGATGTAGCTTGGGGGAGAAGGTCTTTATTCACAATACCCAGGGCAATTTATGTGGTTATCCTGCTTTTGTGTTCTGCAAGTGGCAATGTGATGGGAGAATAGATTTGGTGCAAGGACAGTACTGGGTGTATCTTTGCAGAAATTAATGTTTAGACCTTAATTCTTTGAGGACAAAGGATTACTGTGTGACAAGCACGTTACAGCATGGTTTGGTGAAGTGCAGGGTTAAGGCAGCCTCTGCCTCCTGCTCACTCTTTGCCACAGAGAATTGCAATAATTTACTTCTATAACTTGCTCTGTCTTTGTCATGATTTGCTTTATTGCAGAAAAAGTGTCTTTTTAATACTTTCTATTGCATTGATGTCTCAGGCCCACTTTTACACACCTCAAAGACCCAAAATCCTGCTGAAGTTTTTCTACTGGGGTGCAGTTCAAGGAGTCTTGGAGTTGGATATAATATTTGGCATCAGCGTGCATTGCAGTTTCGTGTAGAGGTAGCATCTTGTCATGAAGAAATCATGTAAAGCAATTGACCTGCTATATCAGGATGGTTTGCTGTGATTTTTGCCCAAGAAGAGGGATTTTCTCCTGACTCTGCCTCGCTGATGTTTGAGGACTGAAGTGACACTTGAGAAGTGCACAGGCTTCATGATGACCCCTGGGGCGGGGACAGATTCACCCTATAGCATCATTGCCACACTGTGGAGATTGCTTGCTTTCCCCTGACATCATGTAACTCCTCTCTGCTCCCTGACAGGAATACAATTTACTGCAATTTACTATAAATCCTCATAAAAGCCCTTCTCTTGTGACACACTCAGTCAGAAACCCTAAAAATGACTGACAGGCTCTTCATAAATATTTATGATCTCTAAAAAAAGATTGAAAGAAAGAAAAGTTAAATTCTTCTCTTGGTGAAGTTTGACAGTGGAGAGTTTTCTGCCATGACTAGATCTGCCCTTCCTTTGGTACAAGCTGCAGGAGCTGGGGCTGGTGCGGGAGAAATGGCCTCACCCTGCCCAGGAGAGCTGAAGTAACCCTCATCCCCAAATGCACGTAGGTGCAGAGCCACCTCATCCAATGTGATGGAGCTCCATCACTGTACAGAGCCCACCAGAAGGCAGCCCTGCTCCATATTCACTCATGACATAAAAACCAGGAAAAGCATGGTAAGACCAAAGTGCCTTTAAAGCCCTAAAAAATTGCCCAAAGTAAGCAAAGCTGTTTGTTGTTGTTTTTTTTTTTTTTTCATGACTGCCTTTACATAGAGCTGCTGCACTTAGTCATTTCTACTCTTTTCACCATGGGGAAGACAATCTTGATCCAAAGAAGGTCCTTCAAGGCCTTGCCTCCCAAGAGAAATTAGCCACAGGCATTTGAGCCCATCCATTAAATCCTGTGGGGCTGATTAAGAGTTTATATCCATTTTATTTCACTACTTTGACTTCTGTTCTTGTTCAGTTTATAAATAGTTATGACATTTACTGCTTTTAGTTTGGGAGGAAAAAAACGGAATAGGTTTGAACCAAACAAAGTATAGGTCTTTGCGATGCAAAGTCGAGGCAGGAGAGGAAATTTGAATGTGGTAAATTAAGAGAACGTTCCTCAGATGAAACTGTCTCCCAATCATAAGTCATGTGATGATAAATTTCAGTTGAGTGACAACAATATTAACAAACTGAAAAAAAGATTGATGTGCATCACAGGTCCATGAATGCTAAATAAAAGGGAACGGCTTGCTAGCCTGTGATAGGCAAAGTATAAATATGTATCACTTGGTTCTAAAGTGAGTTATGATTACATTTTCCTACTTGTACCTGAAATCTGTAGAGGTTATTCATCTTATCCCTATATCAGCCATGACAGTTATAGCCATGCGGTGCATACGGCATAGATACCTGTTCAGCAGATAAATCACCAGGCATGAAGGGACCTGTTGTTATCAATTTGATCTTCAGAATAAATATACAAATATGTGTACAGTATTGTTGTCACTGAGAACAATTTCCCTTCTTCTTGCCAATACATTTTTAAGAGGTTGTTCCAAGAGCCACTTTCCGACAATGCCAGAGGGAGATGGAGGGATGCAGTGATCAGGCAGCAGAATGAGATTTATGGACTGTTGTCTATTTTCTTTTTATTTAAAAAACAAAAAAAAAAAAACAAAAAAANAAAAAAAAAAACAACACTTCCTTCTAGCATCACTTGTCCTCAGAGTACAATGCTGGCTGGATGCAGGGAGTGAGGGTAAGGAAGAGAGACGATGGGGACAGTTACGGTCAGTGAACATTTGTAAAAGGAAACCATTCCTGATGAGGCTGAGAGCGGTACTGCCTCTCAACTGGTGCTAAAGAGCTAAAGGTTTTATGATGCAGCAGAGACTGTAGTTTAATCCTGATTTACCACAGCATTGGCTACGCCAATGCCATCGGGACCCACTTGCAGTACACAGAGCAGAGAAGCTGGGGAGGGGAAGCCAGGGGAGATTTTTTTCTTATTCTCTTGTAAGTCAGATCACAGAGACAGGCATGAGGATGTGGAAACACTGGGACCAGGCCACTGCATCCCTCTGAGCAGGGGGGACATCAGGTCACGTTTGGATCTAAGTGCAGGAATTAGAGGAAGGTTGTCCTCCCTCACCAAGCATCATTCTGGCCAGGCCATTCATCTCAGTCATCCTTGAGGATGAGGTGGGATGTGGCACTTCACAGCCCTACCTTCTGTCTGCTGGAACATCCTTGCAGAGGTACCAGGTGAGGCAGTATGTTAGCAGAGAGAGCAGTTTCTCCTAGCTTCAGGGCACTGGAAGGTCCCAACAAAATGGGAAGGTAGTGAGAGTGGTATAGAAAGGCATCTTCATGTGCACATTGAACAGAGTTCTATGGGCCCAGGCTATAAAGGTTTGCCCAGCTAGAAACGCTGATGGGTACTAAAATTAATCAATTTATCATAGAATACCAGGTCAGAAATCAAGGATAATTTAGTCCAATCTTCCAAATAAAAGTAAGGTCTAGACAAGACGACTCACTACCCTGTCCAGCTGAATCTTACAAGTGTCCAACTGTGGGGAATCCACCACTTCCCAGGGGAGATTATTCCAATAGCCGATTTGTCCTCATTGTGAAAAAAATTCCTCTTATGGACATCGGACTCTCCCCAGGAGTAACTTGCACTCCTTATATCTCGACTTTTCCATGTGATTCCTTGTAAAAAGGGAGTCTCCATCTCCTTTGTAACCACCCTTTAAATACTGGAACATGGTGAGAAGATCTCCCCTAAGCGTTTTTTCTCAAGGCTGAAAAAACCCAGTTTTCTCAGCCTTTCCTCGTAGGAAAGGCTTCCTGTTCCTTGGATCATCTTAGTACCCCTTCCCTGGACCCTCTCTAGCATGCCCTCATCGTTTTTGTATAGTGGGGGCCAAAACTGATAAGGATGTTGAATTTTCTCTCCGCATCCCTTGTGATGGTCACTGTGTGCTTTACTCTAGTGCTACAGATGAGGAATTGGATGCTCTCCACGTTCTCCTGCTCTAAATCTCAGCATGATGCAGAAGCGGCAGCAGCCGGTCCCTTGCCCTCATTCCATACATGGTACCAAGTACCTGTGAAGACGATGACAATATGAAATACTTACTATCCTTGACAGCTACATTCTCCCTTCTTACTTTTTTGTGAGTCTGGAGGGAAGAAGTATAGTTACAATTATGTTGTATAGTTACAATTTCCAGGTAAGGCTGGAATGCAATCTCCTGGTGACGTCTGCCTCAGTAGCCCACGGGAACAGGCTTATGCCTGAATTGTTTTGTTTTTTAAATGCTGTCTCTTCTGGGGAGGCTTTTGTTATTTAATTAGTAGCATTCATTTAGCTCACATCACAACTCTGCTCAAGGTCCCAAGCAGGGATAAAGTCCCAGATTTGCCATGAGGTAAAAAATATTGTTTCTAAATAAAGTATTACTTGGATAGGTCTTTGATAGTTACAAATCTTAACCTTCAGGCTCCATCCTATCTTGCAGAACTTATCATCTCCTCTTGCCTGTCAGCCAGCCTTGTATTATAAGACTGTAACACTCACAGCTAGACACCAGGTTGCTCCCTCAGATACACCTTGGCTCGGTACGTACCCAGGTTGTAATGTTTTCTGACTCTCTCTCTCCTTGAGCTACAAAACCAAGTTTGTGCCTTCATTTTTACCAGCTGCAAATATTTCCTGAAGTATGGCAAGGCTTGGATTTTTATTTCCTTGACGAAACCTCAGGATTTATTTAGGGGAGTCAGAGGTTAATAAAGACGTGTTTGATGAGGAAATGAGGGGGCAACATGGAAGTGCTGGGGTGCCAGGAGCCTGATGCGGGGGAGGCAGCGAACTTGACTCTGAAGATGGCTGAGGACATCACCTGGGAGGCATCCGAGATGCCACATGCTGAGCGTGTTTAATGACATGTAGGGAGAGAAGATGAATCGGGCAGTTTTTTCTAAACTCTTGATAGTTTCATGAAAAACAACTTCTGTCCTTCAGCCGTAAGAGCTATTCCTATTCCTGAACTGTGAAGGAGGAGGAGTGAGCAGGAAAATGCCATACAAAATTTGTTAAGCTAAATTCAGAGACGGTACATTCTGGCCAACAAGGAAGATGTATCTGTATTATCACAGCATTCTGTTAATTGAGGATTCATTTTTAGCTTAACTTGTCTGTAATGAAAAAGCCTAACATTTAATTTCCGTACAGCTAGAATTAAGGTTGACTTTAACCTCAGTGTTCTCTACGCATTAGCTTTTTGCTGTGGTGTAAATCATTCTGCTCAAATAGCAATATAGGAGCCATCCCCCTTCCATGTTAAGTGGATAACACTGACTCACAACTCGTTATACTGCATAATTCCAGACTGCAAATGTACAGCTTCCATTGTTGGGAATACTGTCGTTAAAAAGGTACTGTTGCTTTAGTGAAAGATTTGTGAAAAGAGACAATTTGTCTCAAATTGAGACTTCTGTGTTTGTAGCAAAGCGGTGGTAAAAAGGACGTAGGTAGATGCACTTGGTTTGTATCCATAAAAATTGAAAAAAAATCTATTTTCCCTTGAATTTATTTCCAACTGTTCTAGTGACTTACATTGCCATGGCAATTTAGGCACCTATTTTGTGTTCTCCAGTACCGAAATACCTTTGAAAATTTGGACCTTAGACATTACAGTGGTCATTTTGCAGTTAAAGCTAAAGCAAACCACTACCAAATGAGCTACAAAGGACAAATCTTGTGTCCCTGTGACACTCGATCATCCTCTAAATCGCCGCTTTCACTCACCTGCAGAGTTCTTTTGCATCAGTGTACAAACAGGACTCAAAATGACTGCAAATGAAAAGGGCAGAAGCTGGCACACACACTGACATAAATGAGTGAAAGTTGCAGAATGCCACATTATTAGATGTGTCTCCATTTCATCCCCTGCCAAATGAAGACACTGTCTCCTTCAAAGGAGGGTGGTGGGGTTCACCTCCTGAATGCCTGGGAAGTGCTCGGAGGGTCTTGGGTGGAAAATGCCGAGGAATCATAGAGGATCATTGCACTTGGGCTGCCTGGAGAAATTAGGAATCCTAATGTTAATTAGAGCTGTGTGAATAATTCATAGCAGATCGTTTATTAAAAGAATGCTTCTACTTTCTTTTTCTTTTCTGTTTGCAAATTGTCCATAAGCAGATGGTGATTTTTCTGGATTGCGTTCGTTATTCAGAACTATTTGCTAAATTATTTGAGGGAGTAAGCTCTGCTGTGTGTCTTGCACAGGAGGAGTTAGCTGGGCATATTTAATGGTCAGAATTCACCGTGATGGCGTGAGTTTTTATTGGACATATTGATCACCTGGTGTGCTTCGGCTCCTGACTGGATGTGTTAACATTTAGAAGAGGGACTCCAGCACGAATACTCGTACACGGTATTACGGCTCCTTGTGCTCCCCCATCTGTATGCCACATCAGCCCGCTGCCTCTCTGTTCAGAACTTGCCTTTGCATAGAATTATTCAGAAATGTTTAAATCAGAATAATTATTCCTGAATAGCTCTCTCTGTGAGCACTTATTCTATAATAAGAGTGCTGTGTACCAGTTTAGTTTAATCTGCTTGAAAGAGAGCTAAACTAAACAGGAATAAGGCATGCCAACTGCAATAGGAAAGATGCCACAGAATTTAAATTCACAGCCCACCTCCTGCTTTTAGACACAAAATACCTTTTCTGGCTCAGAGAGGCCCCCGAGCAGCATAGCTGTGGAAGCTGGAGGGCTACAGGGGAGGGAGCGCGCTGGAAATACCCCACTCAGTGCACCCACAGTTAGGGAGTGAGATACGCAAAGGGACCTTGGGTCTGACCCCCAAATGGTCGGTCTTTGGTTATCCAAATTACTTCCCATGTGTGTGCAAACCTATTACTTCCCCTGTGTATGTAGGCTCACATGCTCCCTGTTTCAGGGGTGTGCAGCTCTCAGCACAGCAGTCCCCACTGGTCGGTGGACCCTGATGCACGGTGGGGTCAATGAGTCAGCATCACAGGGCAAGGGCAGAACTGGGATTAGACACCAGCATCCCACGACAACCTCCAAACCTCTGCTTATAACCTCTGAATAATATTACCCCTCAGTGGAAGCAAACAGAAATAAATAGAAAGACTATCAAAACATTGGTGGATAAATATTCCTTCTGCACTGCAAACTGTTGCTTACAGCTAGTATTTTTGGGGTAATGATCTGCTTTTAGATTTTCTCTGAGATGTATATTCCATCTCTTTGACACTGTCTCAGCCTTATCTCTGCTCATTTTTTTTTCTCCTTCCTCAAATCTCTTTCTTTACCTTTAAAATGCTCTTTCCCCGAGCAGTTACAGATGTGCCGTTGCCGTTGTGCTCTTTGCATGCAGCTGAGCAACCTGGGAAGCAGAGGAGGCTGCTCACAGCAACCTCTGCACCCTGGATGCAGCTGAAGAACCGTCTGCAGCTGACCCTCAGCCTTAAGCACCACCGAGCGCGCAGTGGCACTGTATCCATCCATGGTGAAGGTAGAATTAGGCCAGAAAATAGCAGCAGAAGGGTAGTTTCTTAAAGGAGGCTAAAAACAATATTAATATTATTTTTTTTAAAATGGGGAAATATTAAAAAAAAAAAAAGTCTTTATAGTCAAAAGTACAGATTTCATTTTCTTCAAGTCAGCAGGAGGGCTCCCTGCACAGTCAGAGGTGAGGTTTCCACAAGTTCTTAAAGCAGTTGCATTCTAGCAAGAGCCAGGCATCTGACTTCCACCGTGATATCAGGTGGGGTACATCTTGCCAAACTTCATCTGCTTATCTTTGGTATCTAGGTTTACCTGGTGAACTGAGGTTCATACACAGCCATAGGAGAGCAAGAGTCATTGTCAGGTGGACACCTCAGCTAGAAGAGATTAGTCACCCCCTCCTGCATTAGATCCCCTAGCGACGCCAGCAGGAATGTGGATTGCAGCAGGAAAGATGTGATGAAAACAGGAAAGGCTGCCTGACAGTGGGTAGAAAAATGCTGGATATGTAATATATATATACATTATATACAGGAGATTAACTTACTGCATTAAGGGCAGTCCACTTCTCCTGAGCTTCCCAGGAGCTGCAAGAAAGGGGGAGCAGTTACAAAGAGTCTGGAATGCACTAAGAGAGTAACTCCCCATCACTCTACATCAGTCTCGAGAGATAATTGTGAAGATACTGGGGGGATTTACAGAAGTTAGAATAAAAGGTGTTCTTAGAGGCGAGATGTCATAAGTGATGTTTGAACTAACAAATCTGAGAGCAACAGATTGCCAAGGTAGAAAGGGGACATGGTAATTAGAGAGCTTGCCCGTTAATGTGTGACAGGGCAGAGAAGCCAAGTGAAAATCAAACTACACTGCTCTGAGTGACAGCAGCAGACCCTTTCCCATCCTGTCACTGGCATCTTCTCCCCCTTGTTCCTTTAGTGGTACCTCTACACCACCACCACATCCTCCTTCACCCTTTAGTGGTGCCTCTGCACAGGCTTGCCATAACTTCCTCTAACAATTCATTGCATTAGTCCTTCTGACATCTTTGCAGTCCAGCAAAGGCTCAACAAGAGTTTAATTCAAAGTCTTTGGTATGTCCCAGTGCCCTGATCCTCATGCCTCAGTTTCCCTGGAGCAACACCTTGCTAAGCTGGGCTTTTGCTCTGGGACAGGGCAGAGGAATGTGGATCTAAGGCAGCATCCTTGGCTTGGCTGTCCCCTTGGTACCCTGTTCCCTCTCTTCTGCTCAGGCTCTCCCCTCACCCCTTTCTGTGCAGTGCATGATGGATACTGACAGGCTGAAGCCACCACAAAGATGTCGGTGGTAAGGCATCAAGGTGATGCAAAGCTCCGTGCCAGCTTTCCAGACAGAGAGGAAATATTCCAGCCAGAGGCAGCGCGCGCGGTTGAGGAAATGCGTCCCCAGGGAGAGCTTCCAGCCGAGCAGAGCCATGGCTCTCCCCGGCCACCTATTTTCATCAAGATGTTTCCAGGCTGCAATAGGGAGTTAAAAATGAACTTCTGCAGGTCACTTGCCAGCCTTCCCACAACCAAGTCTATAAAGAACAGCAGCTAATGTTTCTTCCGTGCTTGTGTTTCCCGGGAAGGGTATGTTAATATAGACTGTCTTTATTATCCTATCTGAAAAGATATTTCATTTTACCAGTTTTTACTACACAATCTCAATAACTGGAACTTGTTTAAAGGCTCACTGCTCCAGGAAAATGCATTACATCTTGGCTTTTAAATCCTCCAGCTCCCATTTTTTGGTATTAATAATACATTGGGAAAGCTGTTCTTTTTATTTTCTTTTGGTCATCTCAATATTATTTTTTTTTTTGGTAGCCCTAAAGTCAGATATTTAAAAAAATAAAGTGTTTTCAAACACCATGTCTTATTCTAGAGGTAACCACACTGTGAGCTATTAAGGAATTGTACTGTGAACCACAGTGCTTAGGAAGGGGAAAAGCAAAGAAGGAAAAAAAGAAAAAGATAAAGTAGCAAAACTGTTCCATAATCATTTATGAGCCCCTAGTGTCCAGGGAAAAAGTTTTTAATAATAAACAAAATACCTAAATTAGTTTCCATTTAAAGTTTAGGCATCTTTAATTTAAATGCTATTTAGGCAGAGAAATGTTGATGAGGGCTAGAGCAATTATTCGCATAAGTGGAAATGCAAAACTTTGGTGCTTCTACACTGTTTATTCTACTTCTGCTAACTCCGCTGAGCTTTTTTTTAAGCTCAGCTCACCCGGGGAATTGCTGCTTCATGTTTATGTATTTACTGTAGAAGACACTTTTTTTTTCCCTTTTTTTTCTTTTTTTTTCTTTTTTTTTCATTTTTTGATGAGCCAGCATAGGCCGTTTAATCTTTCACTCGTTTCAACACCACTATTGTGCAGGAGGATATTAGTGGTCAGGCACTTCTCTCAGGAACACTGGTGTAAAATCAGAGCAAACGGGCTGAAGTCAATGGAATTATTCCACTTCTTAAGCATTGCCACATCTGAATACAACCCCCAGGGCTTGAAGGAGCAGGTAACCCAGGATCACCTCGTGTTTACCTTCATCTCTCTCCTACTGCACTAATCAAAATGGCAGAGAGGAAGTTTGGCCAATAACAATTTTTTAAATTTTTTTTTCCTATGCTGTATAAATGCAATCCCTGCATTATTATATTGAAGCTGGGAACCTCTAAGCAATTACTTCCCCACACATTAGTGTCCATGTACTAAATGCTAAAGTGTTTATTCAGGGCATTGCAGGATCAGGTTATTGCTGAGTCTGTCCATCACGCCAAGAAATTATTGCTATAAGAGCTTTAGGAGCATGGCCAGTACAATGGAGATATAACCAGACTGCGGTACTTCTGCTCAATGTAGGGAGGTCAGGCATGTCTTTATTTAGGGGGGGAGGGAAGAAATTAGAAAAAAGAGGCTGCAAAACTGTTCCGATGCACAGAATCTCATCATCAAACATGCATTGCTGTAGGAACCACAAAAAAAGAAGAGGCACAAAAAACTTTATACTGAAATTGAGTGGAAATTGGAATAGTGAAGGAAATATGCTTTCTTTTTCAATTCCAGATGCTCATGCAGTCTTTTGCCTGGGATTAAGAGGTCACTTATTGCAGCCTTAAAGGATAAGGACTGGGCTAGACAGGAAAATCAGCAGCTGTTTCTTCTGTAAATGTTTGAATATGAATCAGGTCCTTCCTTTTCAGAGCTTTGCTTATTACTTTTATTTGCCAGGATATTATCAGAAGTCTAATTAATTCTCCCCACCTCTTTCAATTCTCAGTGTCTCAGTGCTCCAGCAAAGCTGGAACCCTTTAGAGCTTTCTATCTATTGAATGAAATATCCTTGTTTATGAGGATGGCTATGTCTTTATCTTTTCAGCTGAGATTGCCTTAAAACTTACTGGTGCAGAGCACACAGATAATGCAGGGGGAATAATCATTTCTCTTTTTTTTTTTTGCATTTGGTTATCAACTGGTGGTTTATTTCCGTAATCGTCTTTATCAGAGTCCTTGCTACACAGTTGTTAATATTCAGGAATTATTCTTCTCTTTCAAAAGTTAGAAATATCAGCCTCGGTGAGACAAACTGAGGTCCAGGGCTGTTAAGTGACTTCTCCAAAATCATACAGGGAAGGATTTTAAGGCTGGGATTCAACAGACCTAAATGCGATACTCAAAAACTGGTGTCTAGTCCTCAAGTACTTCTGCAGACTGTCTCTGGGTTGAATTGCCACTTTCCAAGGTATTTCTGGAGAAAACTCTTGGACTAAATGCAGCCCTAAAAGAACTAAAGCTGGGCATAGTAATTCCCAGTCTACATATCTGGGCATCTGCTGCAGTGACTAACCCAGAGGACCTGATTTGGGCTAGAGCATGGGCCAGCACTAACAGACCTTTGTAATTGCCTGATTTTGCCCCATTTCATCCCATTTCCAATCACCACCTTCCAGAAACAACGTGGGAGGAGGAAAGTTTCCTAGGGCAAAGATGACAACCAGCATTTCACCATGCCTGGAGCAGGGCCCGGTGACTCCAGTGCCACGTTCGGATGGTGCCAGGGGTCACCCCAGGGCTCACGCCCATCCCCAGGGGGAGGTTGAGGCTGGTGCTCATGGTGATGATCCCTGCTTTCCCAGATTAGGTACCAGGTACTGCTGCAACCTTGAGCTTCCCCGTGCTGAGATGACAGCCCCTCCTCTAAAGCCTTGTCTGTTTTGACTGTAAGCTCTTTAAGTTGGGTCCCTCTTGTAATACTCATACATCCCATCATAGAAAGCTGCACAATAACGGCCCTTATCTTGATGAGGGGCTCAGTGTGCTGCTCTAGTGCATTGTAATAACAATATCATTAGAAAAGTTCCCTCGTATCAACCAGCCCAAGGACAAACGAGATCTCCCTCTGTGCTAATTCAGCAAGGATTTTGTTTATTCTTGATTATTTCTGTTGGTGATGCTTGTATTACTGGAGTTAGTTGTTTGCTCACAGTACTCTCTCTGCTGCTAAAGCCTTTCTTTTTACATTTGACTTAAATGTTTCCAGATTTTAAAATGTTTAGGGAATTCCCAGTGGCTCCTCTTAGCTTTTAAGCAAAGCTCCTTCCTTGTTAAATCTCTGGTACCCCAAAATACTTCCTGAGCAAAAATAGCCTGCAATAACATTGAGACCCAAGAATGTGCAAAAGGGGATCAGCCATTTCTTAAACATATCCTGAGAAGTTCTCTGTTGATTATGCATTCGTTATTGATAATTATTAGTTATATGCTGGTTATTACAGCGCTCTCTTGTTTTATTGGTGTGCTATGCATTTTACAGAGGCAAAAGCCATTCTGAGAGAAATGGGTGACGTTAGCTCAGCACAATGATTAATAACTTTATGATAATGATGTATACCTATTTATCACTGAGCTCTGAAACACACAGGAAAGTCCTATGTGAGCTCATTCATACCCTGCTTGGTACAAGAAGGGGTGACTTTGCCACCAGGACTCGGCCACTTCTAGAGAGAAAAGATGGAGACAATAATTAGTCCCCATTAATTAGTGGAGGTTGCCTGAGCTTGTGCCTCTTGGGTGTTTGAAGGACTATAAAGCTATGCCTAAACATGCACAGGCCACCGGGCTTCCTTGACCAGGCTTGATGTTCAAGAAATGCCAAACAGGGAGAACAGTGTCCCTTCCCTGGTGTCTAAAGCTTGGCAGCTAAACAGGAGTCACCTGTTAAATTCTTGATCCTTCTTCTCCCACATCCCTTTGAGTACTTCAGTGCTGGAAACACCTTGGGAGCGCAGCCTCAGCCACCAAAGTTGTCTCACTTTGGGGAAGCTTCTTCTCTTCTGTCCATCCAGACCCCTGGGGGCAGGGGTTCAATCCAGAGCCACCCAGACGTGGCACTGATAGCTCCACTTTGGTGAACAGAGTCACTCAAGATTTATAGCAGCATCCGACCCTTTTCCCTAACATTTTAACTTTGGCTCTGCTGAGACAGTATCTGTTTTTATTTGCAACCTCAGTGTTATTTGGGTATAGAGTGAGTAGCCTCTTGCTGGCAAATATGAGACACTGATAGCTTCTGAAATCTATATTCTACCCTTGAGATAACAAGACAACAAATTTTTTACATCTTGAGGTGGGGGGAAGGGATTGACAGGCTTTTAGAGGAAGAGATCAAGATACATGCAAGCACATGTCCCTGTCGCTCCACTCGGGACTCAATCATTTCCCCAGGGAGGGTGACATAATCGGGATGATGGAAATCTCCCATTTCCCAGAGAGGGGATGGGGCGGGGGACACAAGGGGATGGACCTCAGCATTGGGACTGGATAGATATCCCTCTGCTGGAGCAATTATACTTCAGAAGTGGCAAAAAATAAATAATAATAAATGAGTAATAAACATCCCATTTGAATCTTTAAATGAATATCGGATTTTAATTATAAAGGTTTAAATTTCAGAATGGAAAAGCTACTTTTACACAATTACTGCTTGCAACTTTTAATTAACTTTCAAGAACTTGCTCTTTCTTAAAAAAATCTAATTAATAATACTTAGGGAAATATTAGCATAAAATAAGTCACAGAAAGAGGTAGAGCAGTATAAAACATATATTGTGCAAAATTACTTGGGAGAAAGAGACTTGTTAATTCTGAAAACAAAGCCAAAGCTTCTAGCTTTTCTAATTCTGTCCTGTAAGGAGATTTTTTGCTGAATGAAAGCATGAGAAAGACATGGGAATCATAGGATTTAGAAAGGAAAATACTGTTATGTTAATGAGCTGTTGCAGAGACTGGTAAGACTAGGAGAGATGATCTAGATGTCTCACTCACCAAAGTTCCTTTATTTGGGGGAAATACAACGCCGGTAGATAAGAGAAGATCCAGGGAGACAGTGAATGAAGGGGTAAAGAATGGGTTGGGGACCCCAGAGAATTGCTCTCTAAAGAGCCCTAAACCCAGCTGCAAAGACAGGGGAGCAAGTCAAGGCTCCTCAGCTGGGCAGGGAAATGCAGACAAAGAGGCACCGTGTGTTTGCAACCGGTGGGGGGGCTGGGAATGGAGGGGATGTGCAAAATTACAAGTGAAACCAAAGGAAAGGAAACCTTCTTGAGGCACTGCACAGCCCTCCAGAAGGAAGGCTGGAGGTACTGCAAGGGTCTGTATATGCAAAAAGGGCTGAGAAGAGCAACTCAGAGCAGGAGAGGGAACAGTGATATGATGTTCTGGAGCAGAAGTATATTACTGCAGGAACCAAGAGGGAAATTAAGTTAGCGTACAAGGACACAAGGGGGGCAGCCTGTGGTAAAACTTGTTGCTTCAGTAATGGAACAAGAGCGAATGAGAGTCGCTTCACAATAATATTTTGCCCAGGCCTTGCTCCAGCTGGGTTTTAAATTAACCAGTAGATACAGCTGTCAGCGTTTCTTTTATGAGATTGCTCCAACACAAGAAATCCTCCATGGTCTAAACAGCGTGTTTTGAAATATCCGTGTTTGTGTGTATAGAGGAGGTTGAGCCTGTCTAATCCAACACTCTGCCAACATGGCTTTGACTCAGCTGAATTAAACTCAGTACCCTGAATTAAACCGGGATCTAAAAATTCTGGACATAATGTCCTTTATGGCCAGTTGAGCCAGAGCGAGCTTTTGTCTCCACCTCTCCTTCAGGGAGGGGAGGAAGGATGCAGATCTGAAGCATTTGTTTTAAGGGGGGTGGAGAGCGGAACCTGATGCTTGCAGCCCCTTTTTCCTAATGAGCTCTCTGGCCAATACAGATGGAAAATAATCAGTGAGCATAAACAAAGTACCTCTAACAGAAGCAGTGAAACTTTGGACTGGGGACCTGCCTGAACACCCCAAGGGTAGAAAAATCCTGCTCTTTTCAGGCTGCTTTTGCAGCAAGTCTGTGGTTTGTGCTGAGGCTGCTCCACAGAGCATGGGCTGAATCCTCCAGCCTTCCTCTTCCTCTCCTTCTTTGCCTGGCCCCCCAACAGCCTCTGGGCAGAGCACTGACATACTTCAGCAAGCCTATTGCTATCATACCAAGATCAGGCAGACCAGGTCCTGTATCACCTGGTTGGTTGTGTCTGGGTTCTTCTGAAGCAGGACTGGCACATCTGCTGGCTGGACTAGACCATGTCTGCACTGGTTGGTACAGGTTATATTATTGGGACTCACTGAATCGTAGAGTCATTATGGTTGGAAGAGATCTTTGCGACCATCAAGTCCAGCTGTTCCCCTAACACTGCCAACTTACCACTAACCCATGTCTCTCAGCAATGGACTTACATGTCTTCTAAATGCCTCCAGGGATGGTGACTCCACTTCCCTGGGCAGCCTGCTCCCAATGCTTAACAACCAACCCTTTCTGTGAAGAGAGTTTTCCTAACATCCAATCTAAGCCTCCCCTGGTGCAACTTGAGGCCATTTCCTCTTGTCTTGTCGCCTGCTACTTGGGAGAAGGTAACCTGCCCTCTACCTCCATAGTTTTTGGCTAAGAGTTTGCTTTACTGTGATGATGTCTAACTCATTCCTGTAGTGCTTCCCACATGCATCAAGCATTTAGATCATTTGTTATAGTGTCCAGGACCCATATTTCTCCTCTTTGCTCTTCTCTGCTCATGTATTTTAGAGGTTCTGTCTTTGATGGCCAGTAGAACAGGGCTTTAGGCTCGAGGATCTGTTGTGCTACAGCCACCCAGGGCGGCAGGAGACACACAATGTGCCCAGCACTCTGTGCTCATACCAGAGGAGCTGCACGTTCCCCAGAAAGGTAAACATGCATCAAGGCTTAAGGATTCACCTGCACCACTTTGTTTGGGGTTTGTTGGCAGCTTTTTGGGTTGTTTCACCACCTGTAGTGGGAGCCATAATACAAAGGGGATCATTTGGAGCACAGTCAGGTCTATCAATGCAAGCTGCAGTCAAGAGAAGTGAGTGCAGCACGTGGGTGCCCTACTACCAGAAAGGGAAGACAGATAAGAAATGCAAAGAGAGGAAAGCATTGACTTGAGCAAATTCACATTTAAATCAGTACTAAAAATGGTGTGGTCCAGAGCCCCCAAGCCCATGGGGCATCTGCTGGACCACACATCTCTACTCCTCTAGTGGACTAGGAAGCAGAAGATATGCTTTCTCTGGAGCTACGATAACATGTTACAAAATTTTGTTCCTTCTGTATTCCAAATAATTTTACTTTGCAAGAAAAAAACCCAACACCCTAAGCTCTTGAAAAACAACTGCCGCAACAACAACAAAAAAAGAAAAGGAAAAAAAGAAGAAGAGAATAACACCCAAACGAGTTTAGATTCTCACATCCCTGCCAGGATGTTCCAAATATAACCACAAAACACGTTTCTTAAGCCCATATTTATTACTATACAAATCTAGTTTAAAAACAGCTCTACAGGGGTTTGTGTTTAGCTGTAGCACTAGATCAGAGTGAAAAGGCTATCTTGTTCCAGGCAGAACTCTAATGCTGTACTGACCTCCAGTGGAATTTGGAGAAATACTCCAACTGCAGAGCTTCTTCACAGCCCTCTGGAGCCAAAACTTGCCTTGTTTCAGAGCTTTACTGAGGCATCAAATTCGTATGGGGATCAGAGAATTTATTGCTAATTACTGTATACTTAGGATAGATATATTAAAATACTACCAGGGAGTATTTTTTCCAGTGTAAGTCTAGCCTCATCAAATTTAAACGCAAATATGACGATATTAAACCGAGCTTTCCAAAATCAATCAGCTTGAGGGGTTTTTAATTGATGGAGGTGCAATTTTCCTTCACTTTTCCATTGCAGAGAATTTTCAAAGGTGGTTAATTTCAGTTTTCCCATCAGAAAACCACTTCTTTTGGTTCAGTCACCTAACCATAAAACTCTAATGATAATCACTGCGTGACATTTCTTCTCAGCACTTCGTAGGCGATTTTCAAGGGCAAACAAAGGTGATCAAACAACCAAGTGGCATTTCTCAATCTCTACGTGCATGATTGATTGCCCCGATCAGATAATAGAGCAGCACTGCTTGACATTGTGTCCTTTGATGTCCTGATCAAAGAAAGAGAAGCACATAGTAGGCCCTAATTTAACAATTCCAAGGTCAGCTTGAAGGAATATGTGGCATCTTTTTTTTTCTGGCAATCTCTAGCTGCGGTGGGACAACGTCTGTTATGCTGGGAGCTGTGCATACATTGAATAAAAAGGCTGTCACTGACAGAAATAGCTCACAGTGTGAATATTAGAAAAACAGTTCAGCTTCAGTTTTAAAAGACAACCTTTTCTGGAAAAAAAAAAAGGTCCCTTTCCCCTGAAGCAGCTAGAGGGCCCTTCCAGGTTGTTCACGAGTTTTCTCTGAAGAGCAATTAGAGAACTATTGTTCAAAGTGCGCTCAACAAGGAGGCAATGAGGACTTCAAAGAAAAGAGGCAGAGATTGATAAAGCCTCTCTAGAAACAAGCAGGGGGGAGTCAGACAGGCAAGGGGACCTGAAAGGAGAAGGACAAGAGAAAAGAAGGCAGTGCTCTGGGTTGTTTTTTTTGTTGTTGCTTTTTTTTTTAAAGCCAGATAAAACTATTTCCACCCAAAATATTCAAATGAAGTGAAATAAAATGTTTTGGTTTTGGGTTGTTTAACCTTATTTAACCTTTCTCTAAGTCCTTCGCTCCAACCATCCTTTAATGTTAGGCCAAATTTTAAATGAAAATTGCAGTTGGACAAGTTGGAGAGCTTGATTTCCCAAATAACCTCCAGTGTCCTTCACGGTATTTATTTGTTCTGCACCTGTCTGCATCCTCTGTGTGTGATAAGAAGCAAGAAGCAGGTATGCGAGGGGCAGAGGGGCCATGCATCACTCACCACTTTACGCCCCACCATGCCAGCAAGATGTTGTTTTCGATCAGAATCACATAACTTAGTAATTTGCTCCCTGGACCCAAGCATTTTCAAAAATCCCTCTTCTCTTGCATGCCCTTCTAAGACAGTAATTCATCTGAAGCAAGTTCCATTGCGTTATGGGTTTATGTGGACAGGAATGGTTTTATAATGAGGTGTCAGGCAATTCCAATACATACAAACACCACTCCCCTGTATAACACATGGTGAATATGATTTGAGATATATGCTGAACTATTTAAATACATAGTGACTTTGGTTTTGCCAAAGACTCTGATCCACCTCTAACAGAGTCTTTGAGTGATTCCCCCCCCTCCCCCAACTGGTATTACACAAGGAATAAAAGACTTCATACGAGATTTCTGGATATGAGTAATATCATGGAGCAAAGGAATAATGCACAGCAGGTGGAGGGACGCTGCGTATGTAATACACGGCATGCTTACTGGGATTTTTCTGTTCGACAGGCAGGTTTTGTTATTGCAATAGGGTCAGCCCAGCCATGACTTTTCAGAGAAATCCTCCCTGTATGGCTAGAGCAGCCTGAGACACATTCTCTTTCTCTCTGGATATAAAACCAGCTGCACTAGAAAGGCCCTGTCACTAGGTGAAGTCCCATTGAATGCTATAAAAGGGAGGTACTTGTGAATGTCTTTGCAAGCTGCCAAGTTTTAATGCCTGTGGTGTGTTATTTCCTTGGAAGTGCATGAAAAATGTCAGTTAGTGAAGTGAAGAAATGGGATCTTTAAAAAAAATAAAGGAAGAAAAATACTTAATTTACCTTCTAATGATGATTCTTTATGAAGCTATGGGGATCCACAATTTTTAACTGAAGTTAGAAATGCATAAACAGCACGTTTTGGGGTAATATTTACCTCCACACAGAGCTGTGGTGTAAGGTAGAGGCAACCTTTCTGTTTTGAGTGCCAACTTGGTTTTTAGGAGACCCAAGAGCCAAGTGGGGTGGGTCATAGCATAGCTCTTTTCAGGGTGCTGGTCCCCCCTCCTGCTGCACATACAGCCCCCGACACACCAGAGCTGCTCATCCCAGGAGGGAACATGATTCAAAGGCATCACCTCGACCTCTACTTTCTTCTCAGAAAGGAAAACATTTCTGTGTTTAATCTGGTGCCACTCTTTCAGCTGCTACTTGCACACTAATTGTAATGCAGTAAGTGTAGCAGGTCTATATAATCTATCATATCTTAATTAAAAGGTCTGCAGCTTTCACTTGGACTTTGTTCATTTTGGTTTAGTATTACCAAGCTAAAGCGATTGGACATTATTGAAAAAACATGTCTTGATGGCACTGAACCAAGACTGCTGACAAAAATGTTGGCAGAAAACTTCACAAGTGTGACTGTTCATCATGCTTTGCAATAGTTATTTATTTCAAAATGTCAGAATTTTCCACAGACCAGAAATTCCCATTCCTTTCTGTCTCTATTACAAAGTACCTCAGCCTACACTCCCCTACACCCAAATGCTCAGGCGCTGCGTCTGTAGGAATGCAAAGATCAGCAAGACGTGCCAAGAGCTACTGAAAGGATAAACAAAGTTACTCAAATTATTCTTACAAAGCAGAAAAATATGGATGTAATTTTATAAAATTATTTGCTGAGTGTTGAACAATGAGGCGAGCCCTCCAGCCCAAGTTTGTAACATCTCAATTATGCAAACCCTGGATTCATTATTCCCACTTTGATGTCATGTTGCATACAAGTATCTTGCTGTAAATCCTCCTATCACGTGGCATTAGTTTTTAGTTTACTATGGAAAGCAGCATTTTTGGGGTAGAAATTTAACCTGCCATTTAGTAGAATGTGCAGGTTATGAAAATGTGGCAGAAAACTAAGTAAGTGAAATACTTTCTCCCTCTCAAAAGGCAAGTGAGTTTTTTTTATTTAAATATTGCTTCATTTGCTTTAGTACTTTAATATCCAAACTATTCTTGCTTCCAGGACCCCAGTTATCACTATCAAACCAGGGAACAGAACATATTGTGACCTCCATCAGTCCACGGTCTTCAAATCCAAGGGTGGACTGCTTTTTTTAAGGAATCTGTTGTTAAAGGTTCAGTGTTGATGCAGAGTTAGAGGAATGGTATATTCCTACAGTCTGTGGGACGTGGGCAGACTGGATCATCACGACAGTCTTTTGTGGCCCTAAGAGCAGTTCTGGGAACTGGCAGAAGTGTTGGCAGCTCCGGCAACCAACAGGCAAACAGTGAAGACTATTTGTAGGAAACAAATTTCACTTGTGTTCACATCAGAAATCTAATGCAAAGGATTAGATCACCCTGTCAGAGAGCTAAACCAATATCCTGCCACGAATCCCCAATCAAGAGCAATCAACATAGCTCGTAATTTTGTGACTGCTTATAACAAACCGCCCATAAACAAGCTGCAGACCTAGGCAGGAACTTCAGATAACAAATGAATTTGAGCAAATCTCAGCAAAAGCTCCTGGGCAAGTTGTGAACAGAGAGGAAACTAAATTAATCAGATAAATGATTTGCTCAGCTCTGGTGGAAAATGTCAAACACTTCAAAACTAACCTTTTGGCAGCAGGATTGCTCTTCCTGGATCTATTTAAGATTTCTGCCTTTTGCATTTGTCAACAGAGCTCGGAAGCAAGTGTGTTTCAAGAAGGGCCATGTGCCATTCTTTACACGTCGGCACAGACCCTCTGACTACCTGCAGCGAGCATGCAAACCCCACCTCGCAGGCGGCACTGGTGGAAAAGCCAAATGCTCTTCCCTAGGTTAAGGGGAAACACTTTTGAGCAGCTTGTAGCTAAGCCCAGCAGAATATTTCCAGCAGAACCTACTTTTCTCCAGAAAGCTTCGACTGCTCTTTTTTCTAGTGGATATTTCAATGAGGTTTATCAGTTCTATGGAAATAGTAATTTTGTATTTAGAAATTAGGCACAAAACTGATGGTTTTCTTGCTGGAAGTTAGAGTGTGTTTATTCTGAAAGGTTGTTGCAGTGCCAAGAAGAGTGCTAGCCCAGCTGGCGTGTGTTACCTTTCCCTCGGGCAGCCCAGATCTAAGGCTGGCCTGGGTCCATGTGCCCCGTGTTCCCTGGCACAGAGCATCGGGGGGGCCTGGAGGGCCACCTGCTCTTCCAGAAAGGTTTTTCTCCTGGCAATTGCCTTTTTTTCTCCAGAGCCAAACCACATTTTCTGTAAACCAGCATTGCCACTCTTTCACCTGGAATGATTGTGTCTTTTCTATATTGATGTAGACACTGTAAAAAAATAAATAAAGTAAAAAGTGGATGTTTTGCAAAAAGGGAAGCGTTGTAGTCCAGCATAGTTGCACATCTTGCTTCATTTCATTCATTTCAAACCTTCTAGTTGCCTGAGGCAATACTCCCCCTCTGGCAGAGGTTCAGCATAAGGTCCGTGCAGTGGTTGATCCCCTTCCTCTCTCCCTTGTGCCTCCGGGATAAGGGAAGGACGGGAGCGTGCCCTGTATTTTACGCACACGCTTAAGTTGTTTTGAGGCAAGTGCTTTGCTGCATCGATTCTCACCCTGCTTTTACTGCTCTGGGTGGATTCCCCATGACCAGAGGTGAGGAGACCTTGTTATACTCTTCTTACTGCCCCATCTGCAGCGTATTGATTGTTCCTGGGTGTGTTTGGAGTGGAGTTGTGTCTTCACTAGGTTGAAGTACAGGGTGTTCAATGTTTATTGTGTTCTTAACAAAGTCTGTTATCAGCAAGTTTGAAGTTCGTTGCTATCTTCTAGCGTCTTAGACTAATCACAGTAATGAAGGCATTGAACGGAGCCCTTCTCAGGTGGCATTTACCATTGTTTGCTGCAGATAACATAAAGCTTTCTGATTACAGTCGGCTTTTATCACTTCTGAGCAAATCTACTCCACTGAAATGTGCTAATAAAACCCACGGAAGCAACAAACTGGAAAGAAGTGTTACAGCAATAAAGGAACATGAGGGAAAATGTACAGCTTTTGCCACTGTTATCATTTTCAATTTATTAAGATCTAACCATTTTTGTAATATGGCACTATTGCTGGGGGTTAATTTAATCTTCTCTAATTCCAGGCTCAGGTCAGTTTTCAGTGTCAATTTAGATGTAATGCATATTTCTGCATTAGAAGCAGAGAAACACACTCCATGGCCCCATGACCATATGCTTTCAACAATCCAAGTGTAAATGTCCGGCACTTTACACGTCCATTTTATGAGATTAGCTCCAGCCTTTAAACACGCAAGTCCCAATAAAAACGTTTGGCGTTGTGGCTCCAAGGACAGAGTGGGCCTCTGCTGCTGTAGAGAAGCACTGAGTTATGACCTGTGGCAGCCCATCCGCCTGTGCTCCACTCAGCCAAGCGTCCCGTATTTATCTACTGCCTTTCGCCGTAAAGGGTCCCAGAAGCAGATTAGAAAACTGCTAGGCTAAATCCTGAGATCTTCATTCAATCTTTGCTGAAGACAGTAGTTGTTTTGCGTGTGCAACGGTAATGTAAAATCCAGTAAAGATTTTATGGTGCCACTGGAGAGGCTGAAGGCAGCAGCCAGGGCAGCAGCCTACATAAAACAGAGAGAGGGGAAAAATGGATCCAAATATTTGGGCCAACACAAGAGAAGGACAATCAATGTCCTCCATATCTGCACATAGGACACAGGATATATAAAGACCTCATCTCTATAATCACACAAAATAAATAGTATCAAACTTTGTGTCTTCTATGAGACACACTGAACTGGCTAAGATTTCAATCCGTGTCTTTGTGTTCAAGTTATCTCTTGCAAATCAAGGACATCAAACCTCTTCCATATCCCACCTCCCTGATGGATACCTGGTTCAAATCAGTCCTGCTGTCCTATGATCTCTTTTGTTGTTGTCTTTTCTGAAAGATTCAGCCCCTGCTTTTTCTCTTTTGATGTGCTTCTGTGCAGTTAATACATTCATCTCACAATAGGAGCCAGAGTGGAAAATCAAGTTACTAGAATACATTTCCCTTCTTTGGAGCCTGTAGGCCTCTAGATTTCATTGAACATTGTTCAGCCTCTGTCGTTAGAGACTGCACATGCTTGGACCTGTTAACTTCTACACATCCTTCACGAGGGAAGTGTTTCACAACCTACCTCCTGATCCATTATAGCCTCCTGACTGTTTTTCCAGCCTTCGTTTTGCTCCCTTAACGGGGGTGCATTTAAGAAGAGAGGAGGAATGGGGATTAAAGAGGAGCAAGAGATCTTACACAGATATGGGACCATCCAAAAGACCAAGTCTCTTGATACATGCAAGGAGACTTCAGAAGAGGGCTGAGCAAGAAGTGCCATGTAGTAGGAAACAGTAAGCCCAGAGACTTGATCTGTCACAGTGCGGTCTTGTGTGCCTGCAGATATTCAAAGGACAGTGTGGTCACACTGCCTCAGTCCTTATTTAACCCCCACCTTGCTGTGTCAAAGGCACTCATAAGCTCTGGTGTGCTCAGACTGACAGAACTGGGTGCCTTTCCTCTAAAGGAGCAGAAGGAGAAATTGAATCTTCAAAGCATCGAGAGATTTAAAAAGGTGACCTAAGACAGAAGGAGCAGAGGATTGAACTCTACAGAACTCATTTTTGTCTTCCTCTCTTGGGACTCTAATGTGAGCCCCAAACATGGAGTGTTTGACCCCGACCACGTCACTCCAACACGGGTGACAGAGAAAGGCAACGTATACACAGTACTTGGTTAAAACCCTTGCACAGACATCATATGTAGTTCAGTTACCTCTGAGAGAGGCCATGCAAGATCTAACAGGCAATTAATGAGACTTTCAATTCAGTGGGTAAATTAGGTGCCAGCAGAAAGGTTTCCAGCTTCACAGAGGGCTTGGGGTGAATGAGAAGGGTGGATGCAAAATAGCAACACAGCAGGGAGGGACGAAAGGTGTGCTACCCACTCCCTCATCAACACAGCTCCTGGCACAAGCGTCTACACCTCTGTGCTGTGTAATCCCAGGAAACGCTGCGAGATGCTGTTTGTGTGGCTGGTGTGATAAACCAAGGATGTTCTGTGGAGGGCTGAACTGAGTTACGCTGGGTTGTATTACACCGAAGTAGAGGGAGAAAAATACCAATCACCTATGAATCTCAATGACTGAGTCTGGGAAAGAGCATGGAATGGCAGAGCCTTTGAGTGCTCTGCCTGTGAGGTTGTGTGTCTTGTCTGGAGCACGCTAAAGGGCATTGTTTGCTGCTGAATCAAGATTCCCCCTCAAACTTGCTCCAGTAGCTTTCCTGTGTTTGCTCTGAGCCACCAGACAGAGAGCAGGGTTTGTTCCTGGCAGACCAGTCACAGGTGCTTCATTACTGCGGGTGAGACTGTGTGGGGTGGGAAGGGCTGCCCAAGGGCACTGAAAAACATTGAATTGTCTGGGTTTGAAGGGACTTTAAGATTGCTGTGTCCAGCTATTAATCTAACACTGCCAAAACCACCACTAAACCATGTCCCTCAGCACCACGTCTGCCCATCTTTTAAATACCTCCAGGGATGGTGATTCCATCACTTCTGTGGGCAGCCTGTTCCAGTGCTTGATAACCCTTCCGGTGACAAGATTTTTTTTCCTAATAACGGTCAAGTGGTTCCTCCACGAGAGGAACCCTAGGTAGAGAACAAGTGCAGGCAAAAAAACAGAGATGGACTCTGCTCTGAGTTATGAAACACAAAGCGCAGGAAGGTGCATGGGGACCAGGCACAGAGGGCAGATGTGTCCCTTCACTCCTGCTCTCTGCCTGTTCCCCAGCAAGAAACAGTCCAAGAGCTGCATTGTGAGCAACGAATAAGATTAATGCAAATGGGTATATGAAGTTATACAACATATATATGCCCTTCACACAATGACGGACACCTTCTGCTACAGTTTATTTTTCTAGCAATCATCAGTAGCACTAATAATAATTAAATCTCAGAGGCTGTAATGAATAATACATAGCAGCATTCTGTTAGCAAAACAAAAACACTTTAAAAGATTTTCTCCTAAGCTAACATCAGTGCTTATTTCTTGGAATGATTTATTTTTTTTTTAATGTATTAAGCACCTTTAAAGTTTGCAGTATTGAAACACAGATAGTTATGAGTCACTGATGCACAAAAAAATCCTGGAAACAATTTAAAGGAAAGCAGACGCCACTAAGCTGATCATTTTTATTTGTGTGTAACTGGCAGAGGCGAGCAGCAGTCACAGCTCCAGCTGGAGCAATGGACAGGAACGCAGGAGGCTGGGGGGAGACCGAGGGAGCAGGGTTTGAATCCTTCAGTTTGACCTTGGACACATCGATTGGGAATGAAACTCATCACTTCCCCAAGTTAGGCATCCATCTGAGGCTGATCAGGGGGGTTTCTCAAAGCCAAAGAGAGGACAGCACAGCAGAGAGCAGCGCTTTCCAGGAGAGTTTCTGTGGCCAAGGTTAGATGAAATTATTTGGGCCTGTGTTTTCTGTGTAGGTACCTAAAGTCAGGCACAAATATCTGCTGCTGATCACAAGCCCTGCTGCAGTTGCAGTCCCACAAGCAAATAAAAGTCCTTTTACCAATAGCTCATCGCCTGTTCCTGGAACTGCAAATGACAGCATGTTCCCTCATACTGCTGCGTTTGCAGAGCTAGAGGAGAAGAATGACCATGTCGAGTGCCCATACTTACACCAGCGTGTGACTGGTCACTCTCAGAAAGGCCCCCAAAGCATCATCACTTACAAAGTGGGGCTGTGACGCAGCCATTACTCAAAGAGTAGAGCATCTGAAGGCTGCAAATATGGGAGATCTGGCCCCAAAAGGGTCTAAGCCTCATGTCCTCCAGCTACACTGGACACTCAGGCACTGCAAATTCATGTGACAATGTGCATGTTACCAATGGACTCACTCAGATTTAAATATCTCTTCTCTAGTATGCAATATAAGTAAGCAGTATGGGGAGGTAAAACACTTGGTAAATGAAAGGGTCAAAATTCCTGGCCATGTTTTTTTCAGGTACAGAAGGGGTAATTCATCATGTACCATCTATACCAGCCGCAATTCTAAGTCCTTCAAAGGCAAAAAAGTCTATTTCCATGCCATACACTATACCAGTCACCCAAAGACCAACCAGTGAGATCCAGCAGTGAGTGGACTCTACCAAATGAGTAAACCAGCTGCAGAAGACAGCCATGCCATTCAGATCAAGAGGGATGGATTTGGAGCTGACTGCAAATGAATTGCAAAAATAGATGGCCTTGCATAGTACATTCAGAAATTTCTAAGAGACAGCTTTCAGGTGCCAAAGAACAGCAGAACGAGGGCAAATCAGATGCAGGACTCAAGAAAACAATCAGAGCTCTTTCTCCAGATTTCAGTGTGACCCGGCTTGTAACCTCCATCACGCTGCTACAGAAATGTCAGTCCAGAGATGGAGTTGGTACGAGACGCGGCCTCCACAGCGCTAAAGTGTCTTCTTTCCTGGCACAACCACTTTGAGACTCTACATCCAAGTTCTCTGGTGGATTTACACTGCCTGGAGGTTTCACAGAGAGTCAACCAAGAGCAAACATTAATGTGAACCTGATCTGAAGGGCACAGAAGGGATGGATGATTTTCCTCTTCGATACTAGATCAGACAACGGAATAGCCTACCAAAAGGAGCAACTGGTTTAATCAGTATAATCAGATATCACAGGGATAAGCACAAGATAAATAACCTGATACCACAGCTATGAGCACGGCATGAATAACACAATACCCTGGCAGTGAGCTCAACATAAATAACCCAGTACCGCAGCAGAGAGCTCAGTATAAATAATCCAATACCATGGTGATTAGCTTAGCATGAACACTGCAATACCACAGCAATTAGCCTGGCATAAATATCCCCAAATCCCGGCAATCAGCATGGCATGAATAATTGTATCCCATATCAACAACCACAGCATAACTGAGGCAGAAAGAAGACAGGTAGAATGGCACTGAGACGTGCTTATTAATCCAGCTAGAGGTTTGCACAGCAGTATCAGCTTTGGAACGCTTCCAGTTTGTCCCCATGCAGCCAGCAAAGTGACCCACTGCAGCTACCCACAAATTCCAGTTAGTGGTCTGTCCACACGATATTTCACAGAATCACAGAATCCTCCTGGTTGGAAGGGACCTCTGAGATCATGAGTCCAACCATGCACATACACACACAAAACAAAAAACCAACCAACCAAACAAACAAAAAAACCCCATCAAAACAAAGAAACAAACAAAAAACCCCACCAAAACAAACAAACAATCAACCCCCCACCACCACCAAAACAAACAAACAAACAAAACCAGAACACCAACAACCCACAAAACAAATCACCCAACCCAACAATCTTGGGCACTGGAGCATGCCCTGAAGTACCACATCTACACATTTCTACACATTTCTACATGTTTCTACACGTTTCTACACATTATACCTCCAGGCTGGTGACTCCACCACCTCTCTGGACAGGCCATTCCAGTGCCTGACCACCCTCTCAGTAAAGTAATTCGTCCTAATATGTAATCTATCTGATTTCCAGAGGGGAGGAAAACTAGTAGAGGAAATGAGGTGGGTTTGGGGATATCCTTAAGCAGGTGGGATGAACCCTGCAGACAGTGCTCTCAAAACCACTGGTTCTCCAATCCTACTCCAAACAAAGTCAGCGAGAGTTCCTGCAGTAGAGCAGAGCATCCTCCAGGTATCCTGGGCAGCCCATGCCACACAGGCAGGCTGCGAGTGGATGGGAAGGAGGGGAAGGATGGGTGCAGTGGGGCTGAGGCTCAGTTCTTCCCTCTGGGGTTCCCTGCTGCGATACTGCTACGGATCCTGCTCCCCAGCCCTGCCAGCACCCCCAAGTCCTCCCCCCATTAGGAATTTTGCAGTGTTAACCACCCGGCGTCCACTTAGCGTACAAATAGTGAATTTATATGTGAGTCACAAATACATCTTTTTATGCACTCTTAAAAACCAGAAGCATAATTACTAAGGTCAATATATAATGTTTATTTCCTTTATAATGGACATTATAATTTCACTTTAGGGAAAAGAAACTGTATGCATAAAAATAATGACAAATATTAAAGTCACAATAATAATGGAACCAGATCACTCTACTAATCCTAAATTTAAATGCATTAACGATCCCTGTAACATTAAAGGTCTGATAAGCCAAATTAGGTTTCTTGTAAGCATAATTAATCTTCTTTTTCAATGAAGATATTACAAGGGAGTTAATTTGAATCCCAAAGGCATTTCTAAAATTGAATTATATAGATAAAGCAAATATTTGACCTTTTACTGATAATTACTATAAAAAATCAACATGCAAATTAAGCTTATGAAAACCTCTCCTGAAAATCGTATTATTGGGGTAATAAAAATTCTTTAGAACCAAAACCCAATAATTTAATGACTTAAAAGACAGGTACCCCATACATTCATCTGTAATTTGGGAGTATTAAATTACAATAGTGGAGCCTGTGTTTACTGACAAATAATTGAATGGAATAAAACATTGATGATTATGTCAAATGCAGAGATTATCTGGTTTCATTTTTATGTCATTAAATTTAAAAGACAGCTAGTTTTGGTTCACCTATTCTGAAATGATTTTTTAGTGTGATGGCAATACTTATTGATTTAAACTGTCTTCTGATTGGAAGGTGGTTTTTTCATGGCACTGAAATGGGATATTTCTTAAGAAATTTCCATTCAATTCAATGGAAGGCGCGTTCACTCCTTTATCACAGATTGAAGCTCATAAAACCTCATGCAGCTGAAGATTCTTTGTTTGATGAGTTTAGGAAGGTGCCACAGGGTATGTGATGGTGAGTATAGTAACCACAGGCTGGTGGGATGTGCAGAGTGAGCCAGGCTGGTAAGGATCTGCAGGATTAAACCATGGGTCATCAAACAATAACAAGATCACCCAGGGAAAGCCTTTTTCTTTTTTTTTTTTTTTTTTCCAATATTTTGGGCTAAAATGGAGTTTTCTGATGACCAGGACAACATTTCCATGTGTTTGCACAGCACCTCATACAGGGGAACTGGATGCCTGGTGCTGATCTATCAATTATTTTTGCTTATAATCACACACCTCTGCATGGACTCTATAGTGCAACAGGATCAATCTGGGGTGTTTTCTCTGATTCTCTAATATTGGTCTAAATTATTGTTCCCTTTTGTCAGTTTTAGAATCTAGGTACTATTTACCAAGAGGAGCATTTTCATGCAAGGACAAAGTCCTCATCACATGAGCCATCTAAGCACTTCTACTTGACTGTCATCACACGGCATGGTGGCTTCATCCTTTTGTTCTTGAGTTGTCTGAACAGGTTGGCCTTCTCCTGTTGAGGTTCCCCAGCCTTGGTTCTTGGGGATGAGACTGGACCAAGAGAAGCAGTAAGTGGGCTTTTTTTTCTAGGAGCAGAGAAAAAGCACTGAACTTCTCACAGCTGGGTCACTATTGTTGGCCAGGGATTTTATTAGCTGGAAAAAGAAAGTACAAGAATAGATCCTTGTCACTGAATCCTCAGCTGATATAACAGCTAGGTTGAAATCAAACCTCAGTGTCACCCATGAAAACAGCACGCGTCCTATTAGCCACCATTTTGGCACATCAATAGGCCAGGACGCAAAGGAAAACTTTTCTCTTATTTAATGTTACTCCATTCAGCACAAATTTGAGGCCCAACAAAATGCTAGAACAGAACTAAAGCTCATATTGTGAGCATTCTGCCCCTGTTTTCCTGCTGAATTATGGACTGCAGTCTCCAGACCTGCCAATCAAGAACCTCTCACAGGCAGAAAACTCACTTTAAAAAATGTATAAAGAAAAAGAAATGCTCTGCTGACCCTGGCTGCACACCAGCTCAAGACAAGGCATGTTGTTATGAGTGTGGAAGTATTTCCAGTCAACACCAAGGTGTATTGTGATGAGACTGCTCAGAAGCAACAGCAGCCTGTCTGGGCTGAATGTGCAGTGAGTAAATGAGCTGCTCTTTCCGAGGTCAGAAAAAAGAATTTTACAGCTCTAACAGTAAGAGGTGTCACATCAAGGAAAGAGTGGTTGTACAGCCATGACTCCTAGAGCTTATTTCCAGCTGTGCCACTGATTCTTCAGCCAACTCTGAGTCACTTAAATGCTGAGTTTCTCAAACACGATCTTGTAATTTGGCCCCTCCTTGATTTTTATTGTTGCTGAGTCAAGCACAAGGACCTGGAGAGACACTCCAACAACTCTCAACATGAATGCTGCTCTGCTGATGTGGCATTTGGTGGGAACTTCTTCCCAGGAGACCAGCTAGACCGAACAGGTTGCTTTTGTCAAATTTTATTTCCAGATATATCCTCATTATCCTTGTTTGGCTTCCAAGGGCCCTGATTCCTCAGAAACTCCAGGCATTGTTGTAGTACCATCAGTAACAATTTCAAAAAGCTCAGCACACTTGGAATGCTCATCTTCAAACTTCTTGAAGCGCTCAGTGTTAGGATTGAGTTATCAAGAAAGTCAAAGGAGGAAGTGAAGCTTGTGTAGATAGACCTACGCTCATTTTAAACCAGCCAGCTCAGGTGTCTGCAGCAGTCTGGCAGCACAGCTTGCATCACAGTTCAAGGTGCAAAAGCCACCTATATCAGTCAGTACCAGGGAGATGAGATGACAGCAAGCCAGCAAGTGGTGCAGTCCCTTGGGGCTGCTGGTTGCCCATGCTGTCAAGCACTTCAGAGCCTAGAAGCCAACAAGGCTCCTCAGTCCTTTAGGCTCTCTTGAAATATCTGTCTAGCAACACACAATAACCTGCTTTTGTTCAGATCTGGTTTTGACTTAAATAGTGCTGATGGAAGATGCTCTCCACTACCAATTTTAATCTGTTCAAGGTCATTGGAAGCCTGGAGAGAAGCATCATTCCTTTATCGAGAAACTTTTCCGAGACAACATTAGCCAGTCTATTCTATCTCAAGCCCCTAGCCTTTATATATAATTGCTTTATTAAATGTCACAAATGCTCATTTGACTTAGATGGTGTCTCTCCCTCTCTCTCAAAAAGAGAGAATGTTAATTTAGACACAGAAAATGGCCCATTTGCTGTTGAATTCAAAGCAAATACTCTGTCTCTGACTCTAAACACAGCCTCTTCTGTTGAGTGTTTGCAGTAAGGGACATTTAAATGGCCTGAAACAAAGTCATTTTCTTTGTCATTATTACACTGGAGTTTTCTATCTCTCTGATTAGATTAGAATTGAATCTGGTTGAAAGAAATTGAATTTGTACATTTCCCTAATCATACAATCTTCAAACACTGAACTTTCTAGTACCAATTAGTCTGTCCTGATCGGAACGAACCTTCAGAGATGTCCCTATTGATGGGAACAAGGAATGAAAAGCTGTTGATGAAAGTGATGATCGATTGATAAACTGCCACCTGCATAAACACTCTCATGCTCTTTTCAGACGATTGCATTAGTGGCATCTTCAGAGTTTCTCTAAAGCTGGAAACTACTGAAAAACGTGCTGTTCTGCTCTGTATTTGAAGAAGTTTCCCATCCTTCATTCTTGTGGTCAGGGGCAGGGTGGACTTTCTGTGTCGTGATACCCTTGACTTCCATTTGGTTGAATTCTGGCATTTTCACCTGTCTGGGCTGGGCAGTAGGAAGCTGGTTTAATGTTCTGGGTCTTGTAAATCCCTTCTGCAAGCTAGTCCTTGCGCCTTGTGTGCCTCTAGAAACTTCATCCAGAATTCTCTTGGACATTCCCCACCCCTGGAGGTGTTTAAGGCCAGGCTGGATGGAGCTTTGAGCAACCTGCTCTAGTGGGAGGTGCCCCTGAACTTGATCTTTAAGGTCCCTTCCAACTCTAATCATTCTATGATTCATATCTAAGCACTGCAATATGCATTTGTCGTAATACTTCATTTTCTGGATATAGAGTTCTGTTTCCAAAATAAAAAAAAACTCCAACATTTTGTACAACATTTGACAAAATGTCACCCGTCTTTTTGCAATAGAAACCACCTCTAACTTCAGACTTAAACAACTCAGCTAAAGATGGCAAAGGGCAACTCAGTGACATATCCTCCAGCAACAAACAGTGGTAATATATGTGTGCAGGTGGGAGCATGTCAGCAGCACACAGGATGAAAAATTATCTTGAAAGCTCAGTGGCACTTCTCAGTGTGTAGCCCCCGTCAGCTGTGACCCTGCTCTGGTGGGCATCACCACGAGCAGAAGAAGGGACCAGGGAGGGCTGGGGAAAGGAGCAGGAGGAAAAAGCACTGGGTTGTTACAGATTAGGGAGTTATCAATAGGAAGCTAATGGCAAGTATTCAAGGCAAAGGAGATGGTCTCTGACAGCCAACCAGAATTAAATGACTGCTGAAGTGACGTTAAATTAGGCTGGGTTTGACACAGATGTATTTACCTCTATGTAACTAGGGAATCACCTCGCTGGGGCTGGAGTTTTTCTTCAAGTGAAGAGTGGAGACACAAAGACAGTTTTAGTGACTACTCAAATGGAATGTGTTTTTGTATTGCGAAGGGTTGTTTCAAGGAAACATCTATCAAGAGGGAAAAAAAGATTTCGGCAAGCAGAAGCACTGTTAGATCGGAACCCAAGAGATGTAGTGCAGGGTCATTGTTCGTGGAAGAGTGAAAATAAAATAGGAGAACTCCAACTTTGAAACATTTGGCTTCATTACTCTCCATTTCTCAAACAATCAGAAGTCATCTTTGCACAGGTTTTTTTTTCCACCCTGTTTTGTGCGTTATTCCACGGGGGCACTCTCTGCACTCTCTCATGTTTGTGCTGCCTCATAAACCACCATACTGTGGGAAAGGCTCTCCTTTACCAACAACAGCCGTAGCCCTGTCTGGCCTGGCTCTTTGGCAGTGTATAGCACAGCAGTATTATTTTTAAAAAAATAATAACTGTCCCACACAAAATGAGCAGTTAGGCTCCTTCTGTAATCTACAGAGAGAGGGAAAGGCATTTCAAGGGTGTGACTTACCATGAGATATGGCTAAGATAAGAGTACTCAACGGACTTGTCCTCATCTCCACAGACTGCAGAGGAGTGTAGATGAGTGGCGCAGTGGTAGGTGGTAATAATCAGATAAAATGAATCCATTCAAAGTGGCTAATCCTTTCCAGATGGCTCAGGGGATGAACAGAAGTCCACAGAATGGGAGTTTCAGCAAGAAATCAGTGATACTGTTGAACAGCCTTTAGCTTTACAGATCATGGAGGAACAGGCGCACTTCTAGCAAAGCAATGTGCCTCAAAGGGCAGGATGCATCCATCTCTGAACCTCTGGGAAGCCTGATCACAGCATGGGACAGTTTATTTCTAACAGGAGACTGCTAAAGCAGAGCATCTAGTGCTAGCAAAGATCCTGGCTTCTGTTTGTGCACCCAGACTTGCCACTGCTCCAAGAGTTCATCCCATGGATTCCACACAGAGGATTGAAGTTTGCAGCCTATGCTCTGCCAGATGCAGTCACCCAATTTTTTGCCAGCAGTAAGAGGGAATTCTGTTCAGCTTTCTGCGTTGTGGCTTCTAGTGCTTTCTCTCTATCTGGTCCTTCTTGGAGGGACTGCAGCAGTGCCCTTTGGAGGACATCAAGGATGGCTTGTCCCACGTCACACCTCGCTGGCATCTATCAAATGATCTCCATGAAAAGTGACTTCACCTCATGAGAGAATTATAGTGACACTCACTTTTAGCATCAAACAGTGGCTTTCCAGAGGCTCCAGCTCAGAAGCCAATGAATGGTTGCTCAAGACAGTTATTTTTTGCCAGCTGTTGTCAGTAGTTATTTTGCCTTTAACTGTGCATTTACATGTCTGGGTCTGATAACAGCGGCTGTTTTGGAAAAGCGCAGTTTCATGAATAATAAACGGTCCCTTAAAAAAAACCCATTCTCTTTTAGATACAAGGAACCCCCTGATCCACTGTTGTCAGCTTTGCCAAGTCTGGTATTCACCAACGCATTCAGCATCCTCCCAAATAATGATAATTCATCTGTGTTCACTTCACTAAACTATCATATTTTATGGAAGAAGTTAATTAAATGGTGATTTGCACTTCCGCTGAACATTAAACATTTAATGCAGATGCACCAGTCATTGCCTGAGCTCTAAAGTGGGAAATGGCTTCAAAACTTCATATTTCCTTAAGAGGTTTAATGATGCTAAATCAGGCTATTTGCATACATACATATACAGGCATATTTTACACCAGCATTTATTGCAAACAAACCCAGCTTTCTTCTTACCATGTTCTTAAGAATATGAGGTGGGACATACAGATTGCAACTGAAGGGTTCTCTCTGGATGATTTGCCCCAACCATCATTAAATTAATGGGCTCATTAATGAAAGATTTTCTAGGAAGGCATTAGAAAGGAACAGTTATCTACAGCAGGTCGCCTCTCCCGTAATTTAGAAAAAATTAATTGGTAATAAATTAAGAATTCTAAAAATTAATTCTTGTACAGCAGGAGTGGGGCTTACACACATTGCCTTCAGCTGAAATGTCACAGTAAATCCTTTGCAAAGTAAATAATTGTTGGGATGAGGAAGGAAGAAGAAATTAATATTAATGTGCATTGGAGGGGATGCCGCAGAGGTGAAATGTAAGGCAGCCTTTGGAAGGTGTGCAAGGAGTGCTCCTCCTTTCTGAAATATGAATCTTCGTAGGAGGAAGTAACATAAAACACGAGATACTGCTGGGTGTCTTCCATCCCTCATGCTCTGGGTGGCCCTGATAAATTACACTGCTCTTGTCCAAATGGTCCTCTCTGTGTACCCGGACATATTGAAGGTCCGGCTTTCACTCACTAAGCAAACAGATGGCTGTCAAACCTTCTCTGGGTTTGGTTTTGCAGGACCACAATGATCGTTTTCATGCAGATGTGGTATAGAAGTGGGCCCTTACTTTTACAGAACTTAGCACTTTTTTCCCTATTACCCCTCAAAAGAACAAACAAAATGGGAAGCACCTCAGTTTTGGAATGTCATGCAGCAATGTGTAAAGTGGAATAATTTTATTTTTTTTTTTTAAGTTGCATGCTTTCAAGTGAGGCTGAGATGGGGCAAGAGTGGAGATGTTTCAACGTATCTTCAAAAACAAAGAAATTTCTTTCTTGCTACCCCCAGTAACCATTTAAAAAGGAAAAAGGCAAGCTTTTTCTTTAAGTTGTTCCATTAATAACGCTGCATCTTCTAAGTGCCAAATTGCTTGGGTCTTTCCCTTCTCCCAAATTTGCACTACCTCAGTTTGAAACAGAAGATGCTCTGATTTGTCATTTTACCCCAGGATTTTCAGATCTAAACTTCTTTTCGCTATTACACAATAATCTCGTAAAAAAAAAAAAAGGCTTAAAGTAGTTATTGTTGCATATAACAAATGCACTTAGAGTACCAGTTATGCTTTAATGTACATTAATTTTAGATTTGCTGGCCCTTTTCCAACTAAGCCTGTGCCCAGAATTTTTTTTAGACCATGAAAAATTATTCACAGATATGCCATGCATTAAGTTAGTAAATGAATATAGGTTTGAATTCAATTTGTTTTAGCAACTACTGTTATAAAGAGTCTAGTGTAGCGTGAATTATTATCCAGATTTATGCTTAGCATCTGACAAAATGTTAAGCTACTTTTTCAAGTATCCACTAATTCTAAATAAAGGCGGAACCATGCCATTCCTGCATGGCAGTTCCCAACGCCAGCTTCACACTCCATCACATTTTCAACTTGACGCTGTTCCTGCCATTGATATCTCCCATTTCCAGGTGCTTTAGCACAGGCAGGGTTTATTCAGAGCCTGATCCACTCTGGCTAGTCTGTTTGGACAGAGTTATGTGACTTTTCACAGTCAAATCAAATAAAAAATATGTTCTCCTCCGCTCCTCTCATGTCCTACACACACTTCAGGGCAAAGGGCCTGATCCTGAGTGATTCTAGGCACACGAACATAGCTCTAAAAGCTCAGTATTTTTTGAGATTAAAAAGCTCTGCAGCACTTTTGGCTGGGAGAGTAGAGAAGTTCCTGCCACGTGATGGCTCACAGGATTTGTATCAAACTGGATCCAGAGCACTGTTTCTCCAGAAAGACACAGGGAGAAGCTGAGGGACGGGTGGATATTCCCAGGTGTGTAGGGAGGGAAGGAGAGGGGGATACACCTGCTACCTCCCCTTCAGGGATGCTATCTGTTGTAAGAAGCATCGTGTCTTACCAGAACCTCCCTCCTCAGCAGGCAAATGTGGGAGGACAGTCCCTTCTCAGCACGGGTAGATGCTTCTGCCTCCTACCTTGGGTCTGGTATCAGCCTAAATCCAGCAGGGTTTGGCTGAGCTTTGCTTTGGATGTAGATTTATTTTTTTGCCTCAATACATGGTGTGTTCTGTACTGTCTCTTTACACACTATCAATGACTGTGAGCTTGAAGCTTTCCAAAACTGGGATGGGGTGTGTCAGATGCAGAGCGAGGGGATGGGGACGGGGACAGGGCCACCATCCGTCACAGGCTTTGGGAGGAATGACAAGGCTCTATCATATCATTGCTACATGAAGAGCAGGCAGCTGACAGAAGGTGCCCAAAGGACTTCAAAAAAGATGGCTAAGGTCCACATCTTCTTCCAAAGGTCAAGTTGTACAAGCAAAGCTGGCTTATTCTCTTACCATTCATGGCAGCTCAGGCAGTAGAAGACAATCTTCATGGTTAACAGCTTCAGTCCTTGCTTGAGACCTGTAAGGAAGAAAAATGGTGGATTTATAATAGATCTGTACTCAGGTGCTATGCACAGGGCCATATCTTCATCTCCAGAAGGGAGCCAGGCAGAAGCATAACACAACCCACGCACCATTCACACCATTAAACTGCTCTTACAGTAGGCCTGAACATCTGATTAAATATTCACCAGGCTGAGCTCCAGCCTCACCCTGGAAAGGAGCCACCAGCACATCACACCAGCATTGCAAGATTTACAAGGAGCAGATGAAGTCGAGTCCTACAATAGTTCATTATAATTAACAAAGCTGGAATTGCACTGGGCTTTGAGCTGTATATCAATGCTAAATATCTCATTACCAGTGTAAAATATTTATGTCTCATGGTCTTTTTCACAAATGCAGGCTCGCAGTTAGTGCGTCCTGGTCCAGAAGATGAATTCCAAGGAGAAAATGAACTGTTTGGCTTAAAAGGCTGGCAGCCCCGCAGGATAAAATTCCTTACTGCACATGACCCTGGTGATAAAGGGAAAAAAGACAGCAATGAACACACAGCCCAGGGCTACAGAATTATGGTCCATGTAGACTAACATTCTTCACTTTCCCCCCTTGCTGTGTCCATTGGGCCAGATCACTCCCTGGGCTGTCACTGCTGATGGCGTTTTGTGCTTTTACTTCATCAAGGGCTGACAGGCACTTCTGGGTCCAGCTTGAGCAGTGGTGGCGATTGCTGGTGCACACGTGTCCATGCCTTTCTCTGTAGCAGAACCTGGTTTCCCTCTAGCCTGAGTGTCTTGGGGGCTTCCCAGGTGTTTAGTGGGAGATAGGACTGGTTGACTACCCCCGGAAGGGTGAGAGTCTGCATCGCCCAGGAGTTTTTGTGATCTCCTTTAGGGTCTCCTCTCTCCACTGAGAAGGATGCTCCTCTGCAAGCACAGCCTTCTTCCAGTCACATCATTGCCCCATGCGCTCATCCCCAGCCAGGGCAGGCCTCCAGATCCACACATACAGTAGTAAAAATTAATCTTTGTTACTCTTTTACTCTTTTTTACCTTTTCTCTGGAGAACAGGGGTCAAATCCTGGGCAAAGGACTCGGCTCGTTTTTGTTGGCTCAGCCCTGCTTCACCAAGGGCTTGAATAATTCGGAGGTGTGAATACTGTGCTGGGACTTGGAAGTGCTGCTTCCTTCTTTGCCACAGGCATCTGTGCATTCAGGCAAGTGTTGGAGGCTTCACTCCCTTCCTCTTCTGCAGATGGAGGCAGATGAACATCCTCCTTTCTTGCCTTTGTGGCTGGTGTGGGGCAGAGCCGGTGCTGCCTTGTCCTCTGCCTGTGTTCAGCAACAGGAGCAGGTCACAAGCTCCACTGAGACCCCTGGGCTCCACTCTAGCATGAATAAACAATTTTACCCTCTACTGCCTGTTACTCCAAATCTGTAAATAATTCCTAGACTAGCAATGAAGCTCAGACATGAAGGCTGAGCCACCCCAGAGACCCAGCAGAAGTGCAGCCCGCTGGCAAGGGTCGAGGGAATGAGCAGAGGAGCCCCGGTTCCTCCTCTTGCCCACCCACCCAACAGGCAGAGACCTGCTGGGCTGGTGGGACAATATCCTCATTCCCCTGAGTCCCCCACACCTTGCATGGTCAATAGCTAAACCCATGGCCCTGCTGGGAGAAGGCACACACTGGGAATCAGCTAAGGAGGGAGGAAACAGGACTGTAGGAGTTTTTTAGCCATTTTGACTCCCATTAGTGGGAGCAGCAGCATGATGGATCGGGGCCCAGCTGGCTGAGGGCAAGGTGGATGGATTGCTTTGCTCACACCAGCTTTTACAAGTGAGATGGTAAACTGTTCACCTCAGCAGAATTTAGTTTCCTAAAGCTGGTATAGCTGTTGCCAACACCCTCCAAAAATGGGGCAATTTTTAAAATTCCAATTAGCGGGTGAACAGCTTTTGACAGAGGGAAGCTGGGAGCATGGAGGTACATTTTGTATACTAAGGACATTTATTTGGGAGATTAGCACCTCCGAGTAAATAGGTATTAACTAAAATCTGTCTGAATTATGCTTCTAATTACTATTTCATTTGCAATGGTGTTATATTTATTACAATAAGCTTCTTGTGTATTTATTGTATTATGTATTGGAGTGAGACTCTGGATGCTGAATGTCTGTGCTAATGCGAGGGCTCATAAGCATTACAGTAACTGCAAAACCCTTGATACGAGTCAAGTCATGTTGTTCAAACCTTGGAACCTTTCTCTTGCATTAAATGTGAGAAATATTCTGGGTGCCTACCTTCATTCCCATTTTTACATGTATTGCTCAATCTTCATTTATTACTTCTCTCTCTTTTTTTAGCCTGTTGCCCAAAATGCCAAACCTAACTTTTTAATTTCCCAATAATCTCTCTCTGTTGCAGGTGCCATTAGCACTCAGGTCACCCTGTGCTTTTGTTGGAATTCCAGGAGGTATTGCTTTGCTGCTATNGCTGACACAGCCACATCCACATTTCTGGGCTTGGTCGTTGTTTTTTATGGTGATGGCAACCTCCAAAGTGACCTGAGAAACAGCTGTGGATGGAGATCTGGCTCCAAGGAGCCCATTCCAGATTTCATACCATAATATACCGAGTCCTTACACAAACTCCACAGAGCCAGGATAACTATAAATTGTAGTCAGACAATTGTGCATTTAATGTTTCTCATAAATGTATAAAGTTTGTCTCCAGAAAGCTATAATGAAGAAAAGCAGATTGAAGCCAGGAAGTGTCTTGTTAGCATGTGATGGAAATGTTAATCAGCAGTCTTTAAGGAGGGTGTAATTAATTCCCCACACATGCTGTGTGAGGTTCTTGGGGCCAATCAGGAAGCAAAGGGCAAATCAGTTGGAGGGGAAGGTGGGGAAAGGTTATTCTGCTGTGGGGGTTGTTTTGGGTGTTTTCCCCCATTTTATGGGTATTGTGGTTGGGCTGGAGCAGGGACTTACCTGAAACCTGGCCTCAGTTCATGGAAACAGGTAAGTCATGTCATTGCTTTCAGCTTCCTTGTCAGTGAGTTGAAGGTATTCATGTGTGTTCTGTTAGTAAAACTGTGCAATTGAAGTAGTAAGTAATTTAAAAGCTCTTACTAAGCCAGGTTCTGCTGAGTACCTGGTCCTCTCTCTTCCTCTGAGTCCTGTATTCAACTGTATTTTTTTTTTATTTTTTTTTTTTTGCTTGCGTGCTCTGCCCTAGATCTGGCTGGATCAGACAGTCTCTGGTCTTGTCTGCGAAATGCAAACTGAACTTGTGGTGCTGTAGAAACACCTTAGGCTGGTAATCATTGTTGTCTGTTCCATTGACTCCTCTCCTTTGGTGCATTCTCTAAGCTATGATCACTGTTAACCCGAGGTCCCCATGCTGCAGGCAGCCTGGTACCCCTGTCGCACAGCCACGGCTGAGAGTTGTGCAGGCGCGTGTGTCTCCGCAGGGATGCCCGGACCTCCCTCTGGGAAGCAGCTCTGCCACAGGCACAGCAAGTGAAATGAGGATTTTTCTTCCCCCTTGGCAGTGGGAAGGGTAGAGCTGTCTGCTTTCAGCGCGATCCTGAAGGAAAGCTGCTCCAGAGATCCGGGGTAGAGCTTGTCGTGGTTTGGGCAGCCTCTTTCAGAGTGTGAGCTAAAAGGTTGCTATGCTTTTCTCAAAATGAGCTTTGTCTGTTTCTATTTCCAGTCCAATCAAAGCAGGGCTTCAACTTATATGCAGAAAATAGTCGTGCTTTAGATCTACCTCTGTATGGGATCTCTTGCATTTGTCTAGTGCAAAAAGCTTTCCATCTGAAAGGAAATAAAAGTTCTAGTTTATTCCCTTGCTCTTAAACACTTCTGTTAGTTATCACTTCTGGTTTAGATCCAAATTTCATCCTTGTTATTGCATTCTTCACCACTCTGCCTGAGGCCTCAGCATTATAACAGAATAAAAATTCCCTGTGCCTGGGGATCTCTGTTGAGTACGACTCTACCAACATCTGGGACTCTCCCACCCCAACAGATTTGTGAATACAGAGAGATTTTATTTTACTGGCTAACATTGCAGAAAAGAATAAAACATGCAAACCAGTGAGACTGTAAACCAAACACATTAAACCTGATTATTGTCAATTTGTGCCTAATACCTGCGGCTTGCAGAAAGTTCTTGCCTGTGGTTAACTAGCAATTGTTGTTGTTTATGCGTTTATTAGCTTGTACCCAACATATGCTTAATGGCTCTTCTGCCCACTTTTTTTAGCTGTGGTTTTAATCTCTGTTTTTGTAAGACACTGTGGCCACAGCAGTTGCAAACGGTCTCTTCCCTGCAAGGTCTAGTGACCTCGTTGTATGAGGTCACTTTTGTGACAGCTTTGAACTTTTGTCCCTCTCTCTAGCACTGCTTTTGGCTGATGAGCTGCAAGAAAGGCTACGACAAGAAGTTCTGGCTCAGGGCTGGCCAAGGTGGGATCAAGGCCAGACCCGTTAGAGAGGGCTGTTGGATCCAAGCATGGTCTAGGCAGCAGGGGAAAATACTCCAGCTCCTCCAGAGCCAGTGGTGAGGGTTACTGCTCTCAGGGGAGAAGACAAATTTGAGGTTGTTTTCGAGCTGAATCTTCAGGCACATGAAATTATTTGTGTGAGGACACCACACAGGAAGACATACCCTTCAAGGATGATCTGGGAGAACTTTGGATGCTGTTTCCTAGAGGTGATTGCCTGAAATCCCTGTTCACCTAGAGGTACCTGAGCTCCTTTTTTTGGGGCTCTAGTGTTTCCAGAGATCTCCTTGAGTAGAGAAAAACTTCTTTGCTTACTCTGTCTCTACATCAAATTGTATCCAGAGACTAAGCCTTTATTTAAGTCTCTGAAGTCTTTTTATTGCATGTCTGAATGAGACTGGGAAAAAAATTGGTATTCCCATAAAATGCTGTCTCTGTACTTAGAGAGAAACATTCACAGGTGATTCTCCTGGGACAATCGGTGTCCTAGTGCAAGGAAGAGCTCCTGGATTTGTTGTGCAAAGAAAGCAAGGGACCTGGTAGCGCACAAACCATACCTGGGCACTCGGGACTAAGGGTTTGCCAATTTGACAATTCTTGGTATTAGGAGTACCCTGACTTTGGCACTTGGGCTGTACCTCAACTCGGCACTTTGGTCAGGGGCCAGAGCTCCTCCCCATGGCCCAGCTGAACCTGGCAGGTCCCAAACTTCTGCAGAAAGCCTTTCACAGTAGTTGCAGTAACTGTTCTCTTCTTAACTAGAAAATGAGTGTTTCTGCTCACGTTTTAAACTGAGTCAGTAAGAAACACAAACTATTACTTCAGTGGCTGCCTTTCTCTTACGGGGCTGGAGGAGTGTTACCTTTGCTTAGCTGGTAGAATAGATATATTCCATAACTCTTCAGGGAATTAATATTCATGTTATTAACTTTAACGTATTGCTCTCAGTTTCACATCTTTTTGGTTTAACAAGCAATTGCAGACTCAAAATGATGAGCTTGGTTGAAAATGCTGCACCTCTCTTTGGGGTCTGGGGACTGAGTTTTACCAATTAAAGTGGAAATATGTTTGAACTGCACAGTGGAAAATCAACATCCAAATTAGTAACATGTAAGATTAAAAATACTACGGTAGGAGGACCTCACAGGAAAGCAGTGTAGCCCCCATGTCAGGAGGCTGTCTGGGGGAGCTGGTTTTGCTCCCTTTGAATAACATATGTCTCTGGAGAAGCTCATGACTCTGACGGAGCCAGTGCATCCCTGGAGAGTGCTGCAGCCAGGATAACTTGGAGGAGAAACTCTTCTATGGGGTGGGCACAATGGGACCACAGTGGGCCTCTGCAGAGGGTCTGGTGCAGGTGGAAAGAAATAGCAAACACACACACCCTCCATCTTTTGACAGTATTTGCAGCCAATCCTCACCTGGGGGGTGGATGTTGTTTGGTATTTTTTTCCAGGCAAGAATTATCTTGGGAGAGGTGATCCACAGATACAGAGTCCCATGGCTCTGCAAAGGTCCAGCTCCCCCCTTAGTTATGAGGTAGCTAAAGGTTTCTGCCAGAGGCATTAAAAAAACCCCTCACTTCTGGGCTTTCTTTCCAGCCTTCATTTAATAGGTGTCTTCATGTCTCGTATTCACTGCTGGAATACGGTGTGGGACATGCTGGGAACGGTCTTTAAACCAACAACTGGTGCTTAGAAAAATGTCTCCCCCAGACTTAGGCTGGAAGATACCAAGGTTTGGGTGTTCCTTTACTTCCGGCTCAACTCCTCCTCCCTCCCCAGGAACGATTCCTTCTTTGGAAGGCTGTTGTGCCCAGCAGGATAGGAAAATACACCTCTACAGCCTACCTTCTCTGAGGTTACTTTCTAATGTGTTTGTCTTTCAGCCCTCTCTCCCTGTGCAGACTTCTTCTCGTGAATGCAGTACAAAGTTAAGCTCATCAGAGAAAACTGCAGTAATATCAGATTATTTATTAGAGTGAGCAGCAATAATCAATAATGGATGATTTGGAAGAAGTTTAAAGCTTTTTAATGAGCAACTTACCAGGAACCTGCTTCCAGAACGTAATTGTTGTGATTTTTTTTTTTTTTTAGCTTAATCCCAAACAGCAGCTGCTTTATTTAATCTGTGGAAAGTACTTGGAGTGGTTTGAAGGTGACAGGACACCTGAGAGACGCTATTTTGCATTTCAATAAAAGAAAATCAAACTTTTCAATGAAGCACCCTGTTAGCCTTTGTGATCAAGGTGGGTTTGCTTTGCCCCAGGTTATTGTGTGGCACTGAATGTCACAGCTAAAGGCTGTATTTCGTTTGGGGTTTTTTGTTGGGTTTTTTTTTAAGGTTTTCCCACGGGTGAGTTACTCCGTCAGCGTCTGGGTGTCAGCGCTGCTGTGAGCTCTTCTGCCCTGCTTTTGCTAACCTTGAATGACTTTCACTTCTGAAGCTGATACACTCAGTCCCTTCCATCTCACCACCCATATGTATGCAATTGCATGAATAAAGAAATAATAAGCCTCCACACCATTAAACTTGGGGAACTGATGCACTTCAAATGCGGAAAACAGAAGCAACAGAAAGTCTTGCTAATTTTTACACTAATTTACACCAGAGGGAATAAGAAGTCTCTTAAATCAGATGCTAATTTTGTTTACTTAACTTCCTAGACAGCACAATGACCTTTCATCCACGAGTAGGAACAAATTAGTGCGTAAGTTCTTTGTGGGAGACAGGAGAACTTGCCTCAACCTGATACTGAATAATACCCAATTAAATGTACTTCTAAACAACTCTGCCTTCCCTGCTAGAAGGAAGTTTCAGATAAAAGAACAAAATGCTACGCCTTTTAGTTGCCACTTCACAAAATCTCTTCACGTAATGCAAACAACCCTAACCCTAATGTGTCTGGCACAGGATTTGCAACGCTCTGGGTTATTGGTAAGAGGATAAGAAGCTTATTACTGTTTATCGGGGGAGGATAAAAGATCCCCGTTCCCCTTGCTGGGAGGGGAATGGATTGCCATGTTTATCAACAATCCAGTGAAGGTGGGTTGGAGGGAGATATTTGGGTAACGAAGCTGTAAACACAAAAAAAAAAACAAAACCTTTTGAGTAGGTGGAAGAATGGGAGTTTTTCATATGCAGTAATAGGATAAGAGACATTGAGTGTTGAGCACACCCTTTGGTGAGATAAGGAGCTTACACTGAAGTGGAAATGCTTTTTGGTATCAATAGAGATTCCAGAGGCCTCCTTATGATTGGGAGGCAGCTAAGCATCTACCTGGGGACTTGCAAAGGGGGTAGAGGGACTCTTGCTGTGGCAACTGGCCAGGCCACAGTGCAAAATGACTGGCCACCTGCAGCTCTTTGTGCTTGGGCAAATGTTTCCCCACAGATTGTGGATGGGGAACCAACCAGTGAGTCACAGCTGTAGGAAAGCGAGTGAGATGCCAGTTGTGCCTTTGTCACCATGGGTGGCACAGTACTGGGCAAGAGATGGTACTTTTGATCTCAGGACATACAGGGCTTGAAAGATATTTGAGACAGAGGCACCTCCAGCATGATATCTTCTCCCACGTCATGCTCTGTCCAGACCACAAGGTCTCTTCTCCCAGGAAAATGAAGTTGTTCTGCTCAGACTGGGAGACGGCCATAGAGCAGGAGGAAAAGCAGAAATCCAGACCCCACACCAAGCATTCAAAGGGATGCCTGTCCCTTCCTCTCTCTGGAGGCAGCATTTCATTTCCCTAGCCATGCTCTCGTTGTTGGGCTGATGTAAATTTAATAACCTTGGGTTATAATGACGGAAAACCAAATAATTTCCAGGCATTTGTCACACAGTGAATGAAAGAGCCTCTGCGGCGGCGGGCAGAATGTTTGATTCATTGAGCTGTAAAGACATCTGCCTGCCACACCATGTTCAAGTGCTTGTCAGGAGGAGAATTGAGCGGAGCAGCCGGTGGGAGGAGGAGAGGGCTGTGGCTTTGCCCTGACACTGCTCGATGCATCGTATGCTGAGAGGCTGCAGGGGCTGGGTGTCATCAGAGGAGGTTAAAACTCAGAGGTAGCTAAATGTTAAATGTGTAGCACAGACCTTGTTTAAAATAGCATCCATCTATGGCTGGTGGCATGTTTTAGATAAGAATGACTTTTTGATGCAGCTGAATTGGTGGAGGGGTGACCTCTAAGCCAGGACCTGTGATGTGTTGGTGGTGTGTGATGTCTGGAACATCTGTGGCACTGGCTCTCCTGCTGCAGCCGCTGTTTCCTACACAGGTTGTGCTGTGTGTCTGGTTCACACGGAGCCACAGAACAGGGACAGGGCAACCTGCGAACAGTCCCACCTCCCACACTCAGGTCAGCAGGAACACCCTGGGTTTTCGTTTGTGTTTTT